>CM077101.1:15601104-15632135 GCA_039619505.1 Cimex hemipterus
ATATATATATATATGATTATAATACTACCAACGAATACAAAAATAAAAGTAATGCATCGTGGTTGGTGGAACCAACACCTTTTGTATTCGTCGTACAAAGGAAATGGACACTTACGTAAAGTACATTGCTCGTATCTGGCACGATTAAATTTATAGAACGGGGAAAGGCTCGGCGGTTTAATTTCCAAATCCTCGTTGATGTCAATGTCTGGAAAACCGTCGACTTGAAAAGAAAAGAAAAGAAAAATTTTTTAAAAAATTAAAAAAAAAAAAAAAAGAATTGATTAAATTCGGAAAATGTGTTAGGTTGTTGCCCATGTGGATTTTTCAAAAAGCGAGCAGAATATGACGAAAGTTTTTCAATCAAAATTAAAATAAATTTCCATTGATTAATATTTTTTTATGTAAGGTTTTGGTTGAAATGGTAAGGTTTAGTGTCACGAGCGGGATTCGAACACACGACCTTCGGGGAAATACGGGCGCTGCTCTACCACTTGAGCCATCTTGCCTTCGATCCACTCGGACACCAACTTCCCATATCTCAACACCACCTTTTGAAATTTTCCCTCCTTTTTGCCCTTTTTTTTATCTCAACTAAAAACCTTAGTTAATCGAAGATTGGTCAAGCGGACCATAAGAACTGACTAATTTAACATCTAAAATTGGCCTGATGTTTTAGTGATCAATTGACCAAGTCACTTATTTCAATTAATTATTCTTTATTATAAGTCTTGTCTAAGATAAAAAAATCAGCGCCACAAGCAGGATTCGAACCCATGCTCTTCGGCTAAATACGCCGCTGTTCTACCACTTGAACTATCGTGACTTCGATCCACTCGGTGGCCAACTTCCCATCTCAACCTACTTTTCGAATTTGGTTCGAATGGTAAGTTGGTTTACGAGAGGATCGAACTCACGATAGCTCAAGTGGTTAGAGCAACGACGTATTGAGCCGAAGGTCGAGGGTTCGAATCTCGCTCGTGACACTAAACCTTTACTTGAAATTAGTAATTTAGTCAATAAACCACTAAATATAGGGGGTTAAAGTAAATTTTAGTTTTTCTGATGTGCCGGCTGGAAGTTCTGTACTCATTTAAATGTTTGATAATATTCAATTTATTAACAAAATAACAAAATGAAGGTTGACTTGATCATACATTCATCCTGCAAGTTCATGTAGAAATTTAAGTTTAATCAAGAAATACCTTGATATTAATTAAAAAAAAAAGTTCAAGAAGTATCTTGTTATTAAAACAATTTTTTTCACGATTAACGATTTGACTGTTTAATAACTGAATCAGATTTTTGGGAATATAAAAAAAAATAGTTTCATCGCAAATTTTTTCCCCTTCCGTGTGCCTTAGATATTTTCACAAATCACAAAAATTAAAACTATACAAAGCTTCGGGACAAACTAAACGAAATGGGAAAAATTTAGGTAAATAAATTCTAGATAAATAAAACGAAGGGTTTCTCTTGATTTCAATTTATTTATAACATTTATTACGTCAGAATAAAATCGAAAGTTGTTAACCGAGCGGGGAATTCATGAAGTTTTTGGTTTGTAAGTAAAAACACGTGGTCTTTTAGGTAAACTCCCGAGTATACGAATTTTAAGTGGGGCCGGATATAAAAAGAGCCGCTCTCAGCTGATCCAATACAAAACTTTTTTCTCCTATAAAAATTGGCATACAAGGCCTTTAAAATATGCTTAAAATGAACCTGTTTTTTTTTCTGTTCAATTCGCTTACGATTTGACCCAGTTTCGCCGAAGTTAGCCCCAGTGTAAAAAAACTACTGTTTAAATCCTAAGTTAAAATTTGATTGGCATAGACTGATATTTCGCAAAATTTAATGTTTTTTCTTGTTTCTTCAGTCTGGTATATTCGAATTTTATTTGTGGACTTTTCGGAACTAATAAGACCCGTCTTTCTCACTTCGTTACTTCTTACTTTCTTTCTTTTTCTTATTAGAGATGGATTTTCGGGGCATACGAAATATAATGTATTTATGCCGATTAAAGAAAACGTACAACGTACACCGATGTAGGTCAGACTGTAGTCGACTTCTAGGCTTTGGCCTTTTTTATGTAAACAACATAATTAAAATTTCTTTTAAAAAAATAAAAAAATAAATAAAAAAATAAAAAATTTAAAAAAAATAAATAAAAAAACGGTTGTCGCGAAAAATATCTCATCGTGATTTTTAAGCCTAGTTGCGACGCAGCAAGATATTTTTCGCTACAATAGTTTTTTGTTTTTTTAAAGAAATTTTAATTATGTTGTTCTCATAAAAAAAAGTTTAATACGAGGGCTCTGCTCCTACAAAATATGAACACCTACAACCATAGCAGATCCCTCCCGTATTAAACTTTTTTATGAGAACAACGTAAGTCAAATTTCTTAAAAAAAGAAAAAAAAAATATTGTAGCGAAAAATATCTTGCTGTGTAGCAACTAGGCTTAAAAATCACGATGAGATATTTTTCGCTATAATAGTTTTTTTTTAAAGAAATTTGCCTTACGATACGACTTGTTCTCTTAAAAAAAGTTCTCTCTTTCTAAAATCTCTTAAAAATGTGAACAGTACGGTAGACATCGAAGTTTAAAAAAAAAATAAATAAAAAAAAATATAAAAAAAATACGACGCGTTTTTGTGAATTGTTAAATTGTGAGCGCAAAAATTAAACCATTTTTCAAAATCGTCCCTAGATCTTTTGTCGTTATGTAAATATTAAACTTAGGCCTATTAAGATTATTCTTGTCCGTTTCCTAAAATCCGATCCAATTGCGACAGTGGCCGCAAAATTTATTGTTGACACGGAGACACAAAATGGACACGTTCCTCGTTAAGTAAGAAATATTTTTTTAAAAAACATGTTTTTTTTATAAGTCAAGATTTGTGATGTGATTGTGTTTTTTTTAAATTGTCCTCTTTTTTTTCTTGATTGTTCCCATGTAAGCAAATTGATTTTTTTTCTTACTGAATACACGAAAGTAAAAGTTAATCTTACAATTTATAACCCTTTCGATTCAAACAAAACCGTCGATCCAACATAAATTAGGCTAATAATATTTATTTAAAAAAAACAACGTATTGTTTACACCGCAAATTGAAATGATCAACTGGGAGTTTTTCACAATATCTCGATTTTACTACTTCCGACGTAAGAAAAACCGATTTTGAGAATACGTAAAAATAAAAGTTACTCTTACAATTTATAACCCTTTCGATTAAAAACAAGACCGACCGTCAATCCAACATAAAATAGGCTCGTAATAATATTCAAAATCCAAAAACGCCCATTGTTTTAAGCGTTTTACTACCTTGCATAATATAATATCAATTTATTTTATAATAAAATCGATAGACTAATTTTGAAATATGGACCTTTTTTAGCATCTTAATAAAAAATTAAAACTTAAATACCCTAAGTACTCATATGGGCCGGAGGAAATTTCCAATTTTTCTTTTCCTCTAAACAAATCGAATATTAATAAAAATAATCTAATATGAAAACTAATCAAGTAAAATGGAAAATTGGATTTTTTCGAGTAAACACGTGCTTAGCCTTTCAAGCCGATTTTTCTCTACTTAAAAATAAATCAAGTTTTTCAAAATGTTCTTTTTTTTCTAGAAGTTCCGTTGTAAATAAGCCGATTTTGTTATGATAACGCAATAATTGAAAATGATATCATTAAGAAACACGTGCAATCGAGAAAAAAAACTTGTTTAAATGAGCGGAAAAAATTTTAAAAGACAAAAGCCTCGCTAGAAATTTTAACCCTTTCCATTCGAAACAGGCCTTGATCGTTTAACATAAATTTACTTCCTAAATAGGTTTAAAAATTAGCCAGTTGTTTTAAAACTTGTTTTTTTTTTTTTTTTTTTTTTTTTTTTTTTAACAAAATGCCGTTTTTTAAATGAAGACCGACTCACATTTCCAAAACGTAATTTTTTTTTTTTTTTAATTTCGGAAGAAATTCGATTTCGAATGAGACTTCATGAAAGATGCCCAATGAATTTATAATCTTTTCTATTCGAAATGGACGTTCTACATGAATTACAGCCCAGGATATTTTTTGAAAAATGCCTGCCGTTTAAAAAGAAAGCCAGGACTTCGGTTTACATCGGCTGAGATTTTTCAAAATGGCTCGGGTTTTTTACTACTGGTCCAGAAAAAAAGACGTATGTTATACGGGAAATCCATGTGATTTTTTTTTTAAATACGCAAAAAGGTCTAACACTTACGATTTAAAATATACCTCTCGCGTACAACACAAATTAGGCCTCAAATATTTTTTTTGTTTAAACCGTAATTCAAAAATTCATTAAGATCGACTGGGGAGCTTTAAAAAAACACGAAGAGCCCAATGACGATTCGGATAATAAATCAAACATATTGACGATTTTTATATCGGACCCTGTGAAAATTCAGATGTGAAAAAAGGTTTATTTCCCGACGGGTTGAATTTAGAGCGAATTCCACGGGGCATTTTCCGAGTTGTACGAAATATTCAACTAGTCCGCAATACATTCTCTACATGAATAAAAAAAAATTGATGCAAGGAAGAAAAAGGTAAAGTAAGTGAAAAAAATGAAAATTCAGAAGAGAAGAGGAAAATACGAGAAAATATCGGTTAGAACTTACATTTCCCAGGCGAAGGGGTTTTGTCACCTGGTTTATTTTCGGCATCGGACGAATTCGGATTGGCCTCGTCATCGGCTATGATTTTCATTAAAAAAAAATAAAATAAATAAATAAATCAAATATTAGATGGCGTATTTTAAGTTTTTCGGCTCGTTTAGAAGGTAAAAGGTGGCAAGTAGAGTAAAAACAGGTTAGTTTGATAACAAAAATTTACGAAAAGTTAAAACCACGTGGTCAGGACAAAAGTGGAAATATTGTTTTAATACACTGAAAACCCTTTCTAAACAAGCCGTAAAATATTTAATTAAAAATTATTCCTAATGGAGAAATCGAGGAAATATAAAGAGAAAAGTGTTCTTTTTTATTGGGATATTTCAAAATCTTTTTTTGTTTAAATCAGTGAAGGCTACTTTCTAATCCTTTTCGATACAAAATGGCGACGAATTCAACACGAGGCGTTTAAGTTAGGGTAGCGCTTGTTTTTAAGTTGGCGTTTAACAAAGCAAAATTTCAACAAAAGTCGAAATTTCTGGAGATAGATTGGGAATTAACAAAAAAAAATTATAATATGCCGAACTCGGTGTTGGTTCAAATAAAACAACTTGATCATTTTTCAAAGCTACGAATTTAAAAGATTTCTCACGAATTGCTTTTAGGCTTAGGAATATATTAAGACTATGACAAACATTTTTGAAAGTATTATCTGGGATCCTAACGAAAAGCTAAATTTAAAACAAAATATCTATGGTGAATAGTGTTTTTGAATAAAAGTATTATTCCTTTCATGATAATATGAGTGAAAACTTACAGTTCGAAGCCGGGGGAGTTTTATAACCAAGTTCTAATAGATTCGAACTGACCGATTCCAGGATATCATCAAGGGGTGGATTGGCATCAGCATCATCATCATCGTCGTCGTCTAACACTTCTCAAAAAAAGATTTATTAGACAGGAAATTAAAAAATGTCGTACCGAGGGTTAACTTACGTATTGTTTCATACTCCGCGTCGACGTCAATAATCAATTCAGGTTTTACCTCTTCGGAAGACCCCTTTTCTTCCTTCGACCTTACAAATGAATTCTCATCTGTAACTTGGTCTCCGGGATGAAGGGATTTTTCTGAAGATTGGGCGTTCATGGCGAGGACGTGTTCTTCCGGCGAGTCGCGTTAGGAGAATGAGCCCTGACCCGCGGTCAGCCGCGCCCCCACTCGTCGGCACGCGATCGTCGCACTGTCACCCCGATCTAGGAAACCGGCAACGGATTTTTTGTACATTTTCAATTATCTCGTTCGCGCAAAATCGGCTAAATTAATTTATTTATATTTTGGCTAACTTTTTTTTTCCGGCTGTCCCGAATTTCAACGGATTTCGTCGAATCGAACCCCTGGCATAAACTCTAAAATTCCCTCCTGCTCATGTTTTCAAATTGTTTCCGTCATTTTTCCAGTCAGTGATTTATCGTCCGTTCTATTAAACAATTATTGACGATCATAATCGGTAGTCGTGTTCGTGCCGGATACAGCGGGCCCGGGTCGTCCCCGTCAAAGCATCTGCTCAGTTGTCGTAAACAATTCGGGCGCGACTCAGGCCTTTTGGAAAAAACAATTTTGGCGCGTCCGGACAAAACACTCAGATCCGCACTTGGAACTAAAACCCTTTACTTTAAATACAACGATGGACAAATTTAACCCACCACTCAATTTATTTAATTTAATATAAAATCCATTATTTTTCTACATTTTTCTACAGGTAATTAGGTGCGATCGTAGTCAAAATACACAGTAAGTAATGTTCATGAAAAAGAATCGACCACGAAGATAATCGTGTTTGGGATTTGGATTCTGGTACCAGAAAGAAATAGATTCTCCGATTACTTGCCAAGCATTCGGCCTTTATAAGGCCTTCATCCTATTTTTATGTTAACATTGCAGAATTACGAAAAAACCCGACGAAATCGACTACGAGGTCTCGAAGTACACGAGGTGCTTTTAAATTGAACTAAGACAATTTTCTTCTGTTTTTTCAAGGGTAGTGGTCTCCCCAAAAATGTAGGTTCAGTCGACAAAGAAACGTTCTCCGTTATTATGATGCTCCGCATAACGTTGATTACATTTGAGATTATCCTTAATAAATTAATCCATATTTGCTTAGTGGTCATAATTGACATTTTTGTATTTGAATTTTTTAAAATTATATATATAAGGTTTTTGTTATGAAAAATTAGTTCGTCGATCATAGTAAAATTGAAAGCGTTATTTTATAAGTATTTTTCACTACAATGAAAATCATAAAACAAACTCAGAGTTTCTTGTAAAAGTAGAACTTGGCCAAAAAATAAAATAAAATAAAATAAAAAGTGGCTGAGTTGGTTACGAAACTCATCCACAACTCCAATTGTATACAGGGGACTTTGAGCAGGACAAATCGAAGGAACAGTTACGATCGAAAATCCCTTTGTGTATTAGGCTATACAATACAGAATACTAGGTACTTGCAGGATGAAGTACGAGAATGCGGACTCGCCTTTGTGTGGCGTAATAGTATTTGTTAAATATATTATGCGTATCTTTCAATTTATTAAGGTTTTTAGTTGAAATAAAAAGGTCAGTGTCATGAGGGGGATTCGAACCCACGATCTTCGGCTTGATACGCCGCTGCTCTAACCACTTGAGCTATCGTGACCTCGATCCACTCGGACACCAATTTCCTATCTCAGCCCCACTTTTTGCATTTTCCCTTCTTTTTTTGCCGTTTTTCAAATATCGCGTAATCCATTTGATTCTCGGCGACAAATGAAATGGCCCCGGAGAGTTTCAGTGACGGTATACATCATTTAAACTTATCAAATTGTTAGAGCAAAAGGGGAATTTATACGAAAGGAATATTCGGTGATCTGTTGTACAATGACTAGAATTGTCATGATAGACCAGCGTCGTCAAATGGATTTTGTTTTAAAAGTTTGCAAATTTTTAGATGTATAGCTTTTTATCGTCAAATTAACCTTTGTTTATTACATCAACAGACCTAGGAAGACACTTTGCCCAACCGAAATAACCCTTTTTTTATATCAAATTAACCATTTCAATCATGCAAATTCATCATATTCAACATAGTTGAAATTTTTTTTCAAAATATTAAGTAATTGGGCCCTTAAAATCAAATTTCTTAAATTAAAAGAAGACTCCTTTTTTCTACTTTTTAATTGGTTGTTTTAATTGCAATTGGTTTTTTATCTTCGGGTAAAATTAAAATTAAAATTTATATACTGTTAAATATAAAAATGGGTGATTCTTATTTATATTAAATTTTGTATTTTTATAAATTGTATATAATTCGTGACACCCTTGCTTCTTAAGCAATCAAAAAATCTGCATGATTTAATTAATACTACCGTTTTGTTACTTATGTTAAAAATTGATTTGGTCGTATTAAAAATCGCATTTTTCAAAAAGTCCGAGTACAAAAGCCGGGCGCACACAAGGTCGGTAGGGAGGGGCGGCGCGAAACCGACATAGAGAAAAATGCATTGTAACGAATGTTACCCTGCACACTAGGCCAATAAGGCGGCAAGGCGCGGCGCGTAGCCGAGCTGGAAAAATTGTCAGATTTCTGAAAGCCGGCTTCGCACCGCGTGGCGGTTTGACGCCCTGCAGGCCTAGCGTGCGCCGGAACGTCGGAAATCCCTCGGACGCCATATCGTAAAGGCGAAGCCTTGTCGGTTTGTTTACCCTGCTTTTTAGAATAGCGGTAGCATTAAGTTAAGTTAGAAAACGAGACCATTTCCATAAAATAATTGTAAGGCGTTTGGTGAATATTTCATGAACCCATGCTTTTCGTTTTCGTTTCAGCATTTCTTCATCCTCTTCCAATTCTGCGATCGTGGCCAGTAAAATAATTTCCTAGTCACTACTATTTACTATGAATACAATTATTGTCACATGGGGGCTTATGGAAATCCAAAATCAACACTAAAGCGCAGCGCTAGTCAGATGGAAGGGGAAAATAAGACCAACGCGGCCGAGAGCGGTTCCTACATAGTGTGCGTACCTTCACAATTCCGGCCCGCGCCGTGCCGCGCCGCCCCACGGACATAGTGTGCGCCCAGGTTTAAAGTATTATTATTTTTGTAAAATATTATTTCAAAGTCTTCAAAGAAAATCCAGACCACCTGTTAACGGCAGGTAACGGGACAGTTATGTTTATGTGTTAGTCTCTCTTTACAAAATGTCCATATTCTTTGAATACTTTGCCAATGTATACTCGTAGAGTTTACAAATATCATCTTTATCTTGTTGCAAATTTACGATGTTTGTTTTCCTTTCTAATGTAAAAATTCTCTAGCCGCAAAATTTTTCTTGATTTTCTATCTCTTCATTGCAAATTTATGGCCAGGTAGAAAAATATTGGTAAAAGAACAAAGTTGAATATTTAAAAAAAAAACACGCCGCAACAATCACAAAAATATTCATACAGGATTAGCACAGCTTTTTTTTCTTGCAACAGCAGGGCCGCTGGATTCGAACCCGGGACCTTTACCTTACAGTGATGAGCGCCGTTTTCAACGGCTGAACCTTGCGGCCACCGACGCCCCCTAGCACAGCTTTAATTGTAATTAATTTTCAAATGGTCCTTTAGTTTGATATAAAAAAAACCCCGCAAATATGAAACTATTTTACTTTAAATGCTTATATTTCATATTATCACTTGAGGTTTTTTAATGCTTGAAAGAAAAATTAATTTGAAATTCAGAAAGGTTAATTTGATCGAAGGAAAAGCAAATTTTCTCTTATTAGTTATTAACAAAGCAATAACAACTATTGTCCGAAAAACCCGTAACTTTGTCGGCAAAAGGGTTAATTATTAAGAGAATATATTTTTAAAAAAACTTACTACCAAATTCGGCAGGCTGGCTTGATCCCACTGTACTCGTGTAATTGGTAAATCCGTTTTTTTTCTTCCTTTTGCGCTTCAGCTCAGACTCTGGGGAGAGGAGACGTCAAATGAAGATCCGGACAATAAAAGAAAAACCATAATCGGGCAACTTACCGTTTTGGGCTTGGGTGTTCCTCTCGAGATGAGGAGTATCGGGCTGTAGCGAGGTGCCCGGTTTCTGATAGTCTTGCTTCACAACTTTAACACTCACGTTCGGCTGTTTTTCCGCCTTGAGACCTGTTTTCCAATACCCGTTGCGTTTGATGAAAAATTTACAAGACGAAAATCGGCAATGTCAGCAATTTGGAAATAGTTACACTCGTTTCGCGCATGTTAAAAGCATGACGTTTCGTTCAGATACTCTCCGTTGTACAGGATGTACAGGGGGGTTCCTCAGCGTAACACAGGGTAACGTCCTCGGCCCGCTACTTTAATCTGTATTAGTGCTGATATCCCTAACCATCACTATACCACTATCCTAACACTGATTGCACTGCCATCCTAACCTCTAATTCCGACCTTGTCATAGCCCACCGAACCCTCCAGACATACCTATATTTCATTGAACACCTCCACCCCTCCACCTAGGGATAAATAGAAACAAACGATACACCTGGAATCTAATCGAACCATAATCGACTTAAAAAGTAATAAAGTGGACGGATAATACCGAAGACTTCTAGACAACAAATCCAAGTTCTCCCTTGACTACTTAATACTGCAACCAACATTGGCATACAACCTCGAACTACGAGATGCCACCAAAGCTTCTGATTTTCATTATCTCTTTATCTATGTAACTTATTGATCTTCGCGCAGGTTGTTGCTCAATTGATCAAGCAGACCATAGCGTAGGGTAGAGTAAGTGTGTCCCCAGCTTCGGCCCGTAAAAAGTACAGCCAAGCGAAGAAACGATACTTTTAAATTAGTTCAATAATTTTCGAATAAAAACATGAACATATGATAAATAAAAATATGAATTGCTATGTTACATTTTCAACCATGTGGCCCCATGGTGTAATGGTTATCACTCTGGACTCTGAATCCAGCGATCCGAGTTCGAATCTCGGTGGGACCGAAACTTTTTATTACAACAAATTTAATCGATCAGCTTAAAATTCGATAAACAAATTCTCGCGCTTGATTTCAGCGTAGTAGATACAGCTGTTTGTTTGATCTGTTCACTTTTTATTAGATATTGGGATGGTGGCTGCACTGTGGTGCGGTGATTAAGTGATGATTTCTGCTTAAGAGCGCATCATTGGATAGGTTCTCCACTCTAAGCCTTTTCATGTTTTCCCTTTTCCTTTTTCATTATCCCGTTATCTATGTAACTTATTGATTTTAGCTCAGATTGTTGCTCAATTAATCAATTTAAAAAAATACATAGCGAAAGAAATGACTACACACAGGGTCCCTAATCAACAGGAAGAAAAAAATCTACCTCTCTCAACAAGCAAGAAGTAATTAGGTAATTGTACATTCAATTACCACCGTAAAAAATGGAAAACTGCGAAAGTAACTTGCCCACTCTGCCATAAAACAGCGGGGCATGTCCTTTTGCGACTGGAAACTGAAAAGCATAAAGCGGGGAGCTCACTTAGCCGATGCAATCCTATGCGAGAGTGAGTGAGTGATCTGTTTGTTTTCCACGAGCATCTAAAAAAACCATGCTTTTTGCTCAAAAACCGCGGATATCTCGAAAATTGTCCAGAAATCGATATACCTGGAAGGGGTCTAATTGAAAGATATTAGAATTAAAGTACAAAAATTTATCTTCTAAAAAATGTGACCTAACGCAGGTCTGTGACTTAAAGGGCTGAAAAAATATCTATTTCCAAAGTTGGCTATTTTTTCGCTCAAAAACCAGGTGGTTGGCTTTTTTTATGGGCAGGGTATGGCTCTGACATAAATTCTTCACTGTTTAAATTAGCCACGATTTCTGTCAGACATAAATATCATGCAACATTTACATCCACTACTAAATTTATACACTATTGCATATTCAGGCTACTTGTATGCGCCCATAATTTGATGGCTACCTATTATCCTGGTCTGCCTGTCCTCGGAACGTGTCTGAAGGACAAAATCATCGAGCATAGGCGGCTATCAAGTTATAGGTCTCGGAAGAACGTTTCACAATTTATTCATATAAAGTTATGACCTCGTAGTAATAGTAAAGGGAAAATGAGATCAAACTGTTTCATCTCAAACCAAAATTGTGAAAAAACCAAAAAAAAATATCTTACGCTTGGTTTCAGCGTGGTACAGAATACGTTTGTTTGATCTGTTCACTTTTTACTAAATATTGGGGTCCGCTACTTTTAATCTGTATATAGTGCTGATGTCTCTTCCCATCGCTATACCATTACCCTAACACCGATGGCACTGTCATCCTAATCTCTAATTACGACCCCCGAACCCTTCAGACACACGAATATTCCATTGAACAACTCCACTCCTCCAACTAATGCTAACTGTGTACACTATGAACTGTGCGCTGTTTTGCCACTTTTTGCACCAGTCTTTGACAAGCTCAAGGTGTTCTTGGATGTCGGAGGTTCGGATTAGAAGAGGAAATTGCTTTAATATCCGCGTAGGTTTACTGGTTTATAGGAAAGTTTAATTGGTGTAGAGGATGGGTCTAAAAAAGTTCAGTTGTGGGACGCCGGCTTGTGATTTAAGTGAACCAACAAAATGCCCGACATTTCAAAGCCGTTTAAATTATTATTGTTACTTGGTTTTTATCCATAAAAAAAACTTACGGTCTAAACTTTTCAGAAATTCAGCCCAATTCGTCTGCTCGGACGATTTCCGCTTGGAATGGCGATAGTTGGCCTTTTTGGCCCGTTTGCTCTCCGTCTCTAAGATGACAAAATGAAAGTTGTAATAAAAATTGAGAGAGAAAAAAGCACTATCTAAAGGACAATAGTAGTTGGGAGCTGGTGTAACGAAATTATTGCTGTCACTTACTCTCTATCGGTCTGATAGTGATTTCAACCGGGCTCATCGGACGAGAAGGCCCAGGCTGCGAAACGGCCTTGTAAGACTTTTTCGCAACTTTTACATTCTCCTTATCCGTTTCTGAGAATAAAAAGCTCAATTGTTGGATTAAACAAAACATAGAAAAAAAGTAGAAGAGAAAAATTTGGAAACAATTGATAAAATCGAGCTTTCTTTTTCTAATTTCTCGCTCGATGGGTAGGTTAACTTAAAATTGAAAAAAGTCCGAAATTGATTCGTAAATAAATTGAAAATGCTTTGACTTGTAATTATTTTAATAAATTTAAAAAAAAAGAAGCAAGTTCGCAATTATGTTGTTTCCTTTATAAAAAAATGTTTGATGAGAACTTGACGGTTAACTTGACATGGGAAACTTTTGTTTTGAACTTACGATCTACCGGTTGGACTGTGATTTCTACAGGGCTGAGCACGCGAGACGGCCCTGGCTGCTGGTCGGTCTGTGCGATTTTGTTCGCCTTCTTGGCACACTTCCTGTCTTTTGCTAGTAATTATAGAAAATTTTTGTATGTTTTAATTAAAGTTGAACAATACAATTTAAAACAGTTGAAGACTTAATGAAAAAAGAGAAACGGACGGTTCCATCACAAAACTTACGCTCGTGTACAAGTAATTTGTCCTTATTCTGATAAAACGGTCTGGGCTCTTCGACCTCCTTGCTCATTCCTGGTTTTGCGTCGGTTTCCAAATCTGTTCGAAAAAGGCGCAAATGAAATTCTGTTTGAATGATGTGGGGGGTTGCAGATTGATCCCAATAGTATCTTAAGTTCTTTTTACATATGTACATGTTTATATGTTGCTCCTACAGTGTTAGTTAGAAATCCCATGAATTTAGAGAGAGAGACGCATTGTGTGGTGTTTAGTGAAAGTTACGTGATGATTATTTGCAGGTCGTCAGATGCGGTCTGGTGTGACGTAGGTTTTAGAAAAACATTCTCTTTGCCGTGCCAACGTTTCGATCTTTGTTGACATCATCTTCAGGGCTCAAAGTCTTTGTTTTTCGAGTAAATGTGTCATTCTTGTCTATCTTGTAAAGAGTGCGGTGTTGTTACTACAGTGTTTTTCAAAAATCCCTTGAGTGGGGGTGCAGTGTTGTTCCTACAGTGTTCCTTAGAAATCCCAAGATTTTAGGGAGTATTTCTTAGGAATCCCATGATTTTAGGGAGTATTTCTTAGGAATCCCATGATTTTAGGAGTATTTCTTAGAACTCCAACGATTTTAATAAATATTTCTTAGAGCTTCCATGGATTTAGGGCGGATGAAGTTTTGTTCCTACGGTGTTCCTTAGGAATCCCATGATTTTAGGGAGTATTTCTTAGAACTCCAACGATTTTAAGGAATATTTCTTAGAACTTCCATGGATTTAGGGCGGATGAAGTTTTGTTCCTACGGTGTTCCTTAGAAATCCCATGATTTTAGGGAGTATTTCTTAGGAATCCCATGATTTTAGGGAGTATTTCTTAGGAATCCCATGATTTTAGGGAGTATTTCTTAGGAGGCCCATGATTTTAGGGGTGATGAAGTTTTGTTCCTTAGAAATCCCATAAATTTAGGGAGTATTTCTTAGGAATCCCATGATTTTAGGGAGTCTTTTTTAGGAATCCCATGATTTTAGGGAGGGTGCAGTGTTGTTCCGAAATCTCATGAGTTTGGAGTTAGGGGGGTTTCAGTGTCGTTCCTACAATGTTTCATAGAATTCCCCCTTAAACATGAAGGACAATGCATTTTTACTGTAAATTAACACCTTCTTCTATCTTAATTGGCTGCACGAATTGTCTTAGTAATGCAATGAGTGTCTGTAAGTTATTACACAACGAAATTCCCACTTTTGCCCTAAACCAAAGAGAAGAAATTAGAGTTTTGTGATTTAAACTTACACCCCTTGTGATACGGTTGTCCTGGCTTGAATTGGTTTTTCGGAGGCGCCGGTCGCGTGACGTACCCCCGAGAAGATCCTGGATAATATCCATACAAAAAATAAAAAAATAAAACTGTATTTAGGTGAAATCCGGTTAGCATTAGAGATTAGTGATTTGTTAGTACTTCTGTTTATTGTTAATCTGTTTAACTATAAAGCATCATTGGATTACAATGGACGTCTCGCTTAGAATGTCTTCTTTTAACGAGCGTGGAGTAAGAATTAAAAAAATCTTCCAGTTAAAATAACACCAATCAAAATTTATGATTAAGGCTTGTGGTGAATTTATTTCAATTTTTTTTCCACATGATGCCTGATTTCTCAGATGATAACTGATGCTGAGGTTCTACTTAGTTCGGGTTATGTAGATAGAGTCGATTAATAGTATGTTAGTCATTTTACTTTTTAGTAAGGTTATTTCGAAAAGGTGTTTTTCACTTACTCGGCTGCATTATGGATTGTAAGTTGGAACTGAAGGCGGGTCCGCTATGCATTGAAACGTAGGATGGAGATGCAAAGCTTTCGTCAATCCTTAGTCGATCTAAGTAGATAAAATCATTTAAATTTTTTTAAAAATTTATATTCCATACATATTAGAACATTTTAAAAGTGTTATATTTTTTCGAACTGTCACAGCACAAAAGTCGACTCGGCACCCGGAGGACAATGCCATTAGAAACCAACCGATGCTGGTCCGAGGGATTAAAGGGCAAGGAAGTCTCGAGTTCATTGTAGATTTAGGCTACGTGGCGTGTTTTCGGGAGGTCATGAGCAGTAGAGTTGGTATGGGTTGAAGATTGGTGTGAAACTTTTGGAAACGTATCAGTTCGTTGTCAAAAGGAAATGAATGCTGTGGCGTTGTGGATAGTGAGGTTGTGACGTAGTAAGGAGCTTTGAAGATTTTTCTAATGACTTTGGAAGGATTGGATGCTCTGTAGTTCACTATTTTTTCGTGGTCCACTTGACCAATTAATAACATTCAATTAATTAAGGTTTTAAGTTGAGATAAAATTCGAATCCCGCTCGTGACACTGACCTTTTTATCTCAACTTAAAACCTTAATTAATTGAAAATTCAAAAGGTTGTAGGTTTAGAAAGAGAGTTGGTGTCTGAGTGAATCGAAATCACGATCGCTCAAGTGGTAGCGAACAGCGGTGTATCCTAGCCGAAGATCGTGGGTTCGATTTCCGCTCGTGACAGTGACTTTTTTATCTCAACATACAAGAACATAAGAAGAACATAAACAAATAAGAGACTTAGAGAAATTAAATTTGAAGATTTTTTGTTTGATTATGTGTCAGAGAAAAGTAAATAAAGTCATCAAACGCGACTCCACTTTTATAATTCATTCAGTAATTAAATAAATGATATTGAGAGAAAAAAGGTAAAAAAATGGAATCCGGCCCGGAGGACCAACAACGTATGGAGTAACAGTTGTTTAAAAAATTACGACTTTTACTAATTTTCCTGGTCCGCTTGACAAAATAATATCTTTCAATTTTTACTCTGTATTTAAGATATTGGTTGAGATTTAAAAAAAGTCAGCGTCACCAGCGGGATTCGAACCCTCGACCTTCGGCTAAATAAACCGCTGCCTAACCACTTGAGCTTTCGTGACTTCGATCCACTCGAACACTAACTTCCCAATATCGTAAATACAGATTAATTAATTGAAAGATTAAGACGAAAACTGGTGAATTTGATAAGTTAAAATGAAGTATATTCTTCACTAAAGCTCTCCGTGGCCATTTTATTGGACGCCGAGAATCAAATAGATTACACGATATTTGAAAAACGGCAAAGGTGAGGTTGAGATGGGAAGTTAGTTCCCGTATGGATCGAAGTCACGATAGCTCAAGAAGTTAGAACAGCGGCGTATCTAGCCGAAGGGCGTGGGTTCGAATCCCGCTCGTGACGTTATTTCATTTCAACCAATAAAACATAATGATTAATTAAGAAGCGTCATGGTATGTTAAAAAAAATTAAAAAATTCCTTGTTATTAAAGTATTTACCATTTCTATTCGATATAACTTTAATATCTGATAGGGGAGAGTGTAGGCTAGTAGCCAGTAAATGTTTTCTATTTAATATAATCTGAGGAATGTAGCAAAGTGGATTGAAGTATTTTTTATCAGAAAACAATGTTGATATTCAATTTCTTCGCTCAGAAAAACTGATAAAGATTTCTGGGAAAATCAAAGAAATTTTTTTCCGCCTTCTAACAACTACGCCGACCTATAAGAATCTGTTAGAGGCTGCTACAGCTTATGACCTACACAAAATGGGACAAACTTGGACTCTGAAAAAAATTATTATTGGTGATATAAATTAAAACGTTTCGAGAGTTTTTGTTGATTCATCAGTTTTTCTCATTTATAATAATGTAAAATGTAAACAATGCTGGTGTAGGATGAAATTGAGGTTAATTAACCGGAAAAACTGAACGCCGTTTTCCTTTTAAAAAATTTTAATTACATTTCTTATTAATTTATCGATAACACCCCAGTAATTAAAATAAAATTTGACGATAAAATTCCTTTTCTTTGATAAGGTTTTTTTAAATAAAAGAACAATGCCTTTTTTTTGCAAATCTAATCCAAAATTTCTGACTAGGAGGCAAATATTTCTAAAGCTTACTCATTCTCAGCTGATAAAGTATTTCGGCTTGTAGTGGAATTGTACAAATCAGCTTCAACAGCCAGTTATCACTTTGTATACCCAAAAAATTCAATTATCATGCATGTAAAATCTCAAAAATTTCTTTTTAATAAGTTTTTCAACTTATAATGTTAAACACATTTTCAAGACATGTCGCATCCAAACGACAGAGGAATCAACAACTTTGATTTTTTTATTAGTAGAAACACTATAAACACAGAATCAATATTACATGTCAAGCAAAATAATATATATCAAGTAGCCATTTCTGAATGCTCTTCAAGCGAAAATCAACTCAAAAACTAGCCTCGAAATGCCTACCCCCCCCCCCCAAAAAAAAATCATATCTCGAAATTTCAGCCAGCACGCAAAAAGCATCGAAAAAATGACAGATGAAATATAAAAATCTTGCTGTACCAATTGACAGGCTGAAAGCGGCTTACTCAACGACATAACCTAACAACAGGTAGCAAATGCAGCTGACTCGTAGAGACAACAAGGACGTTGAACTACTCAGGGAGGGTGAAGAAGTTTGTAATACCAGTTGCAACATATGCTTGTGAAACTGGGCTATGTTGAAAAATCAAGAAAAATGCTTGGTGCGTGGGACGGTGGCGCATTTGAGACAAAAGCGACTCTACCAGCCATAACGCACATCAAAAGAGCCCGGTGAGACCATCTAGGGAGAACGGAAAAAAAGATTCCTTCGATTGATCTGGTGGGTCTCGAATGAAAGCTAGACCACGCTGGTTTGGTGACCTCCATGATGACCTTACCGACTTGGGTGTGCGACTTTGGAAAGCAAAGAAGCAGTTAGGACTGTAGTGTCAAGAGAGGTAGTCGACTGTGCTTGGAGGAGGCAGATCCAACAGAGCCAATCCAATACCGCCCTGCAATAGCTTCAAAAAGCCATTATCCACGATGGTCTGCTATCCACTTGTAGGGCTAAGAATCATACTTCAGCGGATATCAGTAATTTCTTGTCTCTTGTACAAAAAAAGTTCAAAATTTTCTTGCATGTTGGAGGTTCGGTTTAGAAGACAAAATTCATGTATCATCCGCGTAGACGGTAATGGTGGTGTGGGGATGTATAGACTAGCAGTATGGTATAGAGCGGAATTCTCGACAGATCGGGGACCACAGGCAAAAGTTGCAAAAAAAAGGGCTATATATATACATACATACGTACATAAATATATTTTAAAAACCTCAAAGGCAAGATGATCTTTCTTTCTTTCAGGTTTTTCCGGTTTCAAAATAAAAGAGAGAATGTCGAAAAAATTATCTAAGTAAATGATTAATTATGGAAATGAAATAGAACGAGGATGGCTGGTAGAAGATTGGAAGCCAGTACCATATATGTTTCATACGGCAATATAACCCAATCGGTATTATAATTATAATTGGTAAACCCAGTTTGGCGCAGGAATGTATGATTGAACAAACCCCGGAATAATTTGTGAGTCGGAGGATGATTGAAGCCGCAGGATTTGCATAGGTAACTAGGTGCCCCGCCCGAGAGGGGAGGGCATCCAATCAGAACTGTGTTTACAAATTCAAATTCTAATAACGGCAATTCTATTAACACTGTCACCCGATGGAATATGTTCGAAAACCCAATTGAGGTTTGTGTCCCTCCCGCGATTCTCAGGTTTAACGTGCCCGATTCCGCTTGGGAACAAAGATTTATTACTAAGTTCTAGCGTCTGGACGCGCCGAGTGCCACGGAAAATCTTGCACGACGGTTAAAGACGACATCACAACCCGGCCGTCATTTTATGGCATCCCGACAGAAGAATGGCATGAGCCGTTGGGTGTCGCCACCGAGTACACCAGTCTGTAATAACAGCTAGTTGTTCCAGTGCTGTAAGGGAAGGATGGCGATATCGTCCGCGAAGGTTGTGGGGGTGGGGTGCAAGCGGTGTAAACTGTGCAGAGGATTGTTCCTATGATAGTCATTTTGAGCAACGCCAGCCACGATGGGCTGTATGTTTGAAAGCTCCGTGTAAAATCTCACCTTACACCGCTAAGGAATTACTTCAGGTCGTAGGTGGAAAATGCACCTTTTTAATTTCAAAAACAAACCAAGGTGTCAAACTCTGTCAAATGCCTCCTTGATATCAAAAAAAAACTACTGTGCAATAAAGCTTGTTTCCTTGGGTCAGAATTGACCAGATAATGGACACTGAGTTCTACCCTAATTTGTCCGATTTGACGACCTATCGAGAAAAGAAAACATTGACAAAACGACTTCGATTTTGTGTATGTAAATAAGTGTTCCAGTCATACAGACCACCTACGCGTTGGAATCGTGGACGATGAGTTAGGACCATTTTACAACACTTTTTGTTTCAAATAATATCAAATAAAATTTCTTAGGGCTGTAACGGGATTCGAACCCCTGACCGCTAGCGAGGCAGATACGAATCGGACTCCCTAACCACGCTGTCCTCCCGTCTGGTTTAGTCTCTAGAAGTCCCAAATCAGGTGGTTAAGGTCTCTTGGTATCTCTCAGTACCAGAGAGGAATTTTCTGAACTTATAAAATGGAAATTTAACAGCAGAGTTGTGCAAGTATGCAACTTCTGGAAGCTATTGCCTTAGTTATCATTGTCTGTTGGCAGCAACCGCCCAGCGGCATTGAATTGGAACCCGATTGAATTAGTATAAAGCCGAAGGTCGTGGGTTCGAATCCCGCTCGTGACACTAGGTTTTTCATTTCAACCAATACCTCACATAGAAAGATTAATTAATTGAAAGAAGTTATTTGGTCAATCAGACCACGAAATATAATGGATTAAATGTATTTTGCACTAATAGGAAGGCAATGGCGGCAATTCTGGCTAGATCAGAAATTCGCAATTCCTCCTGAAAAGTTACATTTTGCCTTTTGTGCCAGCTTTCGGCGCACTTTTCTCCCAACCTATTTGTATACTGAAACTAATTTTTTAGAACAATAATACGCAATAATAATAACAAAACGACGACCCAGGAACGGGGAAATAAGTACTTTTGTATATATGGACAAATGAAGCATTTTGTTACAATTTTAACTTGAAACTAAAACTTAACGTTTCTCTATTTTAGGTCCAAATATCTAAGAGAAATATAATTAAAAAAGACTCGATCTAATAGGTCGATTAGATTTTGAGGGAAATGAAAACCTTCAAACATCCCTTTTTTTTTAACAAAATGGCCTCGGAAAAAATTGTTAAACTATGGTATAATTTTAGAGATTTGTCGCTTAGAAAGAACGGATACTTCTGAAAAATAAACTCTTTTCCTGATCAAAAGCCATTGAGTATAAGTGTTTAAAAAAAATTAAACAAAAAGGTTTGTCGGAAAAATCTTTGCTACCAACTTTCTACTCGTCTGTCGGGAAATTTAGTAAAATTCAGGTTAATGGATTTGAAACGAATTTTATTAAGGCTGTCTGAACTACAGAAACCGTTTAAGACCAATATTCACAACAGAGGAAAACCCAAGAATAAGTACAAAATATAATTGATAAATATGTGAAAAAACAAAAAAAAACTTCGGTATTCGAACCTGCTCGGATGGTCGGGAATACTGCGCTGAAAATATTAAGTCCCATTTAAAAAAAATCCTTGGACAATTAATATTTAATTTATCCTCTCAAAATTTCCGTAAAATATATTATAAATAAACAGCCCATAAATAATCAATATCGTTAAGTAAACTCCTATCGAACGACCCGGAGGTACGATCCCACATTAGATCAGTTTTATCAGTGAACGTTTATTTCACGCTTTCAAAACTAATAAACAAACCAATACTGGATTCATTTGACACGACAGATCCGTCCCAGCGATGTTTTTAAAACCAAAGATATAAAATGGTGAGAACAGCAATTTCGATTTAAGAAAAAAAAACTTGTAAATTAAACTAAACAAAATCCGGGTTTATTTGTTTATTTTTTGAGTTGCACTTTGAGCAAGATTATCAAAATAATTGGAAAACATTTAATAAATCGTTTAAAAAAATCCTGACGTTTACAGAGCGAGAGCAAATATGGGTTTACCTTGTCTGGGTGACTTCTCGACTGCAGAGGCTTCCGGGGACCAAGAAGGAAACAAACACCTTGGTGGAGGGGAAAACCTGGAAAATTAAAACGTAATCCGACCCAACATGTCGAACCATTCCACTCCAAAAAAACAGTGGTGATTTTCATTTGACAATTGATTCTTGTCAGCGGGAAGCTGGAAGAAACGGCTCGTAAATGAGAATTACTGTTAACTCCAAATGTATTGAATATCTTATATGAATCTCTCCGGCAGTCTTTACGGTTTTGAGATTGGTCAGGGATTTAATTCGCCCTGAAGAAAGTTACCCCTAGTACTTTAAGCACTGGACAGTATGTCCCTGTTGACGGAGGCTAGCCCGTCGCTCATGCCGACCTATATGGCTGCTTTTAAGCGGGGAACACTTACCCGATGGAACGCCATGCAACGCTACCCGCTGCTACCCGACGATAAGTCCAATACAATCCGTAAGATTGTATTACCCCCAACGCTGCCCTACTCTACGCTCTGCGATCCCCACTGTCCAGATTTTCGTCGGGTAGCATTCAGTACAGTCGAAGACAAAAGAATAACATATTTTATTGCCGTTATATTATTTTTTAAACTAATTAATTAAATAATGGCAATTAATTAATTAATTACAACATATTTTTACTTAACATTTTAACATAAAACAAATTAACCGAGATCAAAAATTCGTTTATTTGTATTTAAAAAAATCAATTTTAATGGTTTGGTAGAAAATTGATCAAAACACCAAAATACTATTTATTGATAGAATGAATTTAACTAACTACTTATTACGTGGATTTACTCATAAAATTTAACTAACAACTTATTACACGATTTTTCTCATAAAATTTAACAATTTATTACACGATTTTGCTCATAAAATTTAACAATTTATTACACGATTTTGCTAATAAAATTTATCAATTTATTACACGATTTTGCTAATAAAATTTATCAATTTATTACACGATTTTGCTCATAAAATTTAACAATTTATTACACGATTTTGCTCATAACATTTAGCAAACATTTTATTTCATGAATTTGCTTATAAAATATGACTAACAATTTATTACACGGTTTTGCTCATAAAATTTAGCAAACATTTTATTTCATGGATTTGCTTATAAAATATGACTAATAATTTATTACACGGTTTTGTTCATAAAATTTAACTAACTATTTATTTCATGTATTTGCTTACAAAATTTAACTAACAATTATTACACGGTTTTGCTCATAAAATTTAACTAACAATTTATTACCTGGATTTGCTCATAAAATTTAACTAATAATTATTACACAGTTTTGCTCATAAAAGTTAACTTACAATTTATTACATGGTTTTGCTCATAAAATGTAACTAACAATTCATTTCATGGATTTGCTTATAAAATTTAACTAACAATTATTGCACGTTTTTGCTCATAAAATTTAACTAACAATTATTGCACGTTTTTGCTCACAAAATTTAACTAACAATTTATTACGTGGATTTTCTCATAAAACTTAACAAACAATTCATTTCATGGATTTGCTTATAAAATTTAACTAACAATTTATTACGTGGATTTGCTCATAAAACTACAAGTTCCTAACAAAGGTTCAGAAATGGAGAAGTTTGAAAAATTAGCTTACGTTTCTAATGCGGCGCATAAAAACAATGCATGCATATGAAAATTATTTGTGGTTTGAGTACTCAAAAAACCATAGATGTGTAGATTATAGCCGTTGTACCACCATTGATGGTTTTTTTTTACCGGACCAGGTGTTTCCGTATTTTATCTGTTGTTTGAACTTTTATTGTGGTGTTCAGTACATAGGTGTAGTCTTGTAATAATTCTTATAAATTTTTGGAAAATGCGATTGAATTTTTGTCAGAAGGGAAGAACTGGTTTTCGAAAATAAAAGAGAGAATCGTCAGTTGAAGATTTTCAGCACTGTAAAGAAGGACACAACTCAATGTTGACAATAGGAGATATACAGTCGTTGGATTTGGCAAACTTCAACGGCATGAGGAAAACTGGGAAAGGGACGGCGTTCATAGCCCGAGAAGCGTTAGAGAAATGATACTGATGATTGATTGGTGGAGGTGGACGGATTCGAGTCGTGGAGGGTTGATTCGGGATACTCCGGGTGGGGTGAGAGAAAGAACTCTGATCGGAAAGGAAGTGTATGAAGTCGAAGTGGGGGTCGTTGTAACACGACGCACGTCAACAAACCGTTTCTTATTGATTTAACAATTTCCTCGTGAGCGAGAAAGAAAGAGTGAGAGGGAAAGTACTCAGAAGGTTTCCGCTTCCAATCGTCTGATCAGTAGAACAACTTTCTTCCACATAGGCTCATTCACCTGACAACCCTAATGCCTTCTCGTGAGAGCCTTGTTTCCTTTCTTTCGCCCGATAGAAGCGAATTCTTGCCCATTTCACTCTTCTTTTTTTACCCCCTTGCAATTCGAGGGAAAATATCGTCCATTTTAACCCTCCCCCGTTGATAAGCCATAGCAGTACTGATACTGTTCAACGGTATGCTACTTTTCGGACACGCCTTTCTTTTGGAACGTACATTTTATAAAGAAGCCCGGCATACCTCATGACAAACCAAGCAGCTACAGATCGATAAGTCTATTAAATACGATCAGCAAGATATTCAAACGTTTCCAACTTAATAGAATGAAAGAACTAATTACACTAGTTGGCATCATGCCGGAGGAGCAGGTCGGGTTCTGTCCTGATCTCTCCACTACAGCCCATCTAGCTAAAGTGGTTGATAACATCACTGGGGAATTTCATGCAAAAGAAAGCACTCTGGAATGGTCCTTTTGGACATAGAAAAGGCATTCGATAACATTTGTCAGGAGGGGATAAATAGTGTACTCGTTAATAAAGTATAAATTACCAGCATACCTTGTCATGCTAGTTCACTCATACTTAAGCAAAACATCATTCCGTGTTTCCCTCGACGAAGCTATTTCTTCCCCATTTAACATCCTTAATTACATCTCGAAGACACCTCGTCAAACTTCCTACCAGTCTGGAAATGTCTCTTTGCTGGAGGTTAGCCCTTTCTTCACGAATAGTCGTTTCAAGATTGTGGAGTGTATCAGGAAGTGATGGACCTTCTCTTATTCGTCTTTTGAGATTATCCCATAAATGTTCGATGGGGTTCACGTCTGGAGAACGGGCTGGTCAGGCCAAGACCCTGGTGTTATGCTGCTGAACGTACGTTTGTACTATGCGAGCGACATTTGAACGGGCATTGTCGTGCACTATGCATCGGAATGTAGGTGATTTCATCGAGGATAGGCAACACCTTCTTAAATTACATCCACATAGCCGTCGAAGACCCTCCAAACAACCAACTTTGTGCGGTTCTCCAGTGACATTCCCGCCCACACCATCACTGAGCTACGTTGAAAAGGTTGGCTCTGGGAAAAATGACAGGCTTCGTACCTTTCAATTCGCCCTTTCCACACTCTTTCGCGCCCAACTGACGGAGATCGTCCGTCCAATGACCATTGGCTTTGTTCTCGAGCCCGTGCAAATTTGTATATTCCAGTGGATTCTTGTCCTCTTGGAGCGTACATCAGTCCATACTGATTTAATCTTCTTTAGCAGAGCGTCCTGAAATTTGGTCACCTCGAACTTCCTCGAGCTGACAAATCGCTTGAACAACAGTAAGGTGCCGGTTTCTCAAAATTTTCAAAGTCAAAAAACGATCATCCTTTGGTCCTGATATTCAAGACGTCTCGACCTCTGGTAGGACGCACTTCTTCGACAACGTCTAACGGCGTCTAGCAGAGTTCCGTAGGAAAATCCATGGCAACAATCACAGACCTGATGAAACATCAACAATAAGTGCCACACCACGGGCAACATCAGCTCTAAGTGGCATTTTTAAATTTAAAAATTGAAATTAAGAAAACAAAGGTGAAAACTAAACGTTTCAGAATTCAAATGAGACTGAATAAACATTTTAAATAGCCACAACTTCTCATTTGGTTATATATATGCTTTTGTTGTTTTTTCAGTTATTATAATAGCTTATTTTTAATATTGTGACGAGTAAGTTATCCAACGTTTTCTGATAATTATTGTGCTACCTATTATTAATTATAAACGTTGTAATTAGTTGTAGGGCCCCGATGAAGACCTCAAAAAAGGTTGAAAGCTTGTCATGAGTTACAAAAGTTACTTGATTTGATGACCGCATCCCCGATATCTATCTTCCTGGCGCGTATCATTCCGTATATGCTGTGACTATACCAGCCAATCTTTACATACTAAATCCATAGACTTTCTCTTAAGCTAAAATTGTCTCGATTTGACGTTCGACGATATCCCTGAACCTATTAACCGAGATTAATTAAGTATTGCGCCAAGTTGGGTGTACGAGGGAGGAGGACGGTTTGAGCTCGTCGAAATGTCGGGATTAACGGGCGGTGGTCGGCTTTCAGAACGGGCCGAAAAGGAGTCGTTCCGAAGGGTGGGAAGAGTAAATAATTGAAGTTTGTGTATTAATTAAGGAGCTCTGAGTGTAAAGGGAGAAAAGGGAAAGGGGGCGCGCGCCTTTACTCCGGCCGGTTCATTATACTTCACAAGTGGATTAGTCGGCCCAATCCACTTTGATACGCTATAAACGCCAAGGTAATAAATGTATTACCTAGGTGGGGAAAGACGAAGGAGGTAGGGGTTGAGATTAAAGAGATCGCCTCTTCCTTCCACCCCCCCAAAATGGCCAGAATTCCCAGGAGGTAAACAAGCCGTATCAAAAGATAATGGAGAATCTTTATTTACCTCGTATAAAATTATAATAACATTCAAAATGTAAATCGTTCTCATCCACAATTCTTCGCCAACCATCGTTCGGCTAAACTGTTTTGGATCGAAACAAATCAAAATTTCACGGTGAAAAGTCTGGTTTTATTCCGTCATTTTAACCTTTTTACCCGTCAAATTAACCTATAGACCCTTTTTCACTTCAAATTAACCCTTTTTAATTCCACATTAACCACTTTTACTTTTATTTATTTTTTTAAATTTTAATTTTTATTATTATTTTTTTTTAATTTTTATTTTATTTTATTTTTTACTTTAAGCTACATCAAGAAACCTAACCGATTGCATGACATTTAAGCAAGTAAAGTAAAATTACTGCGAGGTAAGGAAGTAAAAAATAAAAGAAACAAAAAATAAACATTTGGAATTTTACGAGACCACGTGAAAATTAATGACAATTAAAATTTGTAAATTATATCAAATGAAATGTAAAAACTCTTTAATTTGCGAGTTTGTTTAAATACAAAACAATTGCGCTCTTAAAAATCCTTATGAAAAACAGCTAAAAAAAATTAATTATGAAGTATAGGATTATTCTTTTAATTCATGGTATATTTATGAATTTCGCTTCAGTCTAGGATTTTTTTTTTATCATTATTTTGAATCCTTTATTTTGATACTTATTTTATTTTTAATTTTAATTTAATTTTCATGTACTTTTTTTTCTTTTCTTTTATATGCGAACAACTACTAGGTTATCATCGCCTTTTGTAATTTTTTTTTTTAATTAAATATTTAAATTAAAACATCCTAATCAATATTCAGTAGATGCACATACACATACAATGCTTGTTTGTCTGCTATTTTATGATTAATTTTATGGAGAGAGGTGGCCGCAAACCCAAAGAAGCAGGACGCTGGGGAGCCCCAAAAAAAGACCCGGTAAGAAAGGGGGGGGCAATTTTGAATTTTACACAGCTTGTGGGGGGAGGTTTTTTTTTTCCATGGACTAAGAGTATAATTATTTTATATTTTATACATTCTCAAATGAAAAGAAGAATCTACTATATTTTTATATGTAATTATATAAATATTATTTTAAAATTTAATTGTAAATAATTTTCATTTGGTCTTCTAATAGCCCAATTATTTTATATTAAACAACAAAATATTCTAAACTGAAATGAATTCTAAAATGAAATAAAATTTTATTTTTTTGTATTATATTTTGTATTATTTTAAATTTTAATTGTAAGTCTGTCTACCCGCTCCCAGGAATATCAAATAATCACTGGGGAGAGTGTGTGACGTCTGGTGAGTGGACGTCGCGAGCATGGAGTGGGTTCGATCTAACCCCGAGGAATAACGAGTACTCTGGGGAGTGAATGAGACCAGACTTCCGTTTGATGATGTATCGCGCTCATCGCTTTGCATCATCATGCTTCATCAGTTTGTAGGCCCATAAATCTCTTACATCAGGGACGTCGATGGCCGCAACGGTTTAGGCGTTAACACGGCGCTCATCGCTGTACGGCAACGGCCTAGGGTTCGAATCCTGCGGCCCTGCATTCCAACTTGACTGACTTTCTTCAAAAACATCGGGACTCGGGAGGTTTATATAACATCGTAGTTGAAATACCCTCGTTTAAAAACAATCAATCTTTAATTAACGTTTTGGTTGAGATAAAAAAGTCGGGATTCGAACCCACTACCTCTGTTAAATACGCGGCTGTTCTAACCGCTTGAGATGTCATGATTTCAATCCACTCGGACACCAATTCATCTCAACTTACAACCGTTCGATTTTTCCCTCCTCTTTGCGATTTTTCGAGGGGATCGAAGGCACGATAGCTCCAGTGGTAGTGGAGCAGCGGCGTATTGAGCCGAAAGTCGCGGGTTCGAATCCCGCTCGTTGCACTAGCTTTTTCATTTCGACCAAAAACCCTACATAAAAAGCTAAAATAGTTATTAATATGGCATTGGTTTGGGGAAAAGATTTTAAAAATGTTTGTACCGTGTATGAATTTTATTTTAGAACATTCGAAAAAGAAAATAGGAAATAAGTGCATTTAACATATCTGCTGGAAGCCAGTAAAAAAGAATATTATAATAATTTGGCGGGTAAAACTGTTCAAAATTCCACGCCCTGTACGATAAATTAAAACTTAATAGTCAGAGGCGACTACACGCCTGATAAAACCAAATTTAGTTTTATGCGAGGAATACTGATGATTCGGGGATACAACTGCTGGATTTAAATTCTATAAAGAAGACGGAAGAACAGCATGCCCGTACAATGTATTGGTGCGGTGTAGATGTCATGTTCTAAACGATGGAGAAAAAGTATTCCTACCGAAAGATCATGTATCAATCACTTCGAATACAGGGCCGCCTGGATTCGAACCCGGGACCTCTACCTTAACAGTTATAAGCGCCTTGTGAACGCCTAAACCGTTGCAGTTGCTGAGAACTGCTCCTCCACACTAGCATCCCATACCGCATGACTCCTTGCAAAGTAGACTATCCGCTGTATCTCACGTGAGATGATATTGAACTTTTAATATTAGAAACCAAAGAGAAGACAACCACTGACACTACACTTTATATGCTCGTACCACGATAAGTGACTACCAACAATGATCCCTGATATTTGACAAATCTTTAGCCTTGGATACCTTTCATAGTTTTATTTGGTCATGCTTTTTAAGGTGTTCACCCTTACACCATCCCTTGATTTAACTTACGTATCAATGTCATCTGCAGTTATCACCACAGGTCAATCGATTGCGAAGTGATAGAGAGAGAAATTATTTCCAATTTACGTTTTAGTGATCAATCGATCAAGTTAGTTCTTTCTATTATTTATTCTTTATATGTAAGGTCTTGTTTGAGATAAAAAGTCAGTGTGACGAGCGGGATTCGAACCCACGACCTTCGGATAAATACGCCGCTGCTCTACCGCTTGAGCTATCGTGGACTTCGACCCTCTCGGAGACCAACTCTCTATCTCAAACTACAACCGGGAAATAATATTCACAAAGACAAAGATTGATTACTCATAGTTCTTTCCCGATCGCTCAATAAATATTGAACAACCAGTCACTAAAAAATAAACACAAATCGCGTTTTGTATTAATTGATATTGAACCAATAGCTCAGTCGAATTTGGCTCTTTGGAACTTTACAAATTTAAAATCTACTCAACGCACTTATCCTGGAAAAACGTTCATTCGACTGTTCAAGGGAAAAATGAGATAAATCACTATAGGAATGTTGGTTTTCAAACCGTTCTTCGTCTCCTCTACTTTTATGTACAGCATAAACGGATTAATCACGCACTCGGAACGGCCCCTACAGTAAACTGTCATAATTAAATATTCACGCGTTGCAGGCTTAGGCTGAACACGCCTACAAGTTGAAACGGAATGAATCTCAAATGTTTACATGCTCGCGTTTACCTTGGCAGATCGGGCAAAACTGAAACAACTGATTCAATTTGAGTCGGATTCAATTTTCAAAAAAAGTTAAATGGTAATTCTTTCTAGAGAGGGGTTTGTTTTTTGCACAGCAATCGATGAAACATGTCATGGCCTTTCAACTCCATCCGGTCAGTGAGCTCATGAGGTACCAATTGTACTTTTTGACTTTTCGATATTATTGAGTGTCTTGTAGCTGTGCATTTGTATTCAAAATGTGCTGAGAGCCGTCTGACAGATTGAAAAGAGTTTTCTTCCATGATAAGCTCGAAGATAAGTTGGAGAGTTTGTAGCAATTGGGGGGGGGGGGGGGGTTTGGCACCACAGTTCCTTTCATTCATTCACCACTGTCATGTAGGAGTAGCGGACTGATTTTTCCTAAAGTTTTAATGCGTTTGATCGATTTACATAAACTGTAGAGGTGATGGAAAAAGCAATTTCGAACGACTCCAGCTGTAGTCAAATGGTCACTTTTTACCAACAGACCAAATGAAATAATGCTAGATCTAAAGAGGAAGCCGTTTGAAAATTCTAGAATCAGAATTAAATTAGAGGGAAAAACAAATCTGACAGACACCAAGGAAGGGGTACTAATGGACGGTTCAAAGATGGAGCAACGAGTAGGTAAGGGGGAAATTAGACCCTAGCAAAATCTTTGGTATAATCCGAACTATCTTCCAAGCGATCCAAATCCGTGCTCAAGATTTATTAAAGAAGAATATGAAAAGAATGCTAATTTACTATCGGACAGTCAGGCGGCTTTTATTTCCGAGCTACTCTGGAAATAACCACACGGCCTAATGGTTCTAGGAAAACACAAGTTCACTTCAGACCAGGAAGAAAGGTCCAGAAGGACAACAGTCCGACCAACTAGCCAAAAAGGCGCAGCACCCTACCCATTACCCAAGGGGCAGGAACCACAACTAGGAGAGTGTGTCAAGGAGCTGCTAAATTGGCCTGAGAAAGAAAAACTAGCGAACAAAAGCTCCAATGAGGCAATTCATAAATCTGTCAAAAAGAAAGTCGAAGGCGCTCCTCTCTCCCTCGGCGATTTAATTCAAGAATACTGTACTAAATGGTATAAAGGTCAACAAATCTAGCGTTATGATTTTTCTAATATAGGCGACGAAGAACCGACATTTAACAAGGAAAAGTTCGATACCAGGGACTATCGGTATTTGAGTGTATCAACCCCAAACTTTCGTAAGAAAACAAAATCCCTATAAGTAACGAATTGATCGGCCAACTGCTCAAAGATTGTCCCACACCACAGGATCGGGTGAAAGAGGTTTGCTTAAGAGCTTGCCAAATGTCCTTTTGTTTAACAAACACCTACAACTTAATAGAAATGTTAAATGATGGGGTGAGTGTGGTGTTCAATACTTTCCAAAAGGATAGTTCCTACTCACAGTAAGTTGTTCTGCAACGACCGGATTTCGAGCTTCTTAGCTCATCATCAGGTTGAAGGACTTCTACAACCACGTCTCTCAACGTGCATTGCCAAAGTGAAACCGCTGATACCTCCGCCAACGCGACGTTA
>CM077101.1:15647492-15663918 GCA_039619505.1 Cimex hemipterus
GTGATAACCATTACACCATGGGGCCACATGGTTGAAAATGTAACATAACAATTCATATTATTATTTATCATATGTTCATATTTTATTCGGACTCTTCGAAAATTAATTAACTAATTTTAAGGTACCGTTTCTTCGTTTGGCTGGGCTTTTTCCGGGCTTACGGTGGGAACAAACTTAACCGATGCAACCCGATGCTAGCTGACGCAAATCCAAAGTGCAATTTCCCATAAGATTGTATTACCGCCGTGCGTATCTGCCCGATGCCACGCAACGCTACCCTACTCTACGCTCTACGCTCTGCGATCCCCACTGCCCAGATTTTCGTCGGGTAGCACCCAGCACAGTCGAAGACACAAGAACCAGACAGTCATATATTTGTTTCAAACTTGAAATTGACCAAAACATATTTTTTGATGAAATGCGTTTAACTGGCGATTTATTTTCACGGTATTGCTCATAAAAATACACCATTTTCGTCGAATAGCATCAGAGCAGGACACTCACACTTGTTGTAGTTTATTTCAAACTATGTATATGTAATTTTGTCATTTTAATTACAACATGCTTACTTTAATGTAAACCAAATTAAACGAGATCAAAAATTCATGAGGTTTTATCAAAATTATTTAATTATGATGGTTAGGAAGAAAATTTATCAAAACGCCGGAATTACTGATTTGTGATACAGGATGTGTACGTGGCGTGGGTTTGACGTCGGATAAATGTGCACACCCTACCAAAATGTGCCAAGGCGTCGGGTAGCATCGGATAGCGTTGCATCCGGTAAGTGTGTTCCCCGCTTAAGACTGCCAATCAGTGATAGATTGTAAATTTCGTGAAATAACGAGCTAATTTCAACTAAAACACACAAATAATTTCAAGAAACCAATTCAAATCCCTATATTGTAACATGTACCCAATTAATTAAAACCGATGGTCTAAGACATGGCCCCGAGTGTTAAATTACCATTTTAATTATGAAATAAACAGGCAACTGTCGGAAGGGCTTCGTAGAATATTCCTTCCATTTCATTAATTAGAGCGTCTAAGGTGGAGGGTTTCTCTCGCTCTCTTAGACGAGGATTTACCTCGGCAATTAATTAAGCAGAGGTGAGCTATTACTTCGAGCCTCCTTGCACACTTACATAATGAATATTAACACCCCTCTTCCCTACTTCTTACACCAGACGGTTTTATTTTCGAATAAGCTCGTTAATAAAAGAGAAAAAATAGTAAATTGAAAATATAAACTATTCTCGCATACTTGTGTGGAAAAACAACTGTTCCATCCTTAAGTTTATTTAACCGGCTTCCTCTATTTAGTTCTAAGCTAAGACACTTTAGCTAAAAACAGTAGTATTTCATACACTGATGGACAAGTTTAAACGTCTTTGCATCTTGGAAAAGATTTCTCATAAACTCCCGAGGAATTTTTTTCACATTCATTAAAAGCAGCGGTTTCCAACTTGGGGTGTTAGGTTTCGCCGTCGTACTCAATGCTCAAATTGGTACCAAATGTGTTCGATTGGGTTCGAATCTGGATTTCGGCTGGCCACACCAAGCACTCAATTCCAACCTCATTCAGTAGCCACGATCAATGGCCCACCACGGATGCCAAATGAGGACCCATACAGCATGGGGTGTATCTTTCCCCTGAGCGCGTCCATATGAGATTACGCCCATCTGAAGAGTTGAGGCTAACTCTTACGCATGTGCAAATTGGAGCCTGGCCATTTTTTGAGCACTGGCAATGAGAGGTCCACCGAATACATATCTCGTAATATTTTTAGATCGTTGAAGTCGAAATTGTGTTGTTGTTCAAAACGGTGGGTAGCCAGTGCTGAAGGATTTTGTTTGGGTTGTTTTGCACCAATGCTGCTTTACTCTCTTACCCTTACCTCCACCTTAATCCCAGACACTGACGATGATCTCAATAAAGATCGAAACGTTGGCACAATAAAGAAAATGCTTTTCTAAACCTACGACCTCACCAGACCGCATCTTATGATCTCCATCGAATCATTAACTAACGGTCACTAAACACTTCACATTTCTACGCAAGTTTCTAAAATGTTTTCCAGTCCGCAAAGTAAATGTTTTTAGTCTACTAGTATAAAAAAATTAATCATCAACTTTGAGTTTATCACATCGAGAGATGGAATAAGATGATTAGAGGCAGAAATCAGAAAAGCCCCAGAAGGACATCTCTAATCACGAAAAATATCATGGTCTGCAATGTAATTTTTCAACACGAAACATATACGAACAAAAAAAAACCTCAAGGCAGTAAGAAGTGAGAGGTAGAATTCTTTCTTTTGCATAATCAATCGAGCGGTGCTAAAAATGTGCTACTTTAAAAATTATTGAATAATTTCCAAACCATGGGTAGATATTATTATTTATTTTATACAAACCGAAACATCATGAACATATTGGAATAAACAAAACTAATCCAATATTTTCGTTTCTTATTAACAGCTGGCATTAAATTTTTGTTTTGTTTTTGGCTTTGTGCGGACCACAATTACAAACAAACACCACTGAAAATAATGAAAATAAAATTATGGTTTACTAGTTGACTCCTAATATGAAATTTTATCTAAGCTATTTAATTAATTATTTTCTCGCGTTGCATCACTAAAACCTCAAGGCAGTAAGAAGTGAGAGGTAGAATTCTTTCTATTTCGGAATTAATCCACCGACGCTAAAAATGTGCTACTTTAAAAATTGTAGAATTATTTGAAAATTATTTATTCTGTACAAAACATAACGTCATAAACATATCGCAATATAATAAAGAATTAATTAATCAATTGTTTTTGTTTCTTATTAACAGCTGGCTTTTAATTAAATTGCATTCCGGCAATTTTTTTCCTATACCGCTGAAAATAAAGCAACTAGTTAACTACCGAATTTTAAATTTTGTTTGCTATTTAATTAATTATTTTCCCGTGTAACTTCACTATGACTTTTTGGTAACAATGTGAGATTCACGGAAAAAGACGTGTGATGGCCAAAACATATTTTTTGAATAATATACACAAAGAATTTTGCTTTTTGCGTGATTTCTCTGTTAATTTAAAAAGAAATCTTGGAATATTTGTAATTTAAAAAAATATTAAAAAACGCCTACGGTTTCATTTTATTAAAAAAACAAAAACAATTTGTGCTTTTAAACGAAAGAAATTAGGTTCCAAAGTACCGCATTTGCGATTTTAAAAAAATCCTGATTAAAAATGGTATTTTTTTTAAATTATGATAAATTTCAAAATGCCGCTTGGAGCCGAACCGGGTTTAAAAGTTACATGAAGAATCCAGCATAAAAACGGTACCAAAAATGCCAAAGTCCAATAATGGAGGGGCGGAGCTAGGAAGGGGGATGTAAATTAAACAAACCGAACTGATTGTTGAGCGGGAGTAAACGCAAAAATGGCAAAAAGTTTGATCGAATTTTTGACTTTCATCGCCTTTTCTTTATATCAAATCGATGGCAGACGGATCCAAGATCCATGGCCTTAAATGCTTGGAAATCTATCTTTTTTTCCTTTTTTATGTTTAATAAAGCATTATTATTATTATTATTATATCAAATCGAGAGATCGAAGTATAAAACCGGAGGTGGGGGGGGGACAAAGCCAAAGCCTGACCATTTAAGAGGAAACTGATTTAGGGAAGGTTTAACAAGTTTTTATATTATTTTTTTTCCGGGGCTTCCGACATCTAGGTCATTTCAGCCCCCAACTAAGTTTATAATCTACCCTTTCAAATACTACTTCATACACTTAAATACATTCATACAGTACACTCATTCGGTTTGGTCGGTAGAGTACTTGATGTACTTGACCGGCCTATACTTAAACTAAACTAGACTGTGGTCGATGGGGTACTTCTATAAATAAATATTCCGCCATCGACCCCGAACACATACTCATACGCTCTCACCATCGATGATGACGTTATATTTCGCCCTCAACCCTCGCCATTCACGCTAATAAATACATGCACTCAAACAAAACATATAGACATAGAACACATAAGACATACTATATACAATAAAAAAACCAATCACGTTTTTATAATCCTGAAATATAAAAATCTTAGCTTAATTAAGGCTTAACTGACATATTATTTATAACAGAACATCTTCACTTGGATCCAGGGGGTAAGTCCCCCTTTTTACACCCTCCTTCATAGGACCTGAACCCTTCTGTGGCATAGGAACCCACACTATCAATGAACATCTCAGACAGAAGCACAAAAAGAAAATAAGGGAACATTGGAATTCGCTTATTGGACACAGGCAATCCAAGTATCTTCTAACCAATTTTGGGAAGAAAGAAATCACAGAATGTGTCAAAGGAGGCAGGAATAAACTGCGAATCCTAACAGGATTCCTAACTGGACACTGTAGACTAAATGGACATCTAAAGAAAATGGTAATAATCCAGGATGGCACATGCAGATTCTGCAAAGAAGCAGAGGAAACACCAACACATCTGCTAACAAACTGCGGAGCGACATTAGCCCGTAGGAGGAAGTGTTTTGGGATGTACAATGTGACCATAGAAGAGCTTCGACCAATAAAACCGGGCCTATAAATCAAATTCCTTGATGAAATAGGACTCACCGATGTGCTTTAGGCAGAGAACGGGGGATACAATAGCTCTTAAAGGGCGCAGTATACAACACCCTGACATATCATCATCATCATCATACACCCTCCTTGGATAGACCACTGCCTAGATGAGCTAATGGCAGATCATTTTCCGTGTGTACAGCAAATAAAATTAGCATAGAACACTGAAGCAAGGACTCGCACAAAACTGCCATTTGCTTAAAAAGCCAGAAGCCTCTTTCCTCACAATGCACATTTAAACCCTATAAATCAACTGGAGCTGATAACTTTTTCTCATACAGCTGCTAATCCAAGTTTAAGAATATATAACCCCCATTTTAATTAGGATTTTAATGGCCAGCTATGAATTAGCCCTTGAGAAAAACAAAAGCCGTATTCATTAGTAAGGCGGGTAGTCACCCCATATTCTTATCAGCAAAATAAATACAGCCAACAAGCCTACATCTGTGGTTTACCAAATTGACCACTAGCTGTTGCCACTGCTTCAACAAAGGTTTATCCCTCTGCTCTGAAGCCTCATTAGTGTACTGCAGTCCTGTATATACGCCAGGGTTCTATGACTTATAAGCTTATTACAGAGGCAGATGGTCTCACCATTCTCTAATGGACCAAGTTACAAAGGTACTCACAGCCTCAACTCCCCATAGCCGACCTGGCTGCCTGCTGCACAGTCCCTTCGCTCGCTACCCTGACTATTGATACTACTTATAACCCTCTCATCTCAGGGCCGCCAAAACTGTAGTCACTAAAGAAATCCTTTGTATAAGTCACAATGGAGAAGATAGGTTCAGAATTGAATGTTTAAAAAACTCCTTAAGAAACTTCTCCCTACCAGACGGGCAAATCCAGAAAGGTGTCCTAAACACACCGGTAGAGCGAGTTGCCCAAACCTGGGAGAGGAGAAAGAAGTAGCATTGTACTGATTGAAGTAGCAGCAAGGGTAAAGACTTTAACTGGATAATGGCAATGAAGGTGAATTGGACAATGACAATCATACCATAATGATGCCTCCAAGGGACTCCTACTATCCACACTTGTGGTTGTTGGTTGACTACTTTATTGTAGAGTAAATTGATTTGGATAACTTATCATATGTTATGCCGATGATCTAGTAAAAATTAAGAGCATATATTATGATTAAGTTGTTTCATCCTAATTGCAATGTGCACCCTCAGCTTAGTAGAAAGATGATGTGAAAATATTGGTCTTTGTATTAACCGAAACAAATACTTTTCACAAGGGAAGCTTAAACAATCTTATCAAGCTATACAAAGCTATACAAAAAGGGAAGCCATTACAAATATGAGTGAAAGGTTTTGCAGTGCATGGGGTATAAATACAAAAATAGCCTGCTGGCTGTATACAACGACATATGGAACCGTAGTATGGTGGTCCTTTAAAAAAAAAAAAAAAAAAAAAAAACAGAAAAGAAGACACAGGATCAATTAAAGAAATTACAAAAAAATTGCATCTCTCAACACTGCACAGGCAATGCAACATGGCCTGCTTCACAGGATTAACATTGCCGACCTATCCAGATGATACAAAAGTAGAAACAGCCTCACTTAAGAATAAGCCACCGTTACAAAGGTGACTGACAAAATGAAAACAAAGAAAAACTTCAACAGGCCTCTTCCGTGCAAAAATAGAAACAAGAATGATTGAAAGAATAAAAACCACAAAGTTAGTAATGAGGCCTTACTATGATCTCAAGGTTAGGATACATGAAACTGTTCCTAAACGGATTCACAGTTTGGCTGAGAGCAGCCATGTCACGGTGTGTGTACACCAAGGGGGTGTACTATCGCCACTCTTATGGTTGTTAGTGGATGAAGTCCTAATAGTAATGATAAAGGGCAAATTTGATGAAACTTTGACCTAAAATGCAAAAGGGCCCTCAAAATTACGGAAAGGTTTTGAGGTTAAGGGGGTGTATTATCGTCATTCTTATGGTTGTTGGTAGTTGAAGTCCTAATAGTACTTACTACATAGTAGTAATAATAAAGAGTAAATTTGATGAAATTTTGACCTAAAATGCAAAAGTGCCCTCAAAATTATAGAAAGGTTTTGAGGTTAAGGGGGTGTATTATCGTCATTCTTATGGTTGTTGGTAGTTGAAGTCCTAATAGTACTTACTTACGTGGTAATAATAATAAAGGGCAAGTTTGATGAAACTGTTTCACCTAAAATGCAAGTGCCCTCAAAATTGTAGAAAGGTTGTGAGGACATAGCTCTCGTTGTCAATCCAAACAAAACCACACTAGTCCCATTCACAAAGAGACGATAGCTTAATCTAAAAGTATCCTCTTTGAAATAAATAAATAGCTTTCTCCAGAGAGACAAAGTATTTTGGCGTTACACCTGTAAGATCTGAAGACATTACATAAATACATCCGAACATCCAGAGGAGTACGTCGGTACACACAGCCTGACCTTAAAGATAGCCACCTTACAGCTTACAACGGTCTCAAGTGAAAATAAAACAAAAGGTAAGAAATGAAGAAAATAATACCCGTTATACTGTTCTCTGCCCACTTGGTTACCTTACACACCAAAACAATAGACATTGTTAGATATGTATGACTGGAACACATTATCTGGAAAGTCTTCTTTGTTACGGCAAAACTGGCATTTAGAGGAACAAGTGAAAATGCAACTCCTTAACTCAGTTAAGTTTAAGTATGGAAATAAAGAAAGGACACGAAACTGCTGTGACATCATGGCACTCTGCACCATTTGTAACCTTGGAAAATGCAGCTTCCCACATTTCCAGATATCTTGACATGAAACCTCCTGTCGAGTGTGCAATTCTGAGATTATATACTAAAGAGTATTATAAACAACTACTAGTATTGTATTAATAAGAAAATTTTATTTCAAAAATAAAAAAATTTAATTAAAACAACATATTAACAAAGATATAACACATTACAAAAGAATAAAACTGCTTGAAATATAATATAAATGTTAAGTCGTTGATTCAGTCTCATGCTGGTATCGAAATGTTTATTACAAACCAACACTTTTTTTAACAATGAATAAAAACATACATCATACTTTTAAAAAACAATTAATTTAATGATGTTCCGACTCCAAACTCTTTTATGTTCAGGGCATTGAGAGAGTGTTGGAATAATTTTGCCTGTAGGGCTTTGTCCTTTGCCAATGAGCTCGGGTTTTTCAACTGGCAGTTGCTGACGTAAACTCCTCCGACATTTTCAAGTGTAGGCGACAAACACGGGTAAAGAACAGACGTCGCTCCTTCTTCGACATCCTTCACAGCGAATGAAACAATATTAGTTTTATATTGTAAAACGAAACAAATACAAATACTCACTTTACATATATATTTAAGCATCCAAGGGAAGAATGTTTTCAAAGGAGTTCCATTGAATAAATCGGTATTGACGATACCTGGATGTACTGACAGTACCCTTACTTTAGATTGTTTTGCTTTTAAATAATTATCAAGTTCCATGGAAAACAAAATTTGCGCCAGTTTTGACTGTGCGTAAACAGCACTTGGAATGTAATAATCCCTTAAAAAAAAAAAAAATACATAAATAAATTAGAATTTAATATTTAAAATACTTTGAAGTTTTGCTCACTTCATGTTTATATTATCAAAATTGATGGGAAAGGAAACTACATGGGCACAAGAGGTAACATTAACTATTCTGGCATTTTTTCCAGAAACTTCACCAGCATGTTCGAAAGCAGGGAGTAGTAGATGCGTGAGAAGAAACGGTGCTAAGTAGTTCACTTGCCATTGAGATTCATAACCGTCTTCACTTTCAATATAAGGCGGAAACATTATTCCCGCTGTAAGACAAATAAGCCGCATTACAAACAGATAATAATAAATAGCTCAAAACTATTCTCACCATTATTTATCATAAGATTAATAGCTTCGAATTCGCTCTTTACCTTATGAGCGAAATCCTTCACAGACTTTAGAGACATGAGATCAAGTTCGATTACTTTTGCAACACCTGAGCTGAGCCCAGCTCTTCTCAATTTGTCAATAGCTACTTCTCCAGCTGTAGTCTTCCGACAACCTATCAGACCAATATATTTATTTTTTTAAGGGATGAAGGGTTATTATAAAAATAAGAAACAATTACCTATTATCACTGTCATATCACACATCAATAGGTTTTTTACAAGAGACAGTCCAATCCCTCTGGCACCTCCAGTGACAATAGCAACTTCACCTGTACGTTTCTGTAATGCTGAAACAACGGTCAAAAACATTTTTTCACTTTATTTATTGTCTCATTATTTCACCGAGTTTTCAAAACTAATACAAATATTATGCAACTTATAACACATTTTAGATAATGTGATAATGATCCAAGATAGGGTAGGGTTGATCATTATCAAATTGGATTTTTATATTGAAGGGATAAGATGTAGTGTATTTGGCACAGAATAATCTAATCTGGATTGCAAAGTATTTTTATCTGCTATGAAGCATGATCAAATAGATAAGTTTGTGGTTTATAATTACTATTCAGAAATCGTGAGATGCGGTCTGGTGTGATGTAGATTTCGGAAAAACATTTTCTTTATCGTGGCTCACCGTGCCGCACGTGTTGGACGGTTGCCGCAGCTTGGCGCTGTATAGAGACCATAGTGGAATGCCGCCTGGTTGTATGAGAGTGCTCGAGCATGGCAGCGAACTCAAGGACAAACTTTTTAAGTTTCTTAGAGACATCGGGATTATGGGTTGTATGTAGAGGGGTATTTAGATTATAGGTTACGATTTGTAGTTGGTTTTTGGTAGAATAGAAGTATGGCGGCGACGGTGCAGCATATTATTTCAAAGCTCCACCGCTGCTCCCTTAAATCGGGTCGGGGCGGAATATCGAGTACCCTCCGACCCGGACTCTAGATAAAGGATAAGCATGTTTGATTGGATTTGTAAATAGTGGCATGTATGTATTTATTGTATGAGTGAAGGTGTGAATGACTAGTCTTAGGGAACGTAAGGGCGCCGAAATGACCAAAGAAGTCGATGGCGCCCGACCAGAGCCCAACCAAGGAGTCGCTTATGCACCAAGGTGGGTGACTCCCCTGACCTATCAAGGAGAGGTCAGACACCTCCTAGGAGGTCTGGCAATTCTAATTCTTTATCGTGCCAACATTTTGATCTTTATTGAATTATAAACATTGTTTAGATTATACAAATACATGTAGGATGTGGGAAAAAATTATAAACTTATACAATGCTAGAAAAATTTAGATTCAATCGAAGTATTTGTACTCACTCAGCGTTTGTTTTCTGTGTAATTATTCCATTCTCGGGTGTCGTGTTAATAGTGCCAGAGTAAATATAAATATAAAACCACTGGCACTCTCAACACGACACCAAAGAATGAAACAATTACAATACTTTGATTGAATCTAAATTTTTCTAGCATTGTATAAATTCACTTTTTTCCACATCCTACATGTATTTGTTAAATGTAAACATTAAATGTTTGTAAATCCCAGGCCCTGAAGATGATCTCAATAAAGATCGAAGCGTTGGCACGATAAAGAAAATGTCTTTCTGAAACCTACATCACACCAGACCGGATCTCACAATTTCTGAATAATCATTGATTAACGATCACTAATCACCTTACATTTATAATTATTACAAATTTTGGGAAAATGGTGTATTCAGATTTATTATCCAGTCGAGGTCTAATTTGCCTAAATACCCTTATAAATGTTCATCATCAACGGGTACCACACGACACACTACATCCTCAGCTCTAAGTGGCATTTTTAAGTTTAAAAAGTTAACTTAAGAAAACAGATGAAAACTACACAGTTTACTGCTTCAGAATTCAAATGAGGCTGAATAAAGATTTTAAATTCCGTAAAGAGTAAACATTGATGCAGCATTTATCCTTTTTTTTTTTTTTTTTTTTTTAAGAATTAAGTGTGTTTAATTCTAATTGATATTCCCGATTTAAAACAGTATAAACACATATTATCAGTTAAAAACAATTAGACAAATTAAGGGCAGAATTTTCTTTTATCGAGAAAATGAAAATAAAATCAATTGGGTGGAATTTTTTGTGTCGTGTAGTAAACGGGCTTGTGCTGAGCACAATGTGTGGATGCGAAAGATTACATTTCCGAATTGAATGTATTCTCAATCAAAAATTAGCAGAGTATGGAGGAATGGCACAATGCTAATTTCTGTGCAAATGTGATTATTCAGTACAAAAGTAAACAAATGAATTAAACAAAGCATTATTTAGTTGATTCTGATTAAGGTAGCTCCTAATTATCTGTAACTAATGTTGAAAGATAATGGATTTAATTTTAAACCAAATAAATTGAATGGCGTGTTAAATTTGTCCATCCATGTATTTGAGACTTGAGGGGAAAAATGTGGTCCGTCCCCATAACAGTGTCTCAGAAGAAAACGAATCGTTTCGTTTGACATTCTGAGATGACATTCATTGTAAAACTAATAGGAAAATCAATAGATACACAGCTGAATCTGAAAAACATGTTGACAAACTTTGGCCCTAGAAGGAATAATAACAATAAGCCAAGTTGTTTTTAATATTTTTTCCGTATACTCACGGCATTTGTTCCTTTTCCTGTAAACGACGTCCTCGACGATTGCCTGACTCCCGATCAAATAGTAAATGACTTCGTAAACGAAGTAGTAGACGTAAAAGGAAAACTTTTGTAAAAGCTTTTCCAAATTGGCCATTTTTCTTGTTGTGCTTTTTATCAACTGATCTGTTTCTTTGAGATTTGTAAGAGAAATTTTGGCTTTTCGAAGAGGGGGAGAGAGAGAGAGAGAGAGAGAAATGAGAAAGCGGCACAGCTTTCACTTTGTTTTCGTATGTCTATTTAAAAGAAAGGAAAAAGAAACTATCATCGCTGTGTGAACTACGGCAGAACGTGGGTCGACCTTTCTTTTCGTACAAACCAGAAGACGAATCCTTATCGAAATCACATTTTGACGTTACAAAAATAATCTCAAGTTGATAAACGCCAAGGGAGAAAACAAACCGGATCGGTGAAAATTCTCTAATCACACATTTCTCACGTATAATACAAACATCAGGTTTATGTATACAAATTGATTTTGTATTTATTATTTAATAGTTGTGTACATGTAATGCGCATATGAAGCACATGTGTTTGAAAAGAACGGTTACGAAAACGTCACAAGACGCATGAACGAGCATGTTGTCTCAATAAAAAAAAACCCCACCTCTGATTATGACGTCATATTAAGGAACTATTTTATTGCAAATAACTGGATATGTTGTTTCATAATTTGTTGAACTCGTGAGGATCGGTCAAGAACGAGATAATTTAGAAAAACACCTTTTTTTCATTTTTTTTGCCATCGTTTCGACCTTTGTTCGGGTCATCTTTGAAACATGGAAACGTACAAAACATAAAAAATTAATGCTGAGTGTGTTAATATAAACCATTTCTAGATAAAGTTGATTTGTATTTGTTTCTTTCCAGGTTTAACATTTGTATTTTCTACTTTCAAAGACACACACACACAGCATCAATTACAGAACAGATACATACAAACTCAGATGTAGCTACGAACGGCACCACATTTTATGTGAGTCTGAAGTACTTGGTACAAAATTTATATTTACATTTTAAATTGTATCTTTTCCAATCAACGTATTTTTTGAAATTTAACCAGGCCCCAATAAAGTTCGAAACACCGGGAAAACAATGAAAAAGGGTTTTTTCTTAACTATCTCATTCTCGACCGTTCCTCATGACTTCAACAAATAGGTCTTTAAGCTCCCCAAACGTCCATATGTTAGAAATAAATTTATTTTTTATTTATTTATAAAGGTAAATATACTTCTATAAGAGTCGATATATGTTAAGCAGTAATAATTGGCCGTATTAATTATTTCAATTAATTATACTTTTAATCTAAGGTCTCGGTTGGGATGAAACAATTAGTGTCATGAATGGGATCGAACCCATGAATAATAGGCATAAATATCCCCCCCCCCTCTAACCACTTGAGCTATTGTGACTTCAATCTACTCAGACACCAACTTCTCCAGCTGAAGGTCGTGGGTTCGATCCCGCTTGTGACACTAACTTTTCGTCTCAACCAGCACTTTAGACAAAACATCCTATAAGATTTTGAACTATACATAAGTAATAATGAAAAATTCAAACACGAATAATAATGCGTTTGGGATCTGGTTGCTGATAAGGTAGAGAGAGAAGTAGACACTTGCTAAAAGTTTCGGCCTTTGTAAGACCCATCATCAGGGCAGCGTCCTATTTCTCATATTAACATTACAAAATGATGAAAAAAACATCGAGGTCTGAAAAAAATGAAATTAAGATAAGTTTTTTCAGTTTTTTCAAGGGTAGTGGTCTCCCCAAAATGCAGGTCCAGTCGGTACAAAAAACGTTATGCGCCGGATGTAATTCTAATTTTTGTATTTTTTTCAACAGGAATTAACTCCTACACAGATCACAGAGTCTACTTCTTTCTCTACCTGACCAGAAACCAGATACCAAACACATTAATCATTATGGTCGATATCTTCTTCATCAACATAAATAATAATATACATATAACAATAATTAAAAATATGGACACTGTTCGACATAACAAACACAAATAAAATGTTATAAATATTTTGTAGTAATAAAAAAGTGTTTAAAAATATAAAAGAAGAGAGAAGGAATGAGAAAATTTTAATTAAACAACAGAAATATATAGAACCAAATATAAAGAAGTGATAAAAATTTAATTGAACAACAGAAATATATAGAACCAAATATAAAGAAGTGATAAAAATTTAATTGAACAACAGAAATATATAAACAAATGTAATGAAAATGAGAAGGAATGGTAAAAATTTAATTGGACAACAGAAATGTATAAACAAATGTAATGAAAATGAGAAGGAATGATAAAAATTTAATGAACACAACAGAAATATGTAAACACATCGAATGCAATTTTTCATATTCATTAGATTTTGTGATCCAATTGACCAAATAACTTCTTTTAATTAATTAATCTTTATGTAAAGTATTGGTTGAGATAAAAATTAGCTGAAATAGTAGAGCAGCGGTGTGTTCAGCTGAAGGTCGTGGGTTCGAATCCCACTCATGACACTGACTATTTATCATATTGATGGTGAATAATGAGTTAATAAAAAAACAGACTTAACGGAATTCATAATAAATTGACAGTCGGGTTAATGAAGCTTTTTTTAAAAATCTAATTTTAGTCTAAATTAAATGAACATAAATCACTATTTAGCGATAAAAAAACATTATTTTTGGCATAATAATTTTATTGTTGATTGAGATAAAAACAAAAATGTTCTATGAGGCAGAATATTTTAATCTGGTAGGATTTTTTTTTCCCTGTGGCCGCAAGGTTTAGTCTTTGACACGGCGCTCGTCACTGTAAGGTAAAGGTCCAGTGTTCGAATCAAGCAGCCCTGCATGGTTTTTTTTTTCAAAAACACCAGCACCCTGAAGGTTTATATGACCTCTGCTGTTGCGAACCCTTAAAAAGGAAACCATAACCCTAACCATCCCTAACTTCAGAATGATCACCATGTTAATCTTCCATGTTATTTTTGTCATCACCATCAGATTCTTCAGAGTTACAAATTCTGCGATGTCCTGATTTTAATAGGTTCTTGTTTTAAGGTATAGCTTCAGTTTCCTTCAATTAGTGACACCGTCCAACCTTCTTTTTTTTTATCTTCATCTTCCACCGCATTTTTGAATTGTAAAAAATAAAATACATTTTATTTTCTGATTCCACATGTTTACCTATTTGAACATGTGATTCTGTCCAATTAAATTATTGCACTTTTCTTTCCTTCAAATAATTACTATAGCAACCTCATTTAGGCAAATCATTCTGAAAATTTTTTTTACAAACTTGTTCTAAATTTATTGAGGTGTTTTTTTAGAAGAAAACTGTACTGTAGTGTGTGTAAAATTGTTTCGTATTTATCTACAACTAGTATATATCGACGTATACAGGGTGAGTAAGTTTTAAATTCGACGTAGGTAAAAGCGTTAAATGCATTGAAATTTGACTCACCTATGTAAAAGTAAAGGTGAGTCAAGTTTCAAAGCATCATAGGAAAATACGCATTAGTTTTTTTAAATGTTATTTTTCCTTCTAGTAAAAGCTTTCTTCTGATTTTTACAATGTTAGCTAGTTAGCTGAAGTGTGTGGGTTTGAATCTCACTTGTGACACAAGCTTTTTCATCTCAACCAAGACTTTAGATAAAAAGTATAATAAACAATAGTAGTAAAAGAAAGTAATTAATATACTATAACAATATTAATATATAATTTATGTATTATGAATACTATACTAAATACATATATAGATTATTATAGTTACCTTTGTTTTAAATAGATTCAAGAAAAATAAAAACAAAGGATTAATTCAATTTTAACCAATAACAATTTTTTAAAATTAAATTTCAAACATGTAATTCACTTTTAATCGTTATTAATTTCTTCTCATAAATTTTACAATAAATTATCTTCATAATATTCAAGATTGCCAAATCGATTTAAAAACACATTATTAATCTCTAATAGATAATTTTCCTATTTTATACAATTTTTAATTGTTTTCTCTTTATGTATAGTATTTGACATGTTTAATTTAGGTTTTTTTTTAACTAACAATTTATTTCATGGATTTGCTTATAAAATAATTTAAACAACAATTATTTCACGGTTTTGTTCATAAAAGTTAACTAACAATTTATTACCTGGATTTGCTTATAAAATTTAGCAAACAATTATTAAGCGGTTTTGGTCATAAAAGTTAACTAACAATTTATTACACGGTTTTACTCAAAAAATTTAACTAACAATTTATTACCTGGTTTTACTCATAAAATTTAACTAACAATTATTTCACAGTTTTTCTCAAAAAATTTAACTAACAATTTATTTCATGGATTTGCTTATAAAATTTAACAAACAACTATTAAGCGGTTTTGGTCATAAAAGTTAACTAACAATTTATTACCTGGTTTTACTCATAAAATTTAACTAACAATTATTTCACAGTTTTGCTCAAAAAATTTAACTAACAATTTATTTCATGGATTTGCTTATAAAATTTAACAAACAATTATTAAGCGGTTTTGGTCATAAAAGTTAACTTACAATTTATTACACGGTTTTACTCAAAAAATTTAGCTAACAATTTATTACCTGGATTTGCTCAAAAAATTTAACTAACAATTTATTACCTGGTTTTGCGCATATAATTTAACTAACAATTATTACACGGTTTTGCTTATAAAATTTAACTAACAATTATTAAGCGGTTTTGGTCATAAAAGTTAGCTTACAATTTATTACATGGTTTTGCTCGTAAAATGTAACTAACAATTTATTTCTTGGATTTGCTTATAAAATTTAACTAACAATTATTACATGGATATATATATGAATTAATGAAACCAAAGGCAAAAATAATTCCTAGTAAATGTTATTAAAACAATAAACATAATTTTTATTAATCAAGTTCCTCACAAAGGTTCAGAAATGGAGTAGTTTGAAAAATTAGCTTATGTTTCTAATGTGGCGCACAAAAATGATGCATGCATATAAAAATTATTTGTGGTTTGAGTACTCAAAAAACCATAATTGTGTAGATTATAGTAGCTGTACCACCATCGATGGTGGAATTCCCACGTTTAATTTTTTTTTTTAAATAAATTTAAAATGATATTACAATTATATATATATATATATATATATATATATAT
>CM077101.1:15664318-15679639 GCA_039619505.1 Cimex hemipterus
TATATATATAGTATAATTATAATTATTATATTATAATTGTATTAAAATTATTAATATTGTTATTATATAAATTAATTTTTTAAATAAATTTTGGAAAATGTGATTGAATTTTTGTCAGAAGGGAAGAACTTAAAAATTAATAATAATAATAATAAACTAATGAGGGGAGTTAGCAACCGTTGTTTTCGCCTAATTTTACACAAGGGCTAGTCTTTGACAGAGAGGTCCCAGTGCCACCTTCACTTTAGTCATCTGGTATGAATTGGACTAGTGGGTCGGGGTGAGCGGAGAATTAATCTTGGAATTTAGAAAATTTGATGGAGGGTGGTACTGGAGACACAGTAGGGAATGTTGACTGCTGAGGACTTTGGATAGGAAGACTGAATTTGTTCACTGTTTTTAGGTTTAGCAGTGCCTCACAGTTTTAGTTCACATGTCTAAACCGGTTTCAGTATGTGTAGAGTGACAGTTTGATTTTTGCTGACATGCTACATTTTCGTCCAAGTAGTTTATAGAGAAGTCTGAAGTGTCTTCAGCTCCTGTTTTTTTTTTTTTTTGCCAAATTTCACAGTCGAGTGGCCCACAAAAACAGTGAATAAGAATTAATTTTTATCTTACAAAGTTTAGCTCCATTCAGCTATCCATTGGACCTGTGCCTGGAGCTCCTCCGAGATGATTGTAGGATCAGGATCAGAGGAACAGCTGTGTTGTCCGAAAAGGTTAGAGCGTGTAGTTGAGATGTCTGAGGTGTAGAAGAGGTGCAAGAGTGGTCCACTATATAGAACTACTGTTCAGTAGTCTCCCTCACCTCCCTCAAGAGAATCACTAATCCTATACAATCCAAACTATACCCTCTAACCTCCTTGCATCTGACTCGTCTTATGCATGGCAAACTCAAAACTTTATAATAAACACAAAATATTTATATTACCCCAGAGATCTCGGTGTTCTTTGGGGTCTCTAACTAATAAATTACTAATTATTCAGAGATCAAGAGATGCGGTCTGGTGTGATGTAGGTTTCAGAAAAACATTTTCTTTATCGTGCCAACGTTTCAATCTTTATTGAGATCATCTTCAGGGCTCAAAGGTTTGTCTTCTGTGTACTTGTACCATTCTTGTGTGTCGTGTGTGGGCAATTTCAACACGACCTGCAAGAATGGCACAAGAACACAGACGACAAACACTTTGAGCCCTGAAGATGATCTCAATAAAGATTGAAACGTTGGCACGATAAAGAAAACGTTTTTCTGAAACCTACATCACACCAGACCGCATCTCACGATACCTGAATAATTATCGATTAATGGTCTTTTTTTTGTTTTGTTCAAGCCAAGAAATAATGATACAATTACATCTCATTCATTCCTGTCTGACTACTCGACACTTCTTGGACATCAAAGTGTCTGATTCTTCCATTCTTGTTAATATTTATTCTACTGTTTATGGTATTTGATAGCCAATCTGTGTCCCAGCTCATAGGTCATGCGTTTTTTCTTTGCACATTTAATTCTCAGAAATCAATTGTATTTATTAACCAGTCACAACCATCTTTCAAGCCAAATTACATGGAATGCACATGACATAAATAACTTACATTTCAAGGATACAACAATAATAATACTAATTGTTTAAATATTAAACAAACTAACAATACTATCAGATAGCTTGGCAGCTATCGGCTCTACAAGCCTACAAGAGCAACCGAAAACTTGTCTGAAATTGCCTAGATATCCTAAAAACTAGGTCGTACAATGAGGGAATATTGGGCAACAAAGCAGCATATACACTAGCTAAAAAGTGACCATCGTTTCATAGGCCTATATATATATATTTGTGGCGTATACAAAAGGCACATTAAAAACGAACTAGAATGCCGGGACAAATACTGGGAAAATATGCCAAGCTCGAAGCAAACAAAACTACTTGAAAAAACATCTCGATGGGAAAAAGAAAAAAATCCAACTCAACAGAACGTAGTTGAAACCGTTAACCTCAAGTTTGTTCAATCTGACTTTCGAAAATTTCACAGTTGTGAGACAGCCCTTATCAAAATTTCAGATGATATTTACCCAGGCTTTGATTAAACAAGCGTACTATTACTGTTTTACTAATTTTTTCTAATGCATTTGCCTCTATAAATCATAAGTTGTTTATTTGGAAACTGGACATCTTTTTGGTTTTTCTTCTACTGCTAGTAATCTCATCTATCTCTCTGACAGAACTCAGAGAGTAAAAGCTCCAATTTCTATCTCTTCTTCTCTCTCAATTTCAGCTAGCATATTGCAAAGCTCTATTCTTGGACCTTTAATGTTCGATTAATTTTTGTACTAAATTTAAAAATCTCGGCATTATTTTCAACTCCAACCTTACATGGCATGACCATTTGTGTTTATTTATTAAAAAGATGTTCAAGCCTCCATTCTCTTTGACGCCTTAGTTTTTTTGTTTTTTTTCACTCCACAGAAAAACCATAATTCTCTGTATTAAATCTCTAATAATTCCTTTATTCTCTTACTTAGTGCTATATTTTCACTTTCCTTAGGCTCTCAATTCGCACATCAAATTGTTTATAATTCCTGCGTTAGACGCTGTTACGATCTTAAACAACGAGGTTATATTTCTTCCTATATTCATTTCTTCGGCAATCTTAACATTCTAAGCATTTATAAACTTAAAGAGTTTTAATGTACACATTTTAAATTAAATCAAATATCCTCAATATCTATCGTCTTCCCCCCCCCCAAATTCTTCATCCAAACACACCAATCATATCCCAAGCCTCTTTTTTTTTTTAACAATTTAGCCTTATCCTTCAGAATTGCAGTCTCAAGACTACAGAATTTGCTTCCCCCTGAAAACACGTTCAGCTTCCTCACTGGCTTGTTTTGGATCTATAGTACCTAACTTTTACCAACTACATGAATCATCTCATTTTTTTCCCCCCATTTCTCTCTTTCTATTTTTCTTTTATAACGTTGTTTTATCATTCGATTATAAATAATTAACATTTTAAAGAATATATTATTATCATTGTTCAATTAATTAATCTTTATGCGAGGTATTGGTTGATTTAAAAATTAAGTCAGTGTCACGAGCGGGATTCGAACCCACGACCTTCGGCAAAATATGCCACTGGTCTACCACTTGAGCTATCATCTCGGAAACTATACGAAACGTGGAATATAAAATATCACTTGGGAAAAAAAAAATGTCTAGAGTTGGTTGGGACAACAGAACATTTAGTAAAATTAAAGCATCTTCCATGAGAGGGAGTTACTAAATGAATTAAAAAATATTTTAAACATAATAATTTATTTGTTAGACCAACAAAAGAGAACTGGAGAATTCAAATATTTTCTTTATATTAATTACTATATATAATTTATCGCACAACTGGCAGTGCTGTAAATGTTAAATTATGTACCTGAACTGCTCTGTAATTTTATTTACGTCTGTAATGACAAAGTTGAATCATTTTTGCTCGTTGTGCAAATTAAAGTGATTCTCTACTGTTTTTAATAATCCTATCACATTTTTATAACTATAAGAACATGCATATTTAACAGATATGCCTATAGTTTCATTAATATGAAAATTATGAAATAAATTAACAAAACAAAACATGTTCTTAATAGTAACATGTGATCAAATGGAAAACATCAAATATTTAGTCTTTTCATAATCAGTTGCCATAGTAATTAAATTTAGGCATCATCACTAAATTTTTGTGTCAAAATTATATTGTATCAACTTTACGTGGTAAGTTTTACTTTTAAATTTGAATAACTTTTTTTTCTGTAGTACTAGCAGTGTTTTTTCCTCAAGAGTCGTGTTATAAATCAGGGAATTTTCTACAACCTGCTGTTGAATTTAGACGAAACGTTTTATTTGTCCTTAGTGCATTCTTATGAAGCCGTTAATTCGCCTTTTAGTTTTCTGTGGGACCTTTTCAGGAAGAGGTTAGGGGCAAAATTCAAAGGTATTCCTTTTTCAGGGGAGTTGCTTAGGCCAAACCAAGAATACACGTCAACACCACGATCTCAATGTTTTGATACGAAATTTCAAATTAAAGTACTAAATAGGGCAGACGAGAGGAGGAATTTCTGTAAATGCCAGTGATGTCTCCAACCCAAATGTCTCCAACAGTGGGTCATTACTGGTGTTTTAAATCACTCTTGTTTAGGCACCAGGGCAATGAGGAAGCCGATATGTTGGGAAAGTTCATCAGGCCCACAATCCTTTTGTAGTGTACCAAATTACACAAAACACAGTACCAAGAGTTAGTAGTATATCAAAACAAAGAAGCATGCAAAGTTCATTGAAATACAGAACTAGATTAGAACCAGAATGATTGAAAGACTGCCAGCTTTTGCCAGGAAGAAGAAACATAACATGTTCTCTGTTGGTGAGAAGTACTATGCAAGATGTCCTACTCCTAGGAGAGAAAGCCATGGCTACACACGATAGCCTTTAAGAAAAGTGTTGAGTCCGTTAAAATGATGCCACAAGCTAAATAAATAGCTTTAGATAATACCGAGGTTGCACAATTGACCAATATTGATTGCATTGCGTAATGACATCAAGAAACCTGCTCCCAATAATTCTAGCTTTTAGCATTTCAATGAAACAGTTTGTCTTTATAATAACCATGTATTGTTGGAGAAAATTACAGTTTTGTAAATAGCTCTTATATGTGCAAGGCTACTTTTTTCAATTTTTTCTTTTGGAATATAGAAGATAATTTGTGTTTGACATTATCAAGCATGCTGTTTGGTTTTCTTTAAATTTTCATCCTTCCTGGATTGTGTGTCAGAGAATTTTTACCGCTCTTATACTGTTGTGATTATTGACTTTAACGCCTCGTATAAGAAGAAATGTTGGTAGTTTGTTTATAAGGAAGATTTAATTGGTAAATAACTCTTTATTGTGACCGGTCTAATATTTAAATAAAATAATTTTGTAATTTGGTACTTATCATTGGCCATCTTAGTCTGCCCATCCATGCTGGTTTGGTCTGCCAATGTTTCAGCATTTCGCCATCTTTGTGCGTATCTTTTGAGCATGAGATGTTTGAAGTTACAGCATCAAATAAAGTTTCGGGTGTAAAAAAAATCTACCCTGAAAAATAAAGATATAAGTTATAACTTGATCTGGAGATATTGGGATAGAAAGAAGGTTAATTTTGGCGATTGTGTGGTCAAAATTGGAAACACGGTAAGGTGGGGTTCTTAGACATTAAGAATATTCTATGTAACTTAGTCTCTTTACGAGGGTTAAGAATTTCACTACAATTCTTATCCATTGTATAATAATTCTAAATAATTGGAAGTTACAATCAATTAAATCATTCACTTAAGTTTGTTTTCTATGGGCTAGTATTTTCTGTATAAACAAATGGAAACTTAACATTTATCATTGCCAAAACCATGACTTTTTGTTTAATTATTTCACAATTATAGAACAAAAGACATTCCATTTATTTTTGCTTAATAAGGTGTATAAGTTTTATTTTTTTTTTAATTTACAACATGACAATGATAATTAATAATCTTTTGTTTCAGTGAAATCATGAGCTCCATAAATAAACAATACACGAGGAACATAAACGAATCAAAGAAAACACTGCTTGACCCGGCAAAATGTGTAAATCCATCCCGTGCCTTAAAGACCTCTATGGAATTCATGTCAAAAATTAAAAATTACATGTTGTCCACATCGCCTAAATTACAGTCCAATGTCAAGTATGATTTAGTTGGCCCAAATAACCCGTACAGACATATAATGGGCAGTACATCAAATATCAGGAATAAATTTGGCCACAGTCTTATGAATAAGAGGAATTCGTTCTATTTCAAACATATACGGCAATTGAACACGTCCTCACATGCTTATGGGAAAAAAGTCAATATAAGGGGAAGTATCCAAACCAGTAAAGCAATGAGAGATAGGTTTATACCCCCGAATAAAATCCCTGACTTTGGAAAGCCCCAAAAGCATTTGGACGAGAGATTTTCAGTTACTCCGCATGCAATATCTCTCAAGCCGAAAAAGAAAGGTTTTCCTGATCCTTCTATAATGAAAGCGTGGCAAAAAAGTGCTATAGCTGCGAAAGCATTACCACAACAGCGGCCTAAAGTTCCCCTGAGTTTTACGCAAAAAGTTGTCATGAAAAAAGAAATAGAACAGATCAGACAAAGGAAAATACACAGGAGGAGGTTGACACAGGAGGATCTCGTCCCACAAATGTTTCCGAGAACATCGTTACAGATGAGAAAGTCCTTCTTGCCCCTCGAACCATGCAAACGTGTCGATCTGGCTGAAAAGAAGCAGGAAAGGGTTATGAAATTGAACGAACCCCAGCATACTGGGATATTCAGCACGATGAAGAATTTTTTAAAAACAACATTCAAACGTTATTAAAACAAGTATCTGCCAGAACAAGCACGAAGGATTCACGTTCACGTTATTACCTGTATACAAGATAAGTTAAACACACGATAAAAACAGAACATGCTCAACATTATTGGTGTTTTTTTTATGGCGTTTTAAATGTGGATGGAAAAAAGACATAAAATCTCATTCTCATCTAAATAATGATTATATTACCACTGTACATACTGGGAAGCGTAAACAGTAGCAGTAGACTTGTTAATATTTGATCATTTATAAAAGAATGCAAAAATCGAACGTGCTCAACTGACATCCACTCAAGAATACAAGGGCCACCGGTTACTTAAACTAAGGAAGAATTAAAGCATAACAATATTGTTGTATTGTTGATAGAAAAACTACCTATTATTGTTCTCAAGAATTATCTGTCCTGAAATGTAATTTATTGTATTTACAAATTGTCCTTAAAATTTGAATAAACAATGTACCATAATTTGTCGCTAACCGCTACAACTGAACATTGGGGATAGGACAATGAACAGTCAACATTACTCATAATAAATTGACTTAAATATAAATACGTCATTCAGTCATTCATGTTTTTTTCTTGCATGTTGTGTGTGTGTGTGTGTGTGTGTGTGTGTGTGTGTGTGTGTAATGTATAGACAAAATTAATACATTTTACCCTCTTACTACTTTACAGATAAAAGATAATATTTTAATTTGAGCAGTTAGTTATTTGTAATTTGGCCATTATAAATCATTTTTCACAAATACACAGGCACGCTGAAGATGTCGAAATCTGATAGACCAACCTTGCGAGGGACAGACAAAACGGCCAAATTACAGGTCTATCAGACTGGAAACTACATAGGGAAATTCATATTATTTGTTATTACAAATACGATATATTCAATTATTATAAAAGTAAAAAGTAAATTTAAAAAATAAAAAATTTTTCGCTTATAGTACGTCACACCTATTGGATATTAAAACATTAATGTTGTGATTGTTTATATCACAAAGGAGTTTTTTTAAAATCCAAATTCATCATTATTGCAACTTTTAAAAAGTTCTACTTTTGATATTTCTCTCCTTTCAGTGATATACCGGCTGCATTTGAGTCTATAGTTTATATCATCTGATTTATATCTGGATGTTTTAAAATTATTATTAATAAAGGCAAGCAACCACTAAGGGCCATAATCTGCCTTGAACAGAAACCGCCAGCCAGCAAGAGGATTGGCATGCCAGCACGAGAAGGGGTCCACATCAGTTATTCCATCCCATTGGGGATGGACCAAACCACCGCAGTGTCAGACAAAAGATGTTCGTGTATGCGCTCCCCCAAGGCCTACCTGGGGCTTCATCATGGCCCAGGTGCACCATCTGGCACCCCTTAACCCAACCGCACGAAGCCCGCCGACGGCATCAGCTTCCACCCCATGCCTCGTCTTCTAAATTTTAGAAAGCTAGATTTTCTAATCTGTGTCCATTATTTGGCCAAATCTGTCCCAAACTATCCAAAATATCAGATGCGCTCCTTTCTGGCGGAAATCAAATATAGGCAGACAGAATGTGTTTGACTGTTAGCAATTCCTGACAACCTTGACAGATTGGTGGAGGTTATCTCGCCATGTGAAAACCATCAGTGAGTCTGCAATGACCTATTCTAAGACAGGACTGTTTCTTCCTTAAGGGAGGTTCAAGGTTCCATTATTTTACATCTTACTTAATTTCTTTCAGCTTGTTAAGGTTCATCTCACACCATTCGTTATGCCACTTTTCCCAAATTGTTCACTTGATTGGAATGAGAAAGTCTTCCCCAGAGACTCAATTTATCCACATCCCTTCCATGACCACAGCCTTCCACGAATGCCGCAACGTCCTTTTACCCACATGAATAGGACTGTGAGATTTGAAAATGAGTTTTTCCAAACGAAATTAGGAAAAGATGAATTGTTACATAGTCCAAGATTTGAAAAAATTGTGATAGGCATGACAAAGATCACAATCTTTGTTTTTTCTCTTCCGCTAAAAACTTAAACTAATTGACAGTGGAAAAGATTTCAGTTTCTTTTCACAAACTTCCAAACGCAGAGCAAATTGCAGTATTTGTTATAAAAGCTACTGATGAATCTTCCCTTTTTCAATTTGACTGTACGAATAATTTGAATAATGACTGAATAATTTTAGTTGGCATTTTAAAAAATGCTTTAAAAAACGCAGCTAGAAGATAAAAGGATAGAAAGTTGGAATTTAAGGAGCAATTTTTAATTTAACAAAAAGCTCTTAAAATTCTGGGTTTTCTTATAGGAATCACTTGAATTTTTTTAAAATCCCAGTTAGTTAATGACTATTTGGAGATTGTGAGATGCAGTCTGGTGTGATGTAGGTTTTAGAAAAACATTTTCTTTATCGTGTCAACGTTTCGATCTTTATTCAGATTATCTTCAAAGCCTGGGATTTATGAACATTTTTTAAATTATACAAATACATGTAGGATGTGGAAAAAATGAATTTATACAATGCTAGCAATTTCAGATTCAATCAAAGTGTTGTTTTTTTCTGTGTAGCTTTGTCATTATATGACATACCATAATGACACATCCTCCACAACAAAATAAAATAGAAGAAAATACAAATTGTGGGCTGATATGGGTAATAAAATACTATGCCAAAAATCGTAATTTAAATAAGAGAGTTAAATTTAACAAAAAAAAGTGTTATTGTGTTTTTATTTTTTATATTATTGTTAAGTAGCATTAGTTTATTTATCATATTAGAATGGAAGAAAAGAGGATAACGATGAGCCTATACTCATGCTGACTCCATTAATATTATTGGCCATACAAGCCTATAGAAATTGTTTAAATTAAAGAATAAGAATAAATTTTATAATTTAAAATGGGATTATTGGGCATATTTGGCCTTTTCTAAATTAAGAATTTTAAAAGGATAAATTAAAGCTTGTGGCAATAGACAGATTGAGGTGGCGTCAAGGTTTGGATGTTAGGACATGAAATGACCTTAACCGTTAAAACGCCATTAAAAATTAATAATAATAAATATAAATGTAAATATAAAAATGTCAGTTAACCATTTGAACCGGTGTTGCGTCACCACATAGCTTCCAACCGAGGCTGTGCGCGCAGTACCGGGAATCCACCGGCTGTGAAACCTCTCCATTGTTTTTTTTCCAGTTTGAACAGTCCGCGAACCGTCGCACGATCGTCTGTTGTTAAATCTCAGCCGGTTCGTGAGAGAATCTTTTCTTTTTTTTTCAGACGGAGGTTTAGATTTTTCGAAATTAGGGACTCCACTCGAAACTGTTTCGCTCTTAGTCTTTATTATCAAATCAAAACGTAAGTAATTCATATAATGCCAGTATTTTGATTTCAGAATTTCCAACTGGACCTATGTTACAAGTTGGTTTTGATTATTTACAACAATATTCTCGTTATGCTTTCGTATGTGTCTAATTATGGGTTTTTTTAAGCTGTCGACTGCTAGTGACAACGTCGTATTTTAATAACCGATCGTCTTCAATCGTGCACTTTTCCTGCTATTTTCTTAAAAATTTGGTCGGTTTTAACGATAATTTCAAATTTAAAACACCCTGAAAAAACTTTAAAGGTATCCAAAACTGTTAAAAGTATTTCTTTGTAAAAAAGGTTCGTTCTGAACTAGTGTCTTATTTCCCATTAAAAAGACATTTCACATAGAAAATTCACATAACTTTCAATTGATATTTTAATGACAAATCTGACAAATGATCCAAGAAGAAACTGGACAGTTTAATCTGATGGTGGTCTGAGCTCTAGGACCTTTTGTTCAACCGGTTTGATCAAAATTGAACCATTTGGATTTCATGCGCCTGCCATGAAAACCCTTTGGTGATTTAATAATTCACACTTTGCTCCGACATCACAATCTAATAATATTCGCAACTCGATCCCTCGATTCTCTTTTAAAAATTTCAGGAAGGTAGTGATATATCGTATTGTATATTCACATACTGATAGGTTTTCTGATGTCTTTACTTCTCTACCCACTATTTTGTTTCTTCATTGTCACTGTGGACTAAAGTCTGACTTTATTCCGAAGAGAGCGTAATGTTTCCGGGTCGAAGCTTTGAGCCACCACTTCATGGCTGAATCGGCTGTTTTCTGACTGAGTTTTCCTATTTTCTTACTTGAAGTGGTAATTAAATGGGCCATAAAGTCGTATTATTTTCTTTAATTCTTGCCCATAGAAGGGAGGGAGGTTTCAGTTCAGAGATTTCAGTTTTCCTGGTTGAGATGTTGAGGAATGTCTTTGATTGTTTTGCACTCGGTTAATTCATCCAACCATTTTTTTAGCATGCTTGGGGCGATTCCGGTCCAACGTGAGAACTGCTCCTGTTTTTGCTAAATTGTTAGCTTTTTCATTTTCTTCAATCCCCTTGTGCCCTAGTATCTAATGGCCCTTATTAACATTACTAGCATTTATTTGTTTATTTCCATGTGGCTACATATTAACATAAGAAGATAGTTTTATTTTTCAGTTCAACGTAGGCACAATAAAGAAAATGTTTTTCTAAGAGCTACGTCACACCAGACCACCCCTCACGAAACAATCATTGGCTAGCTGTCATTAATCAGTTATGTTGAGGGTATTTTGCATTCGACTTACTGGAGGTCTTGACCCTGCACACTGGCTGTTATGAACGATAGACCAGAACCCACTTTTTACTAGGTTTTTCACATTATTTTTAATGAAAAAGCCATTGGCTATGCTGAGATTTGAGCTCAGAACCTGCTAGTTTGACCCTAACCACTCAGCCGCTGAGGTTCCCAAAATCCACCAATTTAATAAAGGATTTTCTGCATTGTTCCAAACTAGACCCTAGTATTATTTATTACATTAACCAACTATGTACTGTTGAGTAAGTTAACAACTGTAAACAAATGAAAATTCTCTTCATCAGAAAGATTTGACGTAAAAAATATTGTTCTACTCTCTTAAACAGCATTTACACTTCCTGGAATGCTGAAGAAGGGGATTTAAATGCGATGAGAAAATGTGGGAAAACGACAACACCCGCACGTACAAGATATATTCTGTAAAATAGTTGATTGGATCAAGTTAAAGACTCATATTTGGCGGAAATATAGGAAAGAGAGAGGCATAAGATTCAGCCAAGAAAAGTTTCACGTAAACTTACTAGGGATTATCTGTCACAATTGGGTAATTTATTGGTAGTAAATACATAGTATACACTGATAGAATTAACGTACCACCCATAAATTGTAATGTATTTAGGTTTATTAATATTTCGTGCATCAAAAGTAGGTTTGGTTGTGAAAATAAGGCATTTAAAAATAAAATATTTATTACCTAATTAAAAAAAAATTAAAATCAAATAAAACTTTAAACAAAAGTTTTATCCCCCTTAATACCGAGTATTTTCACCTCCGTCATGAATCACTTTTGTTAAACGCCTTTGCATTCTGTGGGGAAAATTTCTGGTAAAATAATAAGGAATTCTTCCCTTTTCATCAAGAGCAACCGTTTCCCAACACTTATAGGATGTTAGGACCTAGGTTTCGCCATCATACTCGTCGATTAAGTTGGTCCTAAATGTGTTTGATTGGGTTCAAATCTGGACTTCGAGCTGGCCACACCAAGCATTCAATTTCAACTTCAATCAGTTAGTCATCCACAGTACATGCTCTACGGGGCCTGGCATTGTCCTGCTTTAGCAAGAATCTATCATTGATGTGGGGGGGGGGGTTGGCACTACATGTTCTTTGATTATTCTTGTACCTCTGTGAAGTTAGAGATCTTCCTTGCACAACAACTGAACAACGAAATGCCACTCTTGAACATCAATGACCCACCGTGGAATACCATCTGAGGAAAATATGGCATGGGGTATACCTTTCTCGTGAGCGGCCCCATTTGAAATTACGCCCATCTGAAGATTTGAGGCCAACTTTCTCTTTGCCTGTAAAAACAATTTGTCTCCAAACTTCCAACGTCCAATTCACGTGTTCCCGTCGAATTGAAGCCAGGCCATTTTCTTAGCTGTGGTAAGACAAGGTGCATTAGCCGGGTTATGTGATTATTTTCATCGAGCATACTTCCTACAGTCCTGGAGGAAATCAAAACATTTTGGACTTGTCTTATCAAATTTCTTTTCTCATTTCCCATAATGCTGAGGTTTTGTAGAGCCTGATGATGGGTGAATCTCTCTCTCACTCTCATCCGTAGACCTAGTTTGACCCTCTCCTTTGCTTTTCTCTAATGAAGGTATGACCTTGACATTGTCTTACTCAAATGCCTGAATGGAGCCATTGAAAAGAGTTTAAGAGTAAGAATAATATTAAATGAAATCGACGAAGTAAAAAGGTTAACTGAAAGCGATATTTAGGTGTTGCAGAATGGAAGGGTAAAATGTTAATTTTTGTACAAATGGGATTCATCAATACAAAACTAAACAAAGCATTATTTACTATTTATTTTGACTACAATCACTCCTAATTGACTGTACACGACATAAAAGATAATGGATTTAATGTTAAACTAAATAAATTGAGTGGTGCATTAAATTTGTCCATCAGTGTATATTACGAGATTTAAAAAAACTTTAATATTTATTTCTTTATAATCATAGAGAATGTGAGATTAGGTGTATAATTTTATAGAAAAAAAAGTAAAACAATCTTGACTAAATGGCTCTGTCTTGCTTCGCTCCGTTCGTAGTGTAAATACATGCATGCTAATCTATGCAAAGTCAGTGGCAGCTCCTTTCCTTTCTTTGTTTTTTCAGCTTCTAGTCATCCGATATTACATTGCAAGCAGTGTAAATGGGCTCTTAAGGAATTTTTTATATGAAAAAAATAATCTATTGATTTTTTTTGTTTTTAAATGTTTTTTTTTTTCTAGTTTGCCCATTGAATCTTGTTGTTTATTTTGCAGGTTCTTTAGGAATGGTTTGTTTAAAAGATATAGATTTAGAGGACAAATAGAACATGTTTAGAAAAAGTCCTGTTATCACCACTTCCATACCTTTTGACCTAGCTGTCAAAAGGAAAATGGAAACTAGTGGTGAAACTACAAAACATGATATTATATCATCTCTCTTATTAGGTGAGCCAGATTATATGGCCTTTCTTTGAAAAATCAAAATAATTGGTTAAAATTTGAAAATATATTTTGCAGATGAGGATTATGTTTGGGTGGCATCTGGATCAACCATTTACATAATGGAAAAGGACACTGGGTCATATGTGTCTTACCACACTTTTGGAGATGAGGATAATCCAGCACTTCATCAATACGTAAGTGTTTTATAATTGATTCATGACCATGATTCATTAACACGATATATTTTTTGTAAAATTCTTGAACTTTTTTTTTTCTAGATTACATGTGTTGAACAGTATTCAGTTCCTGATTTTGATTTACCATTCATGATTATTGGTTCAAATTCCGTCAAGGAAGGCTTTGTGTCCGTTTATAACCCTCTCAGTAGCATGATAAGAAGAACCGTTAATATTGGACGTCAGGTAAATTTAATTTGAAGTATAAAGTATATAAGTTAAGAAGAAGTTTTGGAACAATTTTGCCATACGATAGTTAGTACATTCATTACGGCAATGTTTTTATTGAACACAAATCTCAAAATACGGGATTTTAAAGGAGACTTCTGTCATTTTTGGAATGACACCCGCAACGGAAGTGTTAACAAGAAAATGGGCAAAATAAATTTTTTATCTGAAAAGTTTCCTTTTTGCAAAATGTAAGTTCTAACCATCAGTTACAAAAAGTAAATCGACATACTCACCCCATGTGTATTATTTCTATGAAATGTTTAACAAAAGAAATAATTTAACTTGGTCATTACCAATCATTTTGGTCTGCCTATCCTTGCTGTTTTCGGTCGAATGATGGGTCTGACAGACCAAATCGTTGGAAAAGACCAAGCTACATATTCATCTTTCTCCATGAAGAAACCCCACAAGGTGATATTGGTTAAAGTTGAAGTGTTAAGTAATAAAAACAGTTTTCTTTTGTGAGATTTCTCTGTGTAGTCTGCAGTATTTTGAACCTATAAATTGGTCGTTAATGTTCATTCTGGTATACCTGTCCATACCGGGTCACCATCCTATCCCAGACCCAAACTCACTGTCAGTCTTTTTAAAAAGATAGTTCTTATGTAAGTTGTTTTCTACAATCCGGATTTCGAACCTACAGCTCATCATCAGGTTGAAGGAGCTCAAATGAGCAGCTGGTTTTTAATGCTGCTCGATTAACATGTGCGAAAATCGGGAATTATAACGCAATTAAATATGTAAATAGGTGGTAGATCTACCATATTATTAATGCATTTATCTCCATGTTCAATTTTACATATTTCAATTTCAAATTTCTCAATCCAATTTACTTCCTGCCCTTTGTTGAAACTGTGTAACACTATTGTATTTAAATTTAAATTGAATTTAATTGAAATAATTAAATTTTAATTTAAATAGTTTCAACAAAGGGAGGGAACTAGATTCATTTGAAAAATTCAAAATAAAAAAAAAAAGTAAAATTGGACTAAATGCATTAATAATATGGTGAATTTTGAGCTACCTCCTATTTTAAATATGTACATAAATAATAATAGATGTTCAAAATAATAAAATTAATTAAGTTTTTATTAATATTGTCATTAATTTATAAATCTATTATTAAAGTATCATTTTAATTGTTATCTTTTATTAATTAATATAAATGATAAAAGTAAATAAGAAATAACAAAAATATATAAATAAAAAATAATGAAAAATATTAAAATAAATCGATAAATAAATTTAAAACATAATGAATAAAAAATAAATAAATAAAATTAAGAAATATATATATATAATAATATATAAATGTAAAAAATTTATTACTA
>CM077101.1:15680039-15694188 GCA_039619505.1 Cimex hemipterus
ATATATAATAATATATAAATGTAAAAAATTTATTACTAATTTATATTATGAGCGACATTAAAAACCAGCTTCTCATTTGAACATCATGATGGCCAGGTCAACGGGGGTTTCAGTCTTGCAATTCATGTCGAGAGACGTGGTTGTAGAGCTCCTTCAAGGAGCTGTAGGTTCGAAATCCAGATTGAAGACAACTTTCTGAGTAGGAACTATCTTTTTAAAAAAAAATTGAACAACACACTCACTCCTCCGCCATTTATCTTTTCTACTCACCGTCAGTTGTTTTATTTTCATAGATGATAAAATGTCGAAATACCTTTGACAGACCTATCCAGTGAGGATAGCCAGACCAAAATGCTAATAGATTCACAGGGAAATTTCATAAAAGAAAATTGCTTTATTTTAATTTAAATCTATCATTTTGTATGTAGTTGTATGGACCAATCTTGGATTAAGCTATAAATTTATTACATTCCTTTATATTTATGTTAACAATGCCTTTTATCCAATGATTGTTCATATAATCAAATACTCTGCAATAAATGATTTGCTTCTGATAGACCATCCTTTGTATTTCTTTTAATTTTTACCTATTACTAATGGAGATCTATGAAAGAGGATTTTTTTCTTACAGAATGTTTCTACTGAAAAATGCTCCATTTTATGCGTTATTTGTTTATACATAATTAAATCTGAAATCTGAAAGTAAAGTAAAAGAAATTAACTTTTAAACAAATGAGGTTAAGAGAATTAAATTGTGGTCAACTTTTGGAGTCGAACACAATTTTTTATTTTTTGTGTGTGTGTTTTAGGTCAGTTGTGTTTCTATCATTGATGATGGGGTATCAGAGATTAGCCCGTTTCCTGGCTTACTTTCAGAAGTAATGCTGGGAATTTTGGCCGTCGGGTGTGTTGACGGTAGTTTGATTTTGATGGATTTAAGAAGGGATTTATTTTTAAAAGGTGAAGTAAACTTAACAGAACAGAATAATTGTTCACTGCATGTTTGAAAAAGAAAAATTTCATTATAAAAACTTTTTATTTATTTCAGGCGAGTCGCAGCCTTTTCCGCCAGAATGTGAAATCGCCGACCTCCATTATATTGATGAACCGTTCAATAAAATGGAAGTTAAAAACAATTTTGATCTGTGCATTCACAGTAAAAATAGTCTTGCTGTGTTGATGATAGGTAAGATTTCATCAATTACAAAGTAAATAGGGACCATCCACTATATATAATAATAACAACAATAATTAGGGGTATCAGTGGCTGCAACGGTTTAGGCATTGATACGGCGCTCATCACTGTAAGTTAAAGGTCCTGGGTTCAAATCCAGCGGCCCTGCATTCGAACCTGACATTCTTATAAATGGGCCTTTTTTTCCAAAACACCAGCCCCGAAGGTTGATACAACCTCTGTGCTGCAAACCCTCATAAAAAAAAAAAAGTCATGTTAGGATTGAAGTTATAAATTACAGTTTTATTTTATTTTAATTACAATTATTATTAAATTATTATTTTTAAAGAAAACAAATTTCTCTCACTACTATGTTTATGTTGCAAATTTCTGCCACTAATCAAGTCTGTTAGCAATTTAATCTTTCATCTAATTATTTAATTCAATTTATTTAAAGATGTTCACAGCTTTTTCAAGCTCCCTCACTGTCCAACAATCATTTAACTTATTGGTTGTTATTTATTAAAAAAGGCTTTTAGCGTACGATTATGTTTCTTGTGATGAGATTTGCTGCTTTTAAATTTTCTTACATTCTTCTTCCTTCATATCAAAGCCAACCGTGTTTAAATTAGTGAACAACAAAGTATCAAAATTTTTTATCTTTATATCCTTAATGTTTGTATGCCTGAATGCTCTTCTAAAATTTTAGGTAAATAGTAATAAAATCGATAATGTACTAATTTTTGCATATTGTGTTTTAGAAGGGAAAGAGGAATACCAAGGGGTTTCAGCTCTTTATTTTTCCAAGGAGACTTCATGTTTATTCATCGGCTTTGGAACTGGTTCCTGGGAAATGCGAAGTATGCACGACTTTAGATTACTGTAAGTAAAGCTACTGAGTAACTTGTAATTGTATGTTTTAAATTGCACAATTTGAACGAGGCGAATTCAGATACGAATTCATTTCAAATTGTTTCAAAAAGATTAGTTGTTGAAACGATATCGGGTTGTCTGAAAAATAATGCCGGTTTTCATGCTTTCCGTCTATTAACTCTCTGTAGAATAAACTATTTATATTTTATATGGTATTTTTTGTATGGATGTCAACACTTTAATCTCCTTCCAAACTTCTAAATTGGACGACACACAATACTGACACATCTACACAGAAAACAAACACTTTGAGTGAGTACAAATACTTCGAATCTAAAAAAAAAAAAAAATAATTTTTTTTTACATCCTGCATGTATTTGTATAATTTAAACAATGTTTATAAAACCCAGGTGCTGAAGATGATCTCAATAAAGATCGAAACAGTAAGAATTAAATAATACATAAAGAAAATGTTTTTCTAAAACCTACGCTACACTAGACCACACCAAATAATCATAATTGATTTATTTATAAATTATAAATAATTTATTTGTTAATACATTTGAAATATATTTATAATTATTGTTTTTAAATTATAACCATAATTCTGCATTATTTTCCAGACGACCCACTAGAATAATTTATTCTCAAACCATTGTTTTATTTATGAAATTTTACATGGTTCATGAATTAATTAATAATAAATTGTTTTTTAAATTTATTAACCAACTGCTTGAGATAATATTCTGTTATTAAAAAAAAAATCTCTTAAACAAAGCATACCTGGCCTCTAATAGCGATTATGACTTTATTTAATTTGGTAAAATTTTGCATCTCTCATTTTTTAGGTATTCCACAGCAGAATGTGAATACCCAATTTATGGTTTTGTTCAACTTGAACCTTGCGATGATCCAAAACATATGCTCTACCTTTGGGTAACTTATCAGACAGTGAATGGAAATATTCCATTTATGTCTTTGTATAACCTTTCATTTGTTACAAAAGAAGAAGACCCAAACTATGGGAGATATTACAAGGTAATACAGAAATAATTGAAATACTCAACACAAAAAGTTATAACAATGAATAATTCCAGGGCTTCAGGAGTTGCACTATGTCGTTTGAATTCTTCCCGGACCTAATTGTTAAAGACGCAGGAAGTAGTAAGGTGGTTTCTTGCACATCTCTCCCTAGAAAAATTGCAAACTCACATCCAAGGCCTTATTGCAAAGGTACCCAAGTGGTTTTTTTCCTGAAAATTTCCAAAAAGAGTTACGTTTTTCCAATAGTTTTTGTTAATTTCTCCATGAGTAGTGAATAACATTAATTTTTTTTTTAAATTATTTATGACTGGAGAAAGATAGAAAAGGAAGAGCACTTCTTACAGACATGGAAGAACGTTAAACTGGTCATAGGGAGGAATAAAAAAAATATCAGTAAATAATTGCATTTGCAAGATAATCACTGAAATGTGGCCAGTGCTTAAAACTGTGAAAATTGAATGTGAAATTTATTTCTGGCGAGGAAAGGAACATGAAACAAAAAAAAACCTTTTGCAGTTTTGTACAAAGTTTATAATTTTTTTTGTCATTTCTCTCAGTAATGATGTTTAAAGTTAACCATTATGTGTCACATGAAAACACTGTTTTTTTTTTTTGGAATTTCATTGATTTATTATTAATATTTAATGTGAATTAGTTGTATGTTCATAATTTAATCTGTTTTTCATTTAGTTGATGAACCTCACACGTTGGCTTTTACCGGAATGTGGGTAGAGAAATCGAATTCTAGCTGTTCGTATCTGATTGTTTTTGATCTTGACCAATGGTATAAAAGTCAAATGCCAACGTCGAGTATCGCAGTATCACCGTACCTTGATGTCGTCACCATTACTGACAAGCATGTAGACGGAGTGAACATAATCCGCTCGTCTTTAAAAATGGAAAATAAGGGCTCATTTGAAGTTTATTTCTATCCACAGTCTCTTGACTATGGTAATTTTTCCATTACTCTTCTTGAAATTTACATAATTTTGTGTTATAAATATTTAAAACATTTTTTTTAGAAATTCTTTGTACTTGTGAATCAGAATTTATCAAAGTGAAGAAACATAGTCTGCAGTCACTTTGGACAGAGAAAATTAAATCTACAGGAGTTACATCATTGGTATTTCCTACGAAAATGTGTAAGGAAGCAGTTTATGCCGGTCTTATTCCTAAATTCCTTGACCCAATCAATGTCACCCAGTGTACAGAGGTACAATTTATTTAACTATCGACAAATATTTTGATACAATTTAAACCATTTTGCATTCAAAATAGGAACAAAAACGAGCGTTTTTACTGTCCATATTAATGGAACTGAATTTAACATACATAATATCGGATGCCGTTAACATATGGAAAGAGGGCCATCAAATATCAAATGGTTGCAGTTTAGAGTTTATCGTTGACTGGATGTGGAATACTGTTTCTAGCGTTTGGGATAAAGCTAATTCTATATGTAAGTTTTATCATGGTTATATTTAACATAGAAATAAAAAAAATTCATTCTGGATGTTTGTTAAACCTTTTCCCTTCAAATTAAATCTTTTTAACTTCAAATTAACCTTTTTTTATTTTAAATTAACCATTTCTTTAAAGCATTAAGAAAACTCTCGATACTGTATGAAATATAGGCATGGGAGGTAAAATTCCGGTATATTTGTAAATTTAAAAAATTATATATATTTTTTTAAATTTACAAGTATACAGGAATTTACCTCCCATGCTTATATTTCATACAGTATCGAGGCTTAAAAGAATGTTAATCAATTGAAAGAATAAATATAAAGTGCTATCTTACATAAACTTTCTTATCTAAAAAATTTAATAACAATTAAAATTAAATATGAAAATAAATCATTCTCATATTAATTAGAGATCACTGTAAAGTAAAGGCCCCGGGTTAGAATACAGCGTCATTTGAACCCGATGTACTTACAAACGGGCTGTTTTTCAAAAGTACTGGCACCTTGGGGGGGGGGAGGTCTGCTGTTGCGTACCCTTATTATAATATGTACATGCGCATGAAATGAACAATAAAAGAATATTTTATTATTATTTTTTATATAAGTTTTTATAGTTAACTCGATATAATTTAATTTTAATTGTAATTAATTCCCTTATGGCCTTATTTGTAAGTGCATGGTTGTTTTGCATTTTGAAATAATTCTCAAATATATAATAATTTTACTTTACTTGGTTGCCTGTAATTAATACCATCTCCTAAGTTGTTTTTAATGCTTACAAAAAGGGTTAATTCAAAATTGAAAAGGGTTTGGCAAAAAAAAAAAAAATCTATTATACTTATTGGCTTAATTAATAGATTACAGTGTTGATCTTGTTTTTAAGGTTCACAACTTTACAACGGTTCCGGCACTAGCATAGAATTCATTAATGTGGATTATTTATATTATTCAAACAAGACAATAAATTCATTTGAAACATTATTCAGTGGTTTGTTAGAGCAGTTGAAACTTTATCTCCCTAAAGGTAAACACTTTGTTTTGTCATTTAATATTTTATTTTTGAACAAATTAACTATGGTCTTTATAGAAAAAAATAGATAGTGAAACGACTTTTTTTTTTTTTTACTTAAAGTTAATTTTTTCCTTTCCTTTGCAGAGGATCTAGAGCATAAGTATAATGCAATGAGTGTTATACAATTGTATTTGAGATATGTATGCATTTTTTGTGGAGAGAATTTACTGCCGGAAAAAAATAGCGATGGATTACCAGAATCGTCGATTTATTATGATTATCAAGGATTGAAAGCTAACTATGAAAAACTGTAAGTTATTATGTTTTATCGCTTCATTTACCGGGCATAGATAAAAAATCATTTATTTCTTACCACTCTGTTGTGAACACGATTTTGTATAGTTCAAAATTTTTGTTTTTTAGGAAAAAGGATACAAAAATCAGGTGTACGGATAATTTGAATAAAAGTGGTCAGCCGGATCACGGCCTTTATTTATTGGATTATGTTATTGGACAACATAAGACTGCAATTGGCAATCAATGGGAACAGGAAGGTGGTACGACGTCATACCCACCTCCCTCAATTCAAAGTCTTCTTCGCACATGTCTCATCCAGGGTGTACCGCAGCCTGTTATTCATTGCATTTTTCACTATTTTATACTTGACCTTATTGATCTATTTCAACAAAAGAAGTATACACTTTACTTTAATGCATTTTGAGTTATGCGTTATTTATATTTAATTAAATTTTCAGTTGCAGAGATTCGGTTCAAAAGCTTAAAGAACTCGAGGTGAAACAATTTTCCAACTACAAAGATTATTATATAATGAAAGGTTTATGGATGATAGACCACTTACAGTTTGAGGTATCTACTTTTCGATATTCTTCTTGCTTTTTGTATTCCTGCACTTTTATTTATTTTATATTAGGACGGCTTGAATTGTCTTATTATACAAGATTCTCTGATGTATACCCTTCCTGTCGAAACACACAGGGCGATACTGCAAACATTTCTTTCAAATAATCAAGGAAATTTGGCTTATAAGTTAGTGGCGCTCGATGATGGCAATAAGTTTACTAATTTGGATGATATTAAGTAAGTGCACAGTATATACAATTAGTATATATATCTGGTATACAATATACTAAATAAATTGAAGTAATTTTATCATGAGCTTTCACTCTCAAACATGTCTATTAAAACAATTATTAAAAAATATTTAATTGTTTTTAGATTGGAGATGAGTATTCTTATTTCCAATGGGCCTCCTAAAGATGCATACAACTTTCAGAACAAATTCAGTGAACATAAAGAGAAGCTTTTTATGCAATTTTTGGAAGGTAAATTTAATTATTTAAGGTATGTTAATTCACTTTTAAGTCTCTTGAGCGAAAGTATTATTGCTCAGGTGGGTGTCTTCCTAGATGTAGACTTTTCTTGGTTTGGTGCGTAAACTGATGAAGATATTTTCCAGTATAATTATCTCTTTCCTTTTATAATCCAATAAAATCCTGGAGTCTCCCAAGGAGGCATCCTTGGCCCGATACTTTTTACAATATACACTTCCAAAAGACAAGGCTATTCTCTCTCCTCCGATCTATCATTGCAAGCTGGCTTTAAAGACAATTAGAAGACTGGTACTGAATGGAGGTTCAAAAAGATTATAAAATGAAACGCGTTCAGGTCTCTTTTGCAGTAAGAAAGTCACTGTGCCCTCCATTATGACTGAATGACTTACACTTATTTTATTCATTCAATATTTTTTCATACCTTTCAATTATTCAATACAAGGCTTTGATTTATCTGGTTGATCATTGTTATAAAATTATTCAGATATCGTGAGATGCGGTCTGATACCTACATCACACCAGACCACATCTCACGATATCTGAATCAGTTAACCGTCACTAATCTCTACACATTGTTATAAAATGAAACTATCTTTCCAAAATAAAAATTATTTCGTCTTTGTCTTTCCACCAGGTCAGTCTGGCCTGGCAAAAAAGCACACACAACAAAAAAAACTATTTTGGTGTCTCCATGTTCATTGAAGATTATATTAATATCCAGTATTGGGGCAACTTATTTACAAGTATTATTTGGTATTTTGATTGCCAACCAGAACAACCTTTCTCCTTACTTTTTCCTGCTTTTGACAAAGTCTGCTCTCTCCTGACAAGTTGAATTCCTCTTGTTGAGCACCAACCTTTCTAAATTTTTGATCCGCTCTCTCAATTCCAAACTTAGTCACTATATAACGAACTTATTCTACTCTGATTGATTGTTATAGAATTTGGTTTAAATTTTTACAGGTTGCCTCCATTCCGCAGATTTGAGAAACTTTTTATTTAAGTTAAATTTGGATCCCGAAGAAGAACGTCTGTGTGAACTCTTCTTCAATACAAATAAAACCCCTTTAGCTGTAAAGTTTCACTTACTCTATTTAATACATCATAGAAGGTAATTTTAGAGGATTATAAAGTTCCCCTTTTCTATTTGTTTACGCTTTTCCTGCATTTTAATAAGTCCAGTTTTAATATATTAAAAATTTAAAACTTTTCAGGTATTTTGAAGCTGATGAAATAAGAAAACGGCACTCAGAGGGTAAAGCAAATTTGTTAGGCGAAAGAATAGTAAAAGGGCTAGTTTCAGTGTTGCCGCCAATTGCTAAGCAAACAAAACTATGCGCCCACTCAGCAAAGCAAGATATTTTGCAACATTCTGCAGCCCAATGTAAGCCTCATCTATTGATACATTTACAATTGTCTATTTGTATATTTATTATTTGTAGGCTTAAAACCGAAACCACTCTCAGTATTTATAAAATCATCTAAACATAATGTCAAATCAATTAAAGATTTGATAATCGCAAACATGGCAAGTACATGGCGGATGAAAAATGTTAATACTAACCTGGCTGTGACATCAAATGTGCATCCACCTTCAAAGTACGTAGATAATGTGTACATTGTGAATCTTTTTTTTATATTATCCTTATACTCGTGTTTTAGTATGTTTAAAAAGAAGACAAAACAAGACAATACAATAAAAAAGACAGAAGTTGAAAAAGAACCTGTTGCTAGTCAGTCCACAAGCCATGTCAATATTAGTAAGTTTTCTCCAATGGAAATAGATACGTTGAGTTCAAATTTGCCTGCGACATCAAGTATAAATAAAAGAAAAGTTCGCCGTTGGGAAAAGGCCGAAGTCAAGAGGAGAAAAATTACAATTCCTGACTCTACTGAAAAAACTCCGGATAAACAGTTTGGAACTCCGAATAAACTGTTTGGAACTCCATTGGTGAAGAAACAAACGCACAATTCATCAAGCGATCACGTAGTAACACCAATTCTTAAGGTAAATAGTTGAAAAATGTCAGATTTTTAAATTTATAATCTTTGAGTATACTTTGAAAAATCCAGTTTACACACTAAAGTCTAATTTTAACAATAAAATAAGTTTCAAATCATTATTATTTGATTGTCGCAAAGGTAAATAAAAAGAAAGAACAGGTAATTTTGTGTGAGAATCTAAAAATCAAGTCAGTTTAGGGGGTGTCTTCGAGGTAGTGTGTTTTGACTAATTATCATTCACAGGAAAAACATATGGGGCAATTATGTTAAAAAGATTCTCAACTTATTTCTTGAAAGCTTGATGAAAGAATCGTGTTTTTTTCTGTTTCAAATTTGCCTTATTTCTGACTTTTTTGTGTATAAGTGTTGACAACATGTACACTTGAAAGACTGAGTTGTACAAACCTGTTTTAAAGAGACAATAAAAAAGAATGGTTTAAAAGACGTTAAACTTGAGCTAAAGGGGTAAAAATATAGAAATCATTTCATACAATCATCTGGAACATTTCTTTGTTTTCGAATTAGTATGCGTATTTGTGCTGGTATCTCAAGGGATACAATTCATGGTTAAGCGCTACAATCACAAACAATTTTAAAACCGTCTAGGCTTTCTTCAAAAAAAAATTTTTTTTTCTTCCAGTCAGGGAAGACGACTCCAGTGGCCGTTGCAAAATCTGGAAATAGTTTCTTTCAAAGCGATTTTGGCACACCTAAGAAATCAATTAGATTCATAGTCCCGGAAGAAAGGTAGGTGTCAGTTACTAACGAAAATAATCCCAACTAAGTGCATTTCCGACATAAATTTAAAAACGGCAACGTATCTTTTTTCCCCCCAAATTCCAGTCTACAAGATGATACACAGACTAATGACGCTAAAGATGAGGTTTGCAATGAGGAGCAGAAATTATCCTTTTTAGAGAAAGTCTCGAGGGATGTTTTCAAAAACGAAGCTGGTATAAGCGAACCGGAGGAGTTATTGGACAGAGAAGAAGAAGGTATATTTATTTAATTTTTATTAACACCATAACTTCATTGAATTTATGTTCAATGTCTATTATTCTAATCACTCTTCCTTTTGAACCATTTAATTAAAATTTTTAAGTACTTGTTGGTATCTAAATAAAAAAAAAAATATTATTTTTTGATAGTTTGGTGCTGTCTTTATTCCATTGAAATGAAAAGTAAAAAAAAGTATTATTGTTTATCAAGGGGTTTTTCTTTCATTAAATGCCCATATTTTTATTTTTTTATACAAATTATTTATAAATGGAGTGTAAGTTAAAATAATTAATATTTTTCTAGAAGTTGAATATGAAGAAGTGGAAGAAAAGGCCAATAACGGTAAGAGAAATATTATAAAATGTAAACTCTTAGTATACAATTATACTATTGCCAGAACTGAATTTTGATCGATCTTGCACATAAAACATCATTTATTTTACAGTATAATAAATTTTATATTTGCTCAACTTTTTAGAAAAATATAACAAGTGTCTTAAGAATCTTAATTGACAGTCAGTTTTAGCTTAACGTATGTTAACAGTTGGGTATACAGACACCATAACCACAATACTAAAAAAAAAAAAAAAAAAAAAAACCTAACCATTTTATTTTTTATTACAGACAATTCGCCATTTGAATCTGAAGCCGAAGCTCATTTCGATGAAATTGGTAGGCCACAAATCATGTATATTACGTAGAGTAGAATTTTATCAATTTCAGTAGACTTTAGAAGGTTGATAAATATTAGTTAACACAAAAAAAATGGAATAAAAGAAGAGAGCTTTTGATAAATTAACTTTTGGTATAATTAAACTTACCTGCTAAGAGCCCAATTATTTTATATTAAAAAAATCACAAATAAATAGCAATTTTACTTAACATGCACATGTTTTATTTGAAGTTAACAAGGGTTAATTTGGTGTTAGTTTGTTGGGGAAAATGTATATTGTACCGCTTTCTTGTTTTACGTATATTGAGAGTGAATGTATCTATTAACGCCCATGTGGTATTTAGTGACCGTTAATTAATGATTATTTGGAGATTATGAGATGCAGTCTGATGTGACGTAGGTTTGGAAAAAACATTTATTTTAACGTACCAGTGTTTCGATCTTTATTGAGGTCATCTTCAGGGCCTGGGATTTATAAACTGTTTAAGTTTGACAAATACATGTAAGATGTGAAAAAAAAATGAATTTATACAATGCTAGAAATTTTAGACTTAAAGTATTTGTACTCACTCAAAGTTTTTCTTTTCTGTGTAGATGTATCATGTTAAGAGTGCCATTGAGATATTAATGTTTTTTGTTTGTTAGATTTTGAAGGAGTGGGGAAGGCGGTTTTTTCTATGAGGAGTCTGCTTCTTTCAGGTGAAAGAATCCAAAAATATTACACACAGAACAAAACAAATATAAACGTACTTTTCTAGAATTGGTTTGCATCAACAGGGATAAAACACAGCATCAATTACAGAACAGACATATGTAAACTCAGTCGCACCTACACTAATTTCATTAATCCAATTCAATATCAATAACATACATATAAACCCAAAACAATTATTACCTACCACACATCAAATATTTTTGCAATGTTACCCATTATTAACGTTGCCCATTTTTCCCATTGTCGGCTCCTTTCACTTAAAAGAAGCCGATTCCTCATATAAAAATGTTTTTCCATCCCTAATTCCTTCCCCACTCTTCAAAATCCAATGTATAAAAACATAAAACATCAATATTTCATTGGCACTCAACACGACGCAGTAATGACGCATCTAAACAGAACAAACACTTTGAGTGAGTACAAATATTTTGATTGAACGTAAAATTTGTACCCTTGTATAAATTCATTTTTTCATATCTTACATGTATTTGTCAAACTTGAACAACGTTTATAAACCACAGGCCCTGGAGATGATCTCAATAAAAATCAAAAGGGTTGGTACTACGTTTAAAGTAAATGTTTTTTTAAACCCACATCACACTAAACCGCATCTCACAATCTCTAAATAATTGAATTTATTAGCGTGCCTGTTTAGAGTTAAATAGTGATGATGGAATATCAACAACCGCTTCACCACCCAAGCTTTAGTAAATGATATCTAAATACTTAACTCTGCATAAATGTGTATGTGCATGTATTTGCAGAATTGAGTTTATATTAAAACTTATTTTTACATGTTCCTAGATGACATATACAAATAATTTAAACCTCCAATTTACATGTAAATGTATTTGTTCCTAGAAGAGTCAAGGAGGCTTGTTAAAGAATCAGCAGAAGATTTTTCATATTCAGATGGTGAGTAGTAATGTAAATAATTTGACTTATAGCCGATAAGGATGCATCAAAAGTAAACGTTTGAGTTCCTTACTTTTTGGAATGGGTAGGTCTATAGAATAGAACTATCCTTTTCAACCTGTGAATTGATGTACGACCTCAATTATTTCTTTCAATCTTAATCGTTGTTTGTTATCATCTGTGCAGATTCTTCCATCGAAGTGATAGAAATACGCGATAACTCTCCAGAAAGTAAGCACTTTTAAAATATATGCTATTTGTTGTAGTTAAAGTATATATGATTATTTAATAAAAAAATAACAATAAAGCTTATCCATTATGTTAAAACGCAAATTTATTAATGATTATGACAAAATAAAAAAAAAAAAATATATATATTAACAATTATATCTTTAACATACAATATTTATTGAAGTGCTTTAAGGTTAGTTAATTTATTAATTTTTCATTTTTATAGAATCCCCAATGTTTGGAGAAGATCAAGAAGGCTCTGCAACTAGTAAGTTTTGTGTAGCATATTCTATTTCATTTAACAATTGTCCATTTAACTTAATACTGAAGTATTTTGAAGCGAAAAGCTACAATTTTTCGTTTCCACCATTTACAAATCAGTAGAACTGTCTTCTACCAATCCGATGGAATCAGTTAATCATTAAACTGATTTCTAAATTACCCCCCCCCCAAAAAAAAAAAAAAAAAAAATCATTTCCTTATTCATATCATCCCATCACTTTGCTGCCTTTATTTGGAAAAATAGTAGAAAAAACTCTAGAAACATACACTTATCATCCTTGAAAGCTCTACACAACATTAATCCCATCGAACTGGAAATGCAAAATTGAATTGTGTGGGTTTCAACCAAGTGATCCAATTTTTGTAAAGTGAAAAATGTTAATAATACAGCCAGTAGTAAATGACATAATTTTATATCCATGTTGAAAACCAGTAACGATTTACTTTGTTTAGGGCATTTTGCTACCATTTATGACGATGACAACTCACCAAAAGGTAGGATTTATTTTTATCGTATCACTTTGTAATTGTATGTCTGGATTATCAGTAGTTTATTTGTACATTGGATATTAGCAATCAGATAACGAAAAGTAATAACTTAGAAAAAGAGTACACTGAGGTGATGAAGATTAAAAAAAAAAATTAATAATAAATTTTATTTGATTGTGCAGAAGATTCTCCGATGCTAGGAGAAGATGAAGATCCTTCAAGGCGTAAGTTTTTTTTTTATTTATTTATTTTTTTTTTATTGGTACATTGGGCCAAAACAACACCCAAAAACAAAGCACAGATGAATTAGAGTGCTATAAAATCATTTTCAACTTAAAAAAAAAATTAAATTAAATTAAAAAGCACATTGAAAAAAATTAGAAAACAAGTCGTTTTAATGGTTTACATCTCCCAATGAAAGGCACACTAGTGAATAAACTCCGAAAGTTCTCCTCATCAAAATACACCCATGTATGGTCACTTACCAAAGAGAGCATACGGTATTGATACATTGTTTTAATTATTTGAATATTGATCAAATTCACCATGTTTTATAAGGTTCTTCTTCATTTCCTCTTCTTCTTTTTACACTCCTACTTAGAATTTTAATCCTAGAAGTTCTTCATTTGTCAAAGGCTGGAGTTTGAATTCAAACGGTTTGATGATGGATTGTTCATTTCTCCCTTATCGGCTCAGCTGAATGATATTAACTTTATTGCCAAAAATTTTTCATTTCAGACTACATCTGGCCAGTTTTTTTTTGTTTTCCCCTCTTGCTTGTGTCTTCTTTTGAAATCTTTTTAAATTAATTAATTGTACAAATGTGTGCTTTTGTTAAATTCAAAATATAATAATTACATTTATGATGATAAGTATGTAAACATTATTAGTTCTACGTATATATATATATATATATATAT
>CM077101.1:15694588-15711041 GCA_039619505.1 Cimex hemipterus
TATATATATATATATATATATATATATATATATATATATGTAACTGTTTTCTTAAAAAAAATTAAGAAATTTTACTAATTATTTTAATGTTACCATGTTTGATGTTATTATTGCAATTTATTTCAGTAGGTATCAACATTGATGATGAAGATTTCATTCAAAACTCAGAAGAAGGTAGTAACTACAATTTTATGTAGAAGGATATTTAAAAAAAAAGTGCTAAAATTAATTACGAAATCAATTATTTTGTTGTAGGTCTGGATATGAACCTCGGGGATGATGCAGAAAGCAGTTCTAAATGTAATTTTCTAATTGAACAATTTCATCAGCATTACAAACGATGTAAAGGTTATTCTAATTTGTCGGTGTGATTTTTGTAGGGTTTCCGAAATTCAACATCCAGGAAAGTAAAGAGGATTCAAATTTTTCAGAAGGTAATCCTTGAATTTACTTGATAGCAATGATTTGAAACTTACGGACCTTACATACGATTTAATATAAACACAAACTTCACTGTATAGTCATTTAATAAACTTGATTGTTGTATTTTTTACTTTCAGACTCACCATTGGTTGTAGAAGAAATTCATGGCTCTTCGAAAGGTATTTTTTAAATTTTTTTTAAAATTAAAATAGTTTCATTCAATATAAACTAAAAGCTCAACTCTTGTTGATATTCCAATTAATTAAGGTTTTTAGTTGAGAGAAAAAAAATCACTGGCACGAGCGGGATTCGAACCCACGATCTTCGGCTCAATACGCCGCTACTCTACCACTTGAGCTATCGTGACTTCGATCCCTTCAAATCCCGGTCGTGCCATTGACTTTTTTATCTTGTTATAAATTTAAATATAATTTTGTTAATAAACAGTTACTAGGAAAAAATAAATAAAATAAAAACAATTATAAATTTTAATATTTACTTTATTGAGCTAATCTTTTGAAGATGTTGAAAATCCTGTTTGGTCGTTTCTAATTATCTTGGTTTGTTTATCCTTGCTGATTTTGTATGCAGACCAATCCACAGTTTGGACTAGGATGATTAGAGTAGATCATATGGTGGTATTATATGGTGTTTAATCTAGAAAAAAAAAAAAAAGTGACAACAAGCATTATATACATTTCATTTATATCATGCTGACTAATCAATGTTAACAAACATTATTCTTTTTTTACAAAGTTACATGTATATAAAACAATCAACTCATGAATGATTTTAACTGTTAAATTGTTTTCTAGAACCACTCGGTAGTATTTATGATGATAAAACTTCAATAAAAGGTAACTTTCATCAATAGATTAAAATTTTTGTTTTATTGCATTATATATGTTTATTTACTACAGGTTCCCCATTGCTCGAAGAAGATGAATACTCATCTATGGGTAAGTGTTACCATTTTGTTTGAAAAAAAAAAACAAAAAAAAACTTAAATTAAGGATATTGTTTTGATAATTAACTTAAAACTTACAGTTACAGTAAACCCTTCAGTGCCCATTAGTAAGAATACAGTTTACGATTATTTTTGTACATTTTCAGTTTCTTTGGCACTCAAATAGTATAATATACTAGTAGTGTTAATCAAAAATGATATATACTTATTCTGTGTATGTATAGTTGTATGCATAAAAGGGTATTCCCCTATATTATATAGGTTATGTACATACTATTCCCATTTTTTTAAAGCTTTAAAAAAACTAGGAGATGGTATAAAATGTTGTAAAGTAAAATTTATCTTTTGCTGTGATTTTATTTTTTAATGTTTAACAAAAAATTATCAATACAAAATAATTGCGCTCTTAGAAGACCCTATGAAAATTAATAACAATTAAAATTATATCTAAATTAAATATAAAAATTAAGGATTCTTCTTTTAATTTGAGATTAAAAAAAAAAATACAAACTGGGTTCATGTATAAAATACAACATGAAAATTTATTACCATTAAAATTAAAAATTATGTAAAATTAAATATCAAAACAAATGTTTTTTTGTATTAATTTTAAAATTTATAAAAATATACAATTTTTATAATAAACCAAAATATTACAATAAACCAATTAGTTTGTATGTAAAAAAGGCTTCAATTAATAGAAGAATCATTTGTTTTGATATTTAATTTTATATTTTTGTAATTTCAAATTTCTTGTTTTGAATCTAATTAACGATACAATAATAAAATATTCACTAATTTATTTCAGATATAGAAACAATGAGCTTCAAAACGAAATATGACTCTCTATCTAAGGAAGGTAATATTTTTTCATAACAAGAACTGATTTTTTTAAATTAAAATTATACAATTTCTAGTGCACTAAGCAACACTTTTCGTTTGTAGTTTTTGACAGTTTTATTTTATTTTTACAGCATCTTCAGTAAAAACGGGGGATGAAACAAGAGGAGGTAAGTGTGATTGACTGCCTTTGAAGTGTAGTTTTATTTGACTTTTAAATAAAAATTGTACGCTTTTTATTTCATTTTTTTATAAACTGATGTTGTAATTTGTGCTGCAGAATCATTAGACGTAAATGTAGGAAGTGAAGATTTCATTCAAAATTCTCGAGAAGGTGGGAGAATATCAATTTTGTCATGTTGTTTAAATTATTGTGCCTTTTTAAATATTCTCTTTAATCCATCGTAGGTTTTGTTGCGGACTTAGAAGAAGATGTAGACAGCAGTTCCAAATGTAAGAACGGCTAGATGTTAAAAATATGGGATTTCCAAAATCACAACAGTCACATATTCTTTTAGTTTATAAATTAAAAGCCACTTTTACTAATCAACTTCAAATTTTGTATTTTGTAATTTAAATAGTTTGCCCAAAATATTTACTTTTGCATTAATATGATCAGTGGTTGGTTATCACATTATAAAACTTTTTTTTAAATTTATAGAATGTTCAATTGTGTGATTTCTTCATGTAACTACGATTATTTTATTATCTTTAGGCCAGCAAAGTGAGGATTAGACCAAATTTATAGACATCTACTAAGATGTAAAATGTTAAAATTACTTGCTTCTAATTGAAATAATAGTTTTTTTTTCTCCATTTGTGTTTTACTTTAAAATGTAAAAATTGTTCAGTTACTGTGTGTTGTGTCTTTGTGGAATTTACCATATGTCTATTTAAAAAATGTATAAATATACATATATTTTATTTGTATATGTTATGAATGTTACAGGGTCTCCTAAATTCAACATAGAAGAGAATAAAGACGAATCTAGCTCATCAGAAGGTAATATCTGAATTTACATTCACTTAAATTATAGTATTTGTGCGTTTCAGTATTATTTCATGTAATATCAGTTATTACTGTCTTAAATTGAAGATTTAATTTATTGCCGCATTTCACTCTTTTAGATTCGCGGATGAATGAAGAGATGTTCAGCTCCTCAAAAGGTGTTATTACTATTGTTATTATTATTAGTTTAGTTTACACATTAAAAATTGTATAATTTTTCTAGCAATTTCTTACGCATTAAAGGTGGTTTTCAATTTATATTTGTTACTAGCATTATAAAAATTACATAAATATTTCTCTGAAAGTTAAATGTTAAAAAGACTATTGTGCAACAATTTTTTTTATACATATATTTATATACTTTTATACATTTAGGTGTATAACATAGGTGAATTTAAAAACCTTAACCTAACTCTAGGCCTAGCCCTAACTCTAAACTTAAATAAGGTTACCCCGCAACCCTAACCATTCCTAACCTAACCTAAACCTACCTAAGGTTACCCCCCCCTAAGGTTAAGGTTAAAAAGGAGTCTATTGAGTAGTATGTTTTTTTAACTTTTGTAAATTTAAAAACCTTAACCCCCAACCCTGTAAAACCTAATCCATTCGTAATCCTACCTAAGTTTAAGTTAAAACAAATGGACCTTTTTATGATCTTGTGCTCTGTGACCAATATTGGCTTATTGTGCATCCTCCATTTTAGTCGAGAGTTGTTTAGAGAGTTAAGAGCTCCAGTTTTGTTAAGATTTTTAGCAGATCCCAAAGCTTTGTTAAGGTTTTTGTGTATCCTCATAGGCCTCCACATCGACAGTGGGCATGTTCTTCTGTTTCTTCTCCTTCCTTGCAATCTACACAGACTTGTTTTTGCTACTTTGGTCTAATAATAATGAAAATATATTTTGCATACACTTTTAGTCTATATACCTCCGGAGTCAATTTTCATTCTAGTCCTAACACTTATTGTCCGATTATGTTTTCACTTGCTACAGAAGGTTTCAGAGCTGATGTCCTGGCCGAACTTATACTGGCCTTTCGGCCTCCTCTTCACTGTATTTCCCTGGTATGCAAACAAGAGTGATTTTGTTAATTTACTCAATGTCTTACAGAATTGAATGTTTGACTTTAAAATGTTCAACTACAGAATAGTGAAAACGTTAACTGTTAAAATGCTTTAGGGAATCAATAACTCAGTAAATTTTTGATTATCAATTGTAAAAAAGTTAAATTTTGTTTTTGCTTTTTAGATGCAGATAATGCAAACACCGTATTACTCGATGGAGACTTTCTACTTGAAAAAGGTATGTGCATCATTGAATTCATCCTTGTAGAATTTTATATTAAAAAAAAAAAATCATTTATATACCTAATTTCTTTCCTCTCTGATACCGTTGAACATTTTCCATCCATTTTTCTCCCTGTGTTTAGAACAAATTTCTTAATATTTCCTATTATATTAAAATTAAATGCTTATTATTTATTTTTTTAATGATTAGGGCCACCTGCAAATATCGTTGAAGAGATTGAGATGTCTCCTGGAGGTAATTTTTCAACTTTTGCCGCTTTACATTTGAAAATTTATATACGCTTATTTTTATTTTTAAAGGATCACCGGATAACATGGCCGAGGAGATAGAGGTTTCACCAAGAGGTACGTTTTTAAAAATACCGTACGGTAAGAAATAAATGGAGCACCTAACTTAACTTTTTTTTCTCCATAACAAAGCATAATTGTTATTATTGATTAGGATTTTAAGAGTTTTATATAGCGAATTATCATTTCATAATATTATTCTCAAGTAAGCAAATTATTAAAGACAAACATCGACAGACTGCCCCACTAAAAATGAAAAAGGATGATAAATTAAAGGCAGATACAGGGAATGCATCTAATTATTTAGGGACAATAACAGAAAGAGAATTTCATAATTTACCTAATAGAAAACAACCACGAACCATCGACAATACAAACAAGCGTGAAACTACTAAATAAAGTACCAAAAATGAACATACTCGAATTCATTAAAAACATCAACAAACAATATAACAAACCCAAGGATAATCCGGTAGTCCTGGGTGGAATGATATAGTTTGAACTTGTTATATTCTAATCTATTTGCATTATTAAATTATCGTAATTTAACAATACAAGATATAAATTTATAGGATCACCATTTAAGTCGATTGAAGAAATGCTGAGCACTGAAAAAGGTAGTTTGACACTAGCCGGCTTCGAAATTGTTTGAAATAAATTGTAATTGAATTGTGTTTTTGCTTAGAATCGACCTTTCACTTTGTAAAGGATACAGACAGTAGTCGGAAGAGTAAGTATTATATTAAAATGTTTGGTATGGAAATTTATCTTCAGTGTATTTTTTTGTGCAATGGTTTTATATCATGTTTTGTGAAATTCTCAAGTGAATATTTAAGCAGTAGTCTTATGTGATACAATTTTCACTGGTAATGGACTGTGGACGTATGATCAATGATTTCAGTTTTTGTTTTGGGTTATACTAGGTAAAAAACGTATTAGATGTCTGGGTGTTCTTGTCAATAGGCCTTAGGAGCTGAGAAAAAAATTTTGGGTGTAGCCAAGAAATATCAGTTTTCCTTTTAGTAAAAAGTAGGTAGTTCAAGTAGGTAAAAAATAGCAGAATTGAATCAAACAAAAAATAAATCGCAAATAAATTAAGAATAAATGCAAAACAATATGTTAATTTTTTTCAGCAAGAAACAAGTTGATAGTAATTTTTTGCACTCTAAAAATACCCCTGAATACAAAATTTTCTTCTCAAATTGTTTGCCTTTTAAACACCTCCCATTGTTTTCAAAAATAACAAAAATTATGGTAGCTTTAAAAGGAGTCGCTAATCCACTGGAATTTGTACAAAGTTCTAGAAATGTATAAACTACACATAATAACACAAACTCGATTTTCTTTATTAAATTAGAACCAGTGATATAAAAGGAAACGTTGAAAGAGTTTTTGTTTATTTCATCCTTGGTTTTTTTTTCTCACTTATAGTCAGCATAGTCTAAACCGTGATGAGGTAGGCTGAAAGAATAGAAATTAAGCTTTCCAATGGTTGTAATAATGAATTTGGATGAACACCAAAAAAAACCAAAAAAAAAAAAAAAATTGCCCTGACTGATCCAGTTGAAAAACGTATATTTTTTCTTTGATATGAAAATGTCTATTTATGGACTTTGAAAGGTACAAAGTTGTGACACTCAAACATTATATTGGATATTTTTTTAAGTATTCAGAGACGCTGTAAATTTTACTGGTTAATATGAGAAATGTTTAAACAACAAATAGAAAGGGCCAAAAATCCTGGTTCATTGCAATATTACTGATGATAAATTTTATTTTCCTTCCCAGATGTTTTTCAATTTAACATACAATTATTGACGAAAAATAATAAAATATGTAACATTTACAGCATTAGCATAATTATTTTTGAAATTTTCACAAATTTATTTCTCCATAGATGCTGATGTGTTTGCAAAGGATTGGGATAGCTCGTCAAAGAGTGAGTATTTCTAAAATTAAAAATCAGTTTCTTTGCATTGTACACAGGGATTAGTAACATCCCTTTTTATTTTAATTTTAGATTCATCTTCTCAGTCATCGGAACGCAGTTTGTCTATTTCCACAGCCGGTAATTTCCAATGTTTTATTTTTTTTGCTTCGTTAGAACATAACTTCATAATTCTGTTTATTTATGTAATACTATTTTGTGTATACATCGCATTATTTGTTTAATTTGGAGTCAAGAGCACCCTTGAGATGTTTATTATTTACTTTATGTGCTCATGTTTGTATAGCAAGCGATCAGGCTTGAAATCGGCCAATCTTTGAGCCACATTTCTATACAAGTTCGACCAATTTTTTTTTCCATTCCACTTCGCTCTCTTTTCCATAATTATGTTGAGTGATAAATCCAAGAGAGTTTTAGCCTTGTCTTTTATTTTCACTTTTTTGTAAATTTAGTTTTTTTTTTTTTTGGTATTTATTTGATTTCCACCATCTGATAAGCTCTTAATTACTCAATCGATCTTGATCATACTTAATAATCAATGAATAACATAATATTAATTAATATGCGAAGCAAAATTGAAAAATTTTCACTGGATAATTTTTTAAATTTTATTTTTAGAAGATAGCTCAAATAAGACCACACCATTGCAAGGCAGTGCAGAACGTAGGCTTTATTTAATTCCATTTATTGTGTATTAAAATATATTTATAAGCATTAATGTTTTATTTGTTAATTCACCAGATTCACCGATTCGCTTTGAGGAAGTTTCCAGTTCTGTTGAAAGTAAGTAAAGTGGTTATTTATTTTGTGACATAATAACATAATTCATACAGAATACTTTCATTGACTTACTCTGATTTTTTAGAAACGTATTTTCAATTTTCACAAGATGCTCAAGAACATTCTGAAAGTAAGTTTTTTAATCAATATCAAATCTGTGAATTTAAGTCACTGTTAAAAATCCTCGTACTTAAATTTGTTATATTAATTTTTTTTTTTTTTCATTTTAGAATCGGAGATCATACCAAAGGAACAACCTACCGGAACAAAAGAGCGTAAGTAATAACAAGTTGTGTAAGATTGTATACAAATGTTCACTGCTATAATTATGATTATACAAATTCCAGAAGATTCTGAATTCAAGTCAATTTTGACATTTTTGTGTATTAAATATCTTGTTTTGCTTGTAGAATCTTTTGTACAACTGCCAGAAGTCTCCAGCTCTCCAGACAGTATGTCAATCAATTATTTTCGGTTTGATATGTGCATGCATACCTTAACAGCTTTATACAGTGAAGTATCATTCCATCATACATAGAAAATTCATAATAAGTTTTAATTATGACAAACATTCGATTTCCATAATTAAGTCTAATGATATGAAATTTGCTATGAAATCTGTTGTATTTGTACACAGAACATGTATATAGACTAAACCAGTAGCCCCAAAGAGAATAGAATTTTTTTTTTTTTAACCCGTTATATTCTGATATACTTTATTATTGAATTTTCATAAAATGACACATTCTTTCTCGATCCACTACAATTTTCATTTACTTGTTTTTACTCATTCTATTTCTTGCTTTAGTTGGTTATAATAGTTTTGTATCCTCTGGGCCTATAGCTTGGGAAGTGTTGTGGGAGTTATTCCAGCGGCTTCTTTGTTCTACACATGCATGTAAATAAAATGCACGCATGCATGCGAATAAATTGCAAACATGCATGTAAATTGTGAATTAAAATTGTATAATGGTTTTTTAAAAAAAAAATGTAATACATTAATTCAGCAACTACTCGGTAGTAATTTTCTTTCTGGTTTGTTCCAAGAAACGCCCAGGGAACTTGATGAACTGCAAATTCCCACAGAGAGGGCAGGTAAGTTTATAGATGAAATTCTTAGAACGTTCTTGTTACTTTTTTTTTTTTAACTTGTAACTATTCATTCCAGGGACATCTGGTATAGAAGAGAAAGATGATCATTTGCCAAGTAAGTAAAAACCAAAAGTAAAATGACAATATACCTTAATCAATTTTCATTACGTCAAAGTCTATTACAGCGTGATTATCAACAAAATGTTTTTTATGTGTATCAGACTATATGCTAAAATATATATACAATTGATTTATCATATATCAACAATAACACCACACACAACTCTATCAAAGAACACGTTTGTAACAGTGATCCGACACTGTTGTGTTAACGGATATTTTACAAACAACTGTTTGGTATAGCAATGGGTAGCAACCTAGGCCCGATACTGGCAGACATGATCATGACACATCTACTTAACACAGTCATACCACAATTTCCTTTCACATTACCCTTCCTAAATGCGTAGACGATATATTGATTGACAGCTGTTCCCACAGATCAAGTTCAAACTACATTAAGATACATTTAAGAGCTTTCACACGCGCTTACAATTTACACATGAAATCGAAAACAACAATAAAATACCATTTTTAGATACACTCACTGGCACAGTTTACACACAGATTGGTATCAAAAACCAAGAAGTACAGATCGCTACCTCAACTTTACATCTCACCATCCTCTTCATACAATAATAAACATATCAAAGGGCTCCTTCATAGAATAATTACCCTAAGCCATGAATCATTTCACCAAAAGAACATATACAAACAGATCCTCCATAACAATCACTACCTTAAACACATAATAACTCAACACCTTAACTCCATCCACTATTACTAATAATACATTAAATACAAACAAACCAACATACATTTCCATCCCATTTATTCAAGGCCTATCATACAAATTAAACAAATTTCTCTCATCCGATAATTTCAAAATGTCTTTCAAAACTTATAAAACAATCCAAACGCTGTTTTCCAAAATTAAAGACCCCAAACCAATTACAAATAAGTCTGACGTAATCTACAAGATCAACTGTTTAAACTGTCCGGCAACTTACATTGGTCTTACATTTCAATACCTGGACAGGAGAGTAAAGCAACATATCTATGATTGCAGAAAAAAAAAAAAAAAAATCCTACAGCACTCGCTACCCACCACTTTGAACACCAACACATTTTGACTTCAAAAGTACTACATTCAGAACAAAACAAATTTAAACAAAATTTTTTAGAAATGGTTTACATCAACAACGATAAACAGCATCAATTACAGAACAGATACATGCAAACTCAGTCGCAGCTACGCCAACATCATTAATCAAATTCAATACAGATAACATATATATATATATATATATATATATATATATATATATATATATCATCACATTACATTCCACACATCAAATATTTTTCGCATGATCGAATTGTCCAACAATCTAGCTTTCCTTTTCCCATTTATCCCTTTTTATATAATCCTGAAAGAATAATCTGGCCGAAACATTTTGTTTCCCTTTGTCGGCTCTTTTCACTACAAAATTGTCTCTTCTATACTCACTTCCTTCCTCACCACTTCAAAATCCAACATATATAAACATAAAACAGCAAAATCTCACTGGCACTCTCAACACTACACACAAGAATGGTACAATTACACAGAAGACAAACACCTTGAGTGAATAGAAATATTTTGGTTGAATGTATAAAATATATATATATATTTTTTGCATTGTAAAAATTCACTTTTCCACAGCCAAAATAAAATGTATTTTCTAAGTGTAAACTATGTTTCAAATCCCAGGTCTGAAGATGATCTCAATGAAAGATCGAAACGTCGGCACTACAACATACCAGACCACATCTCACGATATCTGAATAATTGTTATATTATTATTAAAAATGCAAAAAAGTTAATGTTATGATAATTTTTAGATTTACCTGTCAGTGAAAATAGTGAAACTGAGATCACTCTTAAAAGTAAATCAAGTTTAAGCCCTAAGATATATATATGGGGTATATATACGCATATAAATAAATAACTATATAATTATAAATACTAATTAAAAATATAAATATGTATTGTTAACCAACATGTTTAATTATTTATTACAGCACCACCGATTCAATCCAGAGACGATTTTACTTCTAATGAGTGCGATGAAGTTATGCCAGGTAATTTTTTTAATGTAGATAAGTTTTTGGATCGGATAAGAAATTAACACACAAGGTCACATTAAATAAACGGGTAAAATATATAAAAAGTTACAAGAACCAAACCCCCCACATTCAGTAAAATAGGCCAATAAAAATTTATTTTATAAAATCACAATTCTTATTCGTTTTAAGCCCCCCCCCCCTTAAAAAGCTCTTAATTTCAAATTTTTATGGTAAACAAAAAATACAAATGTTTATGGTGTAACAGCTGAGGATATTTTTTTAAGCCAATTTTCAGCATTCCGATTAAAATATTGTTAACCAATGTATTCTTTTATTTGTTAACAGGATCACCGATTCAATCTACAGACGACTTAACTTCTAATGAGTGCGATGAAGTTATGCCAGGTAATTTTTTTAACCTTGATACGTTTTTGAACTTTTTACATAGGATAAGAAAATAACGTGCAAGGTCATATTGAATAAATGGGTAAAAAATATAAAAAGTTACAAGAACCAAACTCACATTCAGTAAAGTAGGCCAATAAAAATTTATTTTATAAAACCACAATTCTTATACATTAAAAGCCCTTAATTCCAAATTTTTATGGTAAACAAAAATTACAAATGTTTCTGGTGTAACATCTGGGGATATTTTTTTAAGCCAATGTTCAACATTCCACTTAAAATATTGTTAACCAACGTGTTCTTTTATTTGTTAACAGGATCACCGATTCAATCCACAGACGATTTTACTTCCAGTAAGGGCGATGAAGTTATGCCGGGTAATTTTTTTTTAACCTAGATAAATTTTTGTACTTTTTACATCGGATAAGAAAATAACATGCAAAGTCATATTAAACGGGTAAAATATATAAAAAGTTACAAGAACCAAACCCACATTCAGTAAAGTAGGCCAATAAAAATTTATTTTATAAAACCACAATTCTTATTCGTTTTAAGCCCCCTCCATAAAAAGCTCTTAATGCCAAATTTTTATGGTAAACAAAAATATACAAATGTTTGTGGTGTAACAGCTGGGGGTATTTTTTTACGCCAATGTTCAACATTCCACCTAAAATATTGTTAACCAATGTGTCCTTTTATTTGTTAACAGGATCACCGATTCAATCCACAGATGATTTTACATCCAATAAGGATGAAGTTATGCCAGGTGATTTTTTTTTTAACCTAGATACATTTTTTGTACTTTTTACATCGGATAAGAAAATGACATGCAAAGTCATATTAAATGGGTAAAATATACAAAAAGTTACTAAAACCAAATTCACTTTCATTAAAATAGGCCGAGAAGAACTTATTTTTTAAAAGCACAATTTTTATTCGTTTTAAGCCCCCTTTAAAAAGCCCTTAATTCCAAATTTTTATGTCAAGCAAAAATTTTAAATGTTCGCGGTGTAACAGCTTTTATTATTATAGTTTTTATTACATTATTTTTTGGCTATTTTTTTAAGCCAATTTTCAGCATTCTGCTTTTAATTGTTAACCGACGTATTCATTAATTTGTTAACAGAATCACCAATTCGATACTCGGATGACTTTACTTCTAAGTGCGATGAAGATATGCTAGGTAATTTGTTTAAACTTACATAGTTATATGTTTGGGCTGGATACATTTTGGGTGTATGTTTGTGTGATAACGCTCACATTATTTGGAAGTGCGAATGGGTTTGGTTGGGGTTAATTGTAGGGTTAGGATTTGGGATGGATTAGGTTGGGTTCTATAGGGGTACAATTAGGGTTGGGTTACCATTAGGGTTATAAGGTGTTTTCGCTGACTGCGATGCAACGCTTTAGGAAACACAAATTGCAAACTGAATCGATGTGAGTGAGCATGTGATGCAACAGGCAGGTTGAGTAGAATTAAAAACAGGTTAAGTTACATATTTGCTTCAGTGTTTCTCTGTGAAGTAAATAAACTATGCCAATACTGAACAAACTTCAGTTCTCATTTATAAAGTTGTTGTTTTTGAACAAATTAGTTTGATCACTTTAGGCAACACGACCATATGTGATGATTAACAAGTTCAATAAACAGTATATAATGTCCAAAATGTCAATCAAGGACATTACTGATTTCTTTGAAAACCAAAAATTGTTCAAATGTTTTTCAGATTTTCAGTAATCTAATTAATTAATAAATGTATTTCACGCTTATTTTCTAGAGCAACTTGCCTTTATTTGTTCATTTTTTGATACAATGGGAGGCTATGATTGTTGGATCACCGATTCAAATCGTGAACTTTTTTTTTTTCTTTTAATTTTTTTTTTTTTTTTTTTAATATAATGGCCCCTGTCTTTCATATTAGCCAAGATATGAAATGGTTTTATTTTTGGTGGGGGGAGGGTAGTTTTCAGGAAATTCCTGGGGGTGAAAGTGGGAATTGAACCCATGACCATGTGGTCTACGAGCCGAGAGTATTCGTTATACATGTGTCTCGAGGAGGTTATTTCATCTCAGTCAATTCATTTTTTTCTCACAGGGTAAGAAAGTCATAATAAAACGGTAAGTTGAATAAAAATAAACAAAACCTAAAACACTTTGAGTAAAGCAGACCATCTTTTCTAAACATTATTCTTATTTGTTTAAAGCATTTTAAAGAGCCTTAAAGTCCCTTATACACACATTTTTATAGTAAACAAAAAATATAATTTTTTGGTTGGCTGGTAGTTGAGTAGTCACTGCGATAGACTGCAGCTCATATACGCCATGGTTGTGGATTCAATTTCCATCATTGCCACCAGCCTTTTGTTTTCATGCTCCCCTTTCCCCCAAAAACAATTGATTTGTGCTTTGTTCAACAAAATAGGCTATAAAAAAGAGAAAAAAATTATTTTAAAAAAATCCATACGATGTCAATTTGGTGTTATTGTGTCATTAAAAGTGAGGAAAATAAGTATAAAATCAACAAAACTGTTTACTTTTAATATTAGAAATATTGACCATTTTCTCACTTATGAACATTCTGGGTGAAGGTATGGTCTTTTAAAAAAAAAGAAAGGACATCTAGTTGCTAATTCCCAAATTTTGACCTATTTTAAGGTCATTATCAGGGAACAGTTAAAATAGGTTGAAAGCTTGCATTAGTAACTAAATTTCTTCTCTCTCTCTCTCTCTCTCTCTCTCTCTCTCTCTCTTTCTCTCTCTTTCTCTTTTCCCCTCTCTCTTAAGAGTTCTTCTCCTCTTAAAAGTTCCAGCCCTTGTAAAGTTTCTTGTAAGATCGGTGTTTTATTTCAACATTATGACCATTAATTCACTATTTTCGTGGTCCGCTCGACCAATTAATATATGATAATTAATTATGGTTTTTAGTTGAGATGAAAGGACTGCAAAAGGAGGGAAAACTCGTAAGGTGAGGTTGAGATGGATGGGGAGTTGATGTCCGAGTGGATCGAGGTCACGATAGCTCAGGTGGTAGCAAGCAGCGGCGTATCTAGCCAAAGGTCGTGGGTTCGAATCCATCTCGTGCCATTAACTTTTTTTCATCTCAACTACAAACCGTAATTAATTGTCATTATGACCATTTTTTATTTTATTTTTGGAGATACTTACAGGCATTTGTAAAGTAAAAATTTGAGACAAAATTTATGTTTAGATTTTTCATTCCTCCCCCATTTTTTTTTCTTTTTTTTCTTATTTGTGTAGGAAATGAATATAATTTTATTTCTTCCTGTAAAAATATTTTAACCTACTTTCAACTTGTGGGCAAGCAACTTTGAGCAACTTGAATTACAGTACATAAATTGTGACTGAGCGACGTAGCTAGAACCATCTGACATATTAATATTTTTTGGCCTAGTATTAAAAATGTTTCATTGAAATTTGTGATCCAATGTCTACAGCCTCCCTTGTGAGTAGTATTGTGTTTTATTTTATTTATTTAAACGGTACACTTCATATTTGGCTTGGAGTATTAAAAACTAAATTTATTTCTAGATTTGCCTGTTCGACCCAACCTCTCTCCAAAGAGTAGGCATTTATTTACAGATTCGCCTCCTACGATTAAAGATGGCGAAGAAATCGGAGAACCTAGTAAGTATAAACGTTCTTTGTAAAATTGTACGTTTTCTGTTGATATAAACCTTATTTGAAACTAACCAAAATTTTCACTGTTTAACTACTGCCTATTTCATTAGGTAGGGTATTATATTAGTCAGAAAAGATTTAGTTTACAATTTTTTTTAGCAGAATTTAAAAGCAAATTTATTTAGTTATTAATGTTGTTGTTTGTTTCTAGAATCTCCTTCTCAAGATGAAGCATCTGTTTATATCGAGAGAGACAGTAAGCCTTCTTTCCCCTTTTGATATCTTGCAATTATAATTATAAAAACTAATGTTTTGATGTTTTACAGTGTCTTTTGAGGAGAAGAAAAGCTCTTGGGCGAGTAAGTATTTTTGTACATTTGTGTCAGGATTCTTTTATTTTAGTACCGTCGTACTATTCTGAACCAATTTCTTTATCTATTAACAGTAGGCCAGGAAAGCAAAGGCACTTTGACCTCTATGGAATGCACTGATACTCAACCAAGTAAGTATTCCATAAATTATCCTTTTAAGTATGCATACGCGATTAGAAGCGAAGGAAAATAATGCGTATAAACAAATATAATTGGTGCATTAAAAGCAATACTTTTGACAGATAAGATTTGAGGGTGTTTTTAAGGAGAAACATTTACATTGCAATACGACCAAGTCAAACTTTTTTTAAATCACAGTAAAGATTAATTATGTTTTCTGGTGTATTTATTTAAAATTATGCTATTTCAAACTGTTTCGAATATTACTGGAAATGCTAGTGAGTCTCCTAGTGAACTTACAGACAGCAAAGCTTCAACACAATAATTTTCTTTTTTAAATTTTTTTTATTTAGGGCCTCCAAGAAAGTAAGGGCTCAACGTCTAGTTTTGTTCTGTTGATTTGAAATTTTAATCATTCACCTTTTCTATATTTCAAATAGAAGACAGGCAGAAGCATAAATATCAGAGTTTACTTAGGTTATACGAACTGTGAGACTCTTGTAGTTTTCGATCATCATATCATAATGTCGTTGATTAGAAGTTTTTTATCAATATAATTTTTAAGGTTATTTCTTAAGTCATTATTACATGAGAAACCTCACAAACCTTTATCTTTCAGATATACCTGCTGATCTTCCAAAGGAATGTGATACAACTGTGCCACGTAAGTTAAACTAAAATAAGACTTTGCCAGTAAAAACTTTTAATTTTGTGTTAATGACTCAGTCTTTTATGGATTATCTTGAGGTCTTTTTAAAAAGAAACAGCTTCCGGCACGTTTTATTACCATCTTCAGTGCTCCTGTATCAAAGAATATACCTATAGTCATACAATGATTTTTCCTGCTTAATCCTTTTTGAAAAGGTAGTCCCTACTCCCTCCATCATTCACAATTTCTATTTGGCTGCCTGTTATTATTATTGTATTTTTCCAAATTTATTCCTAGTAACAGGTTTGTTAATATTTTTAATAGTTCATTTCAGCAATTGTTTTTTTAAAAAGCCCCACAAGATAATATATTCTGTGTCATTACACATCGACTGTTCATGTAATAAAATGTTAATTTGTTTTCGTTTTAGAATCTATTCAAGTTGAGGA
>CM077101.1:15720316-15736250 GCA_039619505.1 Cimex hemipterus
TTTTAATTTAAGATTTTTTAAAAAATATAATAATTGAATATAATTTTATTAAAAATAAAAAATTTCTTACCTAAAATAACATTTAAAAAATTAATTGCGATTACAATTTAGAAAGTTATACAAAATTAAATATAAAAGTGAAGGATTATTCTTTTAATTAGAGAATTTTTTTAAAAATGTATAATTACCTCTTACCTGAAATGAGAGATGAAAATTAATTAGTTTAAAATTAAAACTTTTCTATTTTAAAAAATCTCAAATTAATAGAATAATTTGTTTTTTGTATTTAATAAGATTTACACCGGATGATTTCGCCACAAATTGAAAAATATTTTCTCCTACAAATAGTTTATCAGTTTTTCGCTGCCTATGCTTATGCTTTTGCTTTTGTTATGTCTCCACATTTTTAAAGGACACGACTACTCCTGGCTTATGCTGAACCGGCACATGGCCACTTAGCGGGTCTTTCCTCACTTGGTTTTTTTTCTTTTCTTTTTTTTGAGTTATTCAAATGTGAAGAGTCCCTCATTGAAGGTGGCGAAGTATCCAAGAAGAATTCTTTATTTTTATATCATTTTTTATTTCTGATTGTAATTAATTTTCTTTCAGATTGTCTTCTAAGAACCCCCAATTATTTCATATTTAAAAAAATCTTTGGATTAATATGCTTTTGTTAGCATATATTAATAGTGTGTAGATGGCGGGTTTTTTTTTTATAGTTTGTAGATCTTTGTTATAGTTTTCAGTCCATAGATTTGCAATTTTGTGTTAGTATGGGTGACGTGATTGCGCATTTATGATGCTGTTGATTCTGGTTGGTTTTGTAGGATATGTTTAATTTCTGCAGCAAATTCCTGCACTTTTTGTTCCGATTATCTTTCACAACACTCAAATCGACCTCGATTGAGCAACTGGTCCGCACTATTTCCCTCCATTATGACAAATTTGCTATACTCGACTGAAAACGTCGTCATTCAATTGTGCCACGGTGTCGGTAGAAACAGGACAAACTTATTTGCCATCTCTCTAATTTGTATTATTATGTAAAATTAAAAAAAAAAAACTTGTCAGTTAGATGGAAGCTTAATTTATGTCATTTGCAGTAGTTCTGTCTGACAAATTAGTCAAAAGTTGTGATCAGGAAATTCAGCAATTACACAAGATGATTTTTTTTATTTTTTATTTATGTGTAGGATAGTAAAATGGAAAACAAGGAAATTGAGGCAGTTGTAGCAGAGTATTCTCAGCACCGCAGGGTTACCAGAAATCAAGTTTCTGCGTTGAGAAGATCTTTGTTGATGGACTCTGAAGATGATATGTTGATATTCACACCGCCAGAAAAGTAAATATATTTTATTTATGTCAAAGAGTGAAATTTAAAAATCACCTTTTCAAGGTCAAAGGAAGATAAACAAGCGAAAACTTTGAGCAAGGGGGAGGCTTCTGAGGCGTCTTCAGTCAACCAGCCGGCCGAGGAGGTATCGGAGAAAAAAGAGAGAAAAAAGAAGAAGAAAGCACCTCGTCCATAGCCTGGCCGGTCGAACACTGCTGTTAATATGAATACATGTCTCCCCGAGATTTTCCTTTCCATTATGAAGTGATGTTTTGTTTTGTGTAAAATTGAGCGAAGAAAATTTTGATTTGTTTGCAATTAAAGTACAGTATAAGTATACCGCGGTTTAAATTAAATTTGTTTCTGATTCAGTACATGAGGGGAAAAAATGTAAATAATTTACTGTTACCCTATGATTTAGTTTATATTCTTGTTTATATGCAAATAAAATTGAATTTTACAAAAAAAAAAAAAAATTATGTGTTTAATTAACTGATTTAAAACTCCAATAACAAATTAAAAAATTGTATCATTTTGCGTGGACACAGAAGCATCACGAGGAAGTTGGAATGCCATATTTTTGGTTTGAAACTAATAAGAAATTCACTAATTTAGTGGTCCGCTTGACCAATTGATACATTACGATTAATTAAGGTTTTTAGTCGAGATGAAAAAGTTAATGGCACGAGTGGGATACGAACCCACGATCTTCGGCTTGATACGCCGCTGCTCTACCACCTGAGCTGTCGTGACTTCGATCCACTCAGACATCAAATTCCTCTCTCAACCCTACCTTACGAATTTTCCCTCCTTTTGCCATATTTCAAATGTCGTGTACTCTATTTGATTCTCGGCGACAATTGAAATTGCGACGGAGAGCTTTAGTGATGTGTACTACATTTAATTCATTAAATTCACTAAGTCAGTGGTCCGCTTGACCAATTGATATATTACAATTAATTAAGGCTTTTAGTCGAGATGAAAAACCTTAATTAATACCAACAAGAAATTATCTCTGGAGGATTGGAGTTAAATGTGTGGGCTATTATTTTTGCGTGGGTTCTTCAGGTGCCGAGATGTGGCGCAACGGTTCGATGGTTGACGATCATTACTGATCTTGCTTGAACTAAACGAACACTTAAAACTTACGTTAAAATTAAGTGAACATAAAACGTGGAATAACTACTTATGTATTCAAATAAAAACAGCAAAAAAAAACTTACTTTTCAAACTTTTTAAAAACAAACGATATGAAATAGGCGAATAATTAGACATTTGAGCACAATAAATGTTTATTTTAAATACTGGTATTTAATAATTAATTATAAATAAATTATTTAACGCAACTCAAATCCAATTCTTTAGACAACACAAGAACCTCAAATGTAACTACAAGACAAACTGACTAGAATCGTTCTACAATATCGCACAAAAAAAAAAAAAAAAAAAAAAAAAAAAACAACTTACAAATTACACTTAGCATTAATATCAGGTATGCAAAATAGTTGAGCTCTAATGCCCTTCCTGAAAATATTTTCTCAAATGTAAGTACTTAAAGAGTAGTTTGGCCACAGTATTATAACCTACAACCAGTTAAGGTGCCCTTAAATTTTTAGATACCGAATAGTCTTTTGACTTTGGCACTAGCATCAGTTCTAATTTTCAGTTCGACATACAACGTTCAATGTACCGGTTAATGTAAAATTGTACAATATAAATGTTTTTGCCGGAAAAAAAAAAAGGAAAAAGTTTCATGTTTCAACGTGTGCTGTACTGTCAGTAATTTATATTGAAGAGGATAATGACGGTAAATAAGCAAATGCCGGTTTGTTGATCGAGGCCAAAAACACTTGCTTACAGTCGTACATATATATATATATATCAATGTTATTAATCAATGTTTTAAAGCCGTGAATCTATAAGCTCGTACGGCTGGAAGCCCAATTCCAAGCAGTCCGAGAAGAGCACTGGATCCGATAGAATGGGGTCGGAACTTTCGAACATGTCCTCTTCTATCACAAGAGGTGCTGAAAATGATAAAATATACAACTGTTTACTTCTTATACAAAACAATAATGTTAAACATTACTTCTACAAGAAATTAGTTACACTTAAAACGTATTCAAACCTAATAAATCAATTCAAATCGACACATTAAATTGAAATACGTAATTAATTAGAATGCATCTTTTTAAAAATACTCGAATTAGAATGGACTTGTTTTTTTTAGAACAAAAGTTTATTCAACGTATTTTCACGAAATCGATCGTATAAAATGTGGTATGCATATGCATATATTTTCATTTCACAAAAGCGAAAAAAACGCATATTTAAATGAGCCTAGACTGTCATTAAGCATCTTCATTGTATTTGTTATTGTAATCCTACGTATGAGATTTGATAATTGAAATTATGTAATTTTTTTTTAAAGGCAATTAACCATTTAAGTCATTTTTGCCTTGATCGTGATCTGTAAGAATTATGTATAAAGTATCTCTTGTATTTGACAAATCTGAAAAAAACAAAACAAAACAAAAAAATTTATCTGGCAATGGATCTTTTTTCCATCAAATTTGCGCTTTTTAACTTTTCAATTAACTGCTTTTAACTTCAAAATTAACCCTTGTTAACTTTAACTTAATAATTTACTACTTCCAACTAGCCCTTTTTAATTCGAAATTAATCCTATATTTTAAAAATCAAAAAGTCCAGGGGTTGGTATGAAACTTAATCGTGTAAAGTAAAATCCCTGCATGAAAAAAAAATCCTTTATGTTCAGTGGCCTAATTGACAAAATTACTTCTCTCAATTAATTGTTCGTTTTATGTACAGATGAAAAAGTTAGTACTATGAGTAGGATTCGAACCCGCAGGTCGTGGGTTCGAATCCTGCTCGTGACACTAGCTTTTTCATTGAAATTATAAATGTTGTAGTGTGTGTTGTTCACTCTTTTTAAAAAAATAGTTCCTACTCTTAGTAGGTTGTTTTCAAATGATTCAGATTTTGAGCCTACAGCTCATCATCAGGTTGTACAGCTCATTCAACCTGACGATGAGCTGTAGGCTTGCAATCCGGATCGTTGGAAACAACTTACTCTGAATAGGAACTATCTTTTTTAAAAAGACTAGCTTTTTCACCTCGACCAAAACCTTACATAAAAATGATAATTAATCGAAAGAAATAATAAAAATTAAAATTACCGATTACTGATGTAGTATATAAGCTCAAACCTGCGCATGCATATGCACACACGGGTACAGAGTTGATGACGTTACTTAGATGACTTTAGTTCTTTGCAGTCTCTAATTTATATGCTCGTACCTTGGTAAGCACTCCACACAACGGACACCTACGTGACCCCCCCCCCTTAAAAATATCTGTGTATATGACCTCTGCTCAAGCTGGTATGATCTTTTCCCTTCTAGACCCAGCCTCTGCAGGCCAGAGACTGTCTTTTTTTTACATTTGTGTAAATTATATATGATTATTTCATTCCAGCAGATTTGCCATTTATTTTTTTATATCGTTCTTTATAAATCTGCTGGATGTATGCGTGGATGGGGTCACATGGTCACGCCTTATCTTCTTGTTTATTTTCGATTATACCAATGTGACTGGGAACCTATGCCAGGACAATCCTTTTCCCACTTACATCGATCACGTGTTCGTGTATTTTTTTTTTTTTTATTAATGCATCTGTGCATTTTACAATTTTTTTTTTCAACGATCTTTTGTGCAAGGGATGATGAGTTTCACCATGTATATACTTGCTGATTGGGGAGTGATACTGTTTCTATTTTACTCTCCTTACAAGCGTCGGCACCCACACCCGTTGCCATCTTGGACACCTGTGTAGATTCCTCCACTAAATTCCTCCATTATTGTTTGTAGTTTATTGCGGTATATTTGGAGTGGGGGGAGGCTATCTGGCTTTCTTCATTTTGTCATATCCCATCAGATGAGAATTAAGGAGAGTGTGCATGGTCTGCAGGAGGTCCGGCTTTGTCCATTTGCTCACATAGTATTTGAGGCTCCTCTATTTTCTTTTAAAAGTCGGGGGTGACTCGTACCTCTACACAGATACTGTTGAGCGGGCTTGTGCCGAATGTGCCAAGGTTAGTCGCAGTCCTTGCACGTATATGTTATTTAACCGTCTTCCCCTTGCTGAACCGAAGGCCGAATCATCTTATTCTTTTAATTTGAGAAATGGAGTTTTCAGAGCTCTATTATTTTATATTTAAAAAAAAATCAAATTAAAAGATCGCTTTATTTTTACAAAATTTTCGATTTTAATTGTAATTAATTTTCATATGGTCTTCTCCAGATGCAAGAATTTTACTTTATGTTGTTATGTTTCATACCGCTCCGAGGATTTTTGATGTTTTAGAGAAAAGGCTAATCTCTATTGATAGGGTGAAAAATTCCAAGATCTCCATGGTTTAAAACTTTTCATTCAATTTAGTAAATTACATGGACGATTCGGGCTCCTGGCCAGATTCAGATTGTGATGAGATTTCTCAAAGTTTAGTTTCTGATGATGGGCCAGGAGCCTGAAACGTCCATGTAATTTACTAAATTGAATGAAAAGTTTTAAACCATGGAGATCTTGGTCAATAGAGAAGATATGAACCATGGAGTTGGTAATGTATAAAATAAGAAAAGGTTAATGTGAAATGTAAAAGTGGTTAATTTAAGGTAATGAACATGGAGGCAAACTAACCAAATGATAATCTACAAGACAGTATATAAGACTAGAATTTATACTTGGGATAACAATATCGAATGCAGACTATGTTTTTGAAATTTATAAAATGAAAAATGTGTAAGCTTGAGTCGGTTTGAATGTTAAAAATTTGTCAAATAGTTACCTGAAGCGCTTTCGTCTTTAACCATGTATTCGACTTCGACTTGTCGATCGATCCCGTTGAGAATGTCTGTGGCCACTCTCACCAATGTCGGGTCGTTGTTCGTTGCAAAGTTGGCCGATTCGTTGCTGTTGTTGTCCAGCATGATGCTCCTTGTCGCTAGTTCCAATTCCTCCTCCTCCCTTTTTTGTATAATTTTACGCTTCCTCTCTTCCCTCGATCCCTTCTTCTGCTCTTGCTAAGATCAGTAAGACATTTCAACTTATAATATACACATACAATATTATTTTATTTTTATATTTATGAGAAAGCGGGTTATTTTATAAATCAGATAAAAAATAACTATGAGACTAAAAAAAGTTAATGGTACGAGAGGGATTCGAACCCACGACCTTCAGCCAGATACGCCGCTGCTCTACCACCTGAGCTATCGTGACCACGACAAGGTCACGATAGCTCAGGTGGTAGAGCAACGGCGTATCTAGCCGAAGGTCGTGGGTTCGAATCCATCTCGTGCCATTAACTTTTTTTCATCTCAACTAAAAAACCGTAATTAATTGTAATATAATAATTAGTCGAGCGGACCACGAAAATAGTGAACTATGAGACTGTTACGCTCCAATGAATAGATAGCCACTATCCTGCTTTAGGCAATAAACATGCGATTGCTTTTTTAAAATGATTTTAAATGGAAATTAGGATAGAAATGTGCAATTTAAACTCAGGTACTGTTTGTAATTCTCAGCTATATGGAATTGAAATATTTATTACAACACACCCAACGCTTGAATTGATCATCGTATTCTTTATTCAGCGTCCAGAAATGGCCTCCGTTGTTACATCTTTCCCCTTTTCTAAACTGAGGATTTATGCTTAGGTTATGACGTATTGAGTTCTTCCACCTTCCATCGTGCTTCTTATAATAAGGATAATTGCTGCTGTAAAACAGAAAAACAAATAGTTTAAAATGCCAATCATTACAACACTTTTGAAAAAAAAAAAAATAAAATAAACCTGCTATTATTGTATATAGAAAAATCAGGTGATAAGGAGAATTTGTAAGAAAGAAAAACATTCAGCCCCTTTTGTCAAGCTTTTGATGAATGTGTGATTACATACATTCGCTATATTTGTGACCAAAACATGGACTAGGCAAGATGATCTTAAGGATAAGGTGAATAAAATTTTGCAAAGAGAAAATTTTTTCGAGTCGCAAAGGAGCTGAACGCATTGCTACTTTTATAAAAAGAAGCTGCTTATCAACGTAAAACTCAAACACAAAATCGACAAATTCACCAAATCACAAATGATTTGACAATAAAGTGTGCAAAATGTGGAAAAAAGGTTTTTGTATTTTTAAGATTTTTAACAAGGTCATTGAAGAACAGCTCATCTGAATATGCTATATTATAAACCGCAAATCAAGAATAAGGCCTAAATTCGCTAAGCTAATTTATAAACCTATCGTAACGCCTCTGGTCAAGATGGGTGCGAAATATGGAGGGCTACGTCTTCATCCAAATATTATAAAATATACTAGCACAAATGTCAACAAATGCCGAGTGGTAGATGAGAAACGACTAAATACAGGAAGGACTACGAATCTTGGCTATACAAGAAAAAAATTCACGAGCGATTCAACAAGTTCCATTCTGGACTTAGTAAAGTCAAAGGCGCAGTCCACTTCCAACCAGGAGGAAAGATTGCCATACATCTGAAGCCCCATATACTACAAGACACGTATAAATTGTGTAAAAACACATCCATGTAATACTGTGATAATAATTTATATTGAAATTATAATGATGATTAAGTGACAATTTATTTTCTAGTGCACACCGTGATAAAACCAAGAGGTCGGCATGTCTCAGATTGTTAAATGTGAAATATCTCTATACATTCACTAATGTAAAACCCTTTGTCTTTGATTGGGCTACATACAATTTGTGATTTAATTAAAAAAAAAGTGTAGGAAAAGAAATAACGACTGAAATAAAAAAGATTATCTATTGAAAAAAAAGTACTTTATAAATAAAAATGTAAGAGAGTGAGAGAGACTGCACGATTTCTGCACGATGCACGCATATCAAAATATTTCCGACAACACAAGTTCATTGCAAGTTCTGATAATTGGATTAAATATTTCAGTGCTTTGTACAACCCTAAACTTTCGTCCTCCCCAGTAAACACATACGACCCCTGGTCTGTAGTGTGCACCTTGTGAGGTCTTTAAAAAACGGTACAAAATCATATTAGGAAGCATTATTGAGTTATTTTTCAAATTGGCGAAGAACTAGAAGTTTTGGAAAAATCGTACACCCATATTACAAGACAGGTGATTTCATTGAAACAAAAAGTTATAGATATTCTTTAAATAGATTGTACAGCAGAAATATTCTCTGGGCTGTTGCTTTTAAATTCGGAAAACTGTGTAGAAGAAGAAAAAATTCTTAAAGACTTTCAGTTAAGCTTTAATAAAGGGTATTTGACCTCTGCATAGTGGGGTGTCTTGTTTTTATTCAATTTTGTCATATCCCACTGAGTCAGTGAATCCAGCCAAAATCTCCAAAACCCGGGGGAACACAACAACCTAATAGTATCTTAGGTGCCAGGGCACAGGGGAACTTTGGGTAATAAAGAAGCAGAGACTGGCCAGATGAGGATCCGCAAGACCATACATAGGTCTCGAACCTATCCTTGGGATATCAAAAACAAATATAGATCCAAACAAAACAAAGAGAGAGGTGGATAAACTCTAGCAGTGCTAGACACAGTAAACTTATGATAAAACAACCCTCACCAAAACTAGCAAAAACACTACTACAATTGGAGAGGGCAAATCTCAGAGGAGTGGTAGGACTACTAACCGGCCACAGGCATCTGAGAAAACATATACACAGCATGGGCATATACAATTATGATCCCATTTGCAGATTATGTAATGAGGAGGAGGAAACAGCCACTCATATCATCTTCCTAACCCCGCCTCCTAGTATCCTTTGCCACCATACCATACCATACCATATCCCACTGTACGATGAAGGAGAGAAGTAACGGGTGGGGCATTTCAGATAGCTTTCTGCTTCCATGGTTCAGTTCTACTCCTGTGCTAATTGCTAATATTTCCTTGGCTCTTACGGTCAGTGGCCTTGCACTGGTCCTCTCGAGGGTGTATCTTTCTCTGGAGTTAGGGTCGAAAAGGGTCTTATGTAAGAAATGGCCTGGCCTTGTCCATTTGCATCCCATAATATTTCAGCATTATTTCTTCTCTTTTTAGGGCTGGGGGAGAACCATTGCCTCTAAGCAGATACTATCTAGTGGGCTTGTCCTAAAAATTGCTTTCATTTATACATAATGTAATAGTCTGGTGAATTATACTTGAAGACATATTTTAAAATTACTTTATTATTTTTTAAAATTTATTTTAAAGCTTTCGACGATATACACTGAAATGTGCCGTACCACCCACGCAATTTATTTAGTTTAAAATTAAATCCATTATCTTTGTACATTAGTTGAAGTTAAATCGGAGCGATCGTAGTCAAAATAAACAGTAAATAATGTTTTGTTTATTTCCTATATTTATTTTTGTACTGATTAATCCTATTTGCACAAAAAGTAGCATTATGCCCTCCAATTCTCATCGCTTTCGGTTAATCTATTTACTTTGATGATTTCATTTGAGATTATTCTTATTTTTAAACCTTTTTTCAACGGTTCCAGAAAGGCATTTGAGTGAGTATGAGTCAGGGTCATAAAATGTTAAGTATTAGAGATTCATCAAGCTATACAAGCCCGCAGCGTTACGGGAAATGAGGAAAAAAATGATACGATTTGTCCGAAATGTTTCTATTTCTCCCACGGGGACGCGTGATTTGGACATTGGAGGATGGGTACGAGTCCTCTTTACAGACGAGGTGAGAGAGTCCAGATGGGCGTAATTTCATATGAAGACCTCAGGAAACCTGTACGGACCTGAAGGTCTTGCGCGGTTCTTCCTATGGCATTCCAAGGTAGATCATCGATTTTTTGGGTTGTTGTGCTAGGAAGATCTCTAACTTCCCAGATGTATTTATAAGAGGGCATAATCGAAGAACGTGTACTGCCATTTGGCCCCCTACCCATAAAGGTAAAAATATTCTTGATAATGCCAGGCCAAATAGAGTACGTATTGTGGATGGCTACCCGAATGAGTTCGGAAAGGAGTGCTTTCTGAGACCAGGTCGGAGTTCAGATTTGAACCCAATCGAACACATTTGGGGCCAACTTAAGCGATTTGAACGACGGCGAAACCAAGGTCCTGACACGCCAGAAAAGTTGGAAACGGCTGCTTTTGATGAATGGGAAAAAAATCCTCAGGATTTTATGAGAAATCTTTTCCAAGGGATGAAATAGCGTTCAACGGACGTGATCCGTGCCAGAGGTGGAAATCAGAAATTAATATATTAAAGTGATTAAAGATTAAAAAAAAAAATTTTCTTTGTTCTTTAAGCCGGGAACACACTTCCACGATGCAACGCTATGCGACGCTACCTGACGCCTTGCCACGTTTTGGTAGTGGGTGCACATCTATGCGACGTCAAGGGCACGCCACGTACAGTCACACATCGTGTATCACAAATCACTATCACAATCGCAACGCCTCATTTGTTTTTAATCCATTATTTTGAGCACAACCACGTAATAAATTGTTTGTTAAACTTAATTGTTTTATACAAAGTTATTACTGAATTTTGATAAACTTTCTTCCTAACCCATCAGAATTAAATAATTTTTTTATAAAAACTTACGAATCTCGGTTAATTTGATTTATATTAAAATAAGTATATTGTAATTAATACAACGACAATAATGTATATAGTTTGAAATAAAAATATGAGTTGCCGGTTCTTTTGTTTTTGTCTGTACTCGATGCTACCCGACGAAAATCTGGACAGTGGGGATCGCATAGCGTTGAGTAGGGTAGCGTTGCACATCGGGCAGATGGAAAATTGAACTTTGGATTTGCGTCGGGTAAGATCGGCAAGTGTGTACCCGTCTTTAATAATTATTTTAAAAAATTAAGTGAGGGGCGTCGGTGGCCGCGAGGTTTAGTCTTTGACACGGCGTTCATCACTGTAAGGTAAAGGTCCCGGGTTCGAATCCAGCGGCCCTGCGTTCGCACCCGACATACTTACAGATGGGGTTTTTTCAAGAAGAATAGAATTAAGTAATAAAATTTTTCTTTTTAAATGTTTTACTTTTACAACCAAACCCATTTTGATTATGCTAAATATGGATAAACCATACACCTAAATGCATTAAAATTGAAGGTGATGCTTCAATTTCTTCCATCAGTGTATTTCTCCTTCTTCAGGATCTACAGAGAAAACTTAATTAATTTTACATTCATATAAATCATAGGATACTATCAGATAGCAATGCTAGGAAGCAGGCGTTCTTCCTTGTATTGTGTATCAGCACTCGCCCCCTCCAGATTGTATTCATTCCAAAGGATTCATTCCTAGCTTAGCTACCGGCGGCAGTATACCATTGTATTGCTAGGATAAACTTATTGTTCAAATAAAGTCACCGAGTGAAACGAATAAATGAGACTGAGTGAATAAACTGGCGCAGTCGGTAGGACAGCAGGGTTTTCAACGGCATATGTCAGACCAGTGTATCAACGGCTGAATTGCTTTTCGGAATTTCAATTTTTCAACTTCAACCGCAACGGTGTACTTTCAATCAGTCCAAGAAGAATGAAGACCTTGAATCGAGCAGGGAGGATGTGTACCAGGACCGTTTATTCCTTTTTGCAAAACAGTGGTATTAGCGTCTGAAGGCTGAGCAGCTGCCCTACTTGTATCTGATCTCTGAGTTGGCTCTCCATCGAATCGGGAATTTTTTTTCCCGGACTGTGGATTTTCCGTAAGTGAGTGTGCTATATATATCATAATTATTCGTCAATCCGTTACTACATAGCTGTTCATTAATTATAATTTGTTATTTGTTATCGTAAATTGTTAACATTACAATGTAGACGTTCTTAGGTTTTACATTATTCATAGCAATTTCCTAACGCTTTTCTAAAACTTTATATTTATTTATTTGCCCTTCAGACCCTGAATGCATTAAATCCCGAATTAATAAATCTTTATGTAAGGTATTGGTTGAAATGAAAAAGTCAGTGTCAAGAGCGGGATTCGAACCCACGACCTTCGGCTAATGAGCTATCGTGACAAGCAGCAATTTTATTCAATTTAATTAATTTTTTTTACGATGGTTCGCAACAGCAGAGGTCATATAAACCCTCAGGGTGCCGGTGTTTTTGAAAAAAGCCCATTTATAAGTATGTCGGGTTCGAATGCAGGGCCGCTGGGGATTCGAACCCGGGATCTTTTACCTTACAGTGATGAGCGCCGTGTCAAAGACGAAACCTCGCGGCCACCGACGCCCCCCAGCAGTTTTATTGTTGGCGATAAAATCAGAAATAGTGAGTCAAAAGCAGGGAACAAACAAAAACCGGAACGTTTCGGACATGGGACGAACTAGAACAATATACTTATTGGCTTGTTTCCAGGAAAGTTCCAATTCAGAAACGGTAACGAATGAAATAGTGTACCTACAATTACAATCCGTACAAATTATTCGAAGGCACGTAGGACAAACGTCTTGAATTTAAAGGCCGGTTGAGTCTCGAAACCTAGGATGATCGACAACAAAACCGGATAAGTGAAATACACTGATGGGCAAAATGCAACACCCTTAAATTATAATGTATACAGGTTTATTCGTATTTTGAAAACCAAATATAGATTTGGTTGTGAAAATAAGACAGTTAAGAAGAAAATGCTTATTGCCTAATTTAAAAAAATTATTCAGTAAAGAACGAAAAAACAGAAAATGAAAATGTAAAAAACTTTTTTGTCCTCTTTAATACCAATGTCTGGTACAATTTGTTAAACGCCTTTGCATTCCTTGGAAAAGATTTCTGATAAATCCCTGAGAAATATTTTTCCCTTCGACAAGAGCAGCAGTTTCCAACTTTTCTGGGGTGTTGGGGCCTGAGTTTCGCCCACGCACACATGGCTTAAGTCGGTCCCAAATGTGTTCGGATGGGTTCAAATCTGGCCATACCAAGGAGTCAAGTTCAACGTCATTCAGGTAGTCATCCACATTACGGGCCCGGCGTTAACCTGCATTCCTTCATTAGAAAGACCTCTTCCTCGCACGACAACCAATGCCACCCCAGTACACTAAATGACCTACCATGGAATGCCACCTGAGGAACTATATAGCATGTGGCTTTACCTTCCTCCTGACCGTACATATGAAATTTCCCCCCATCTGAAGATGGCCAACTCTCGCTTCATCCGTAAAGAGAACTCACGAATCTTGCAGTGTCGAATTCACATTTTCCCATGCGAATTGAAAGCAGGTTATGAGCTGTGGTAATAAGAGGTCCAGTAGCCCTGGACTATTTTCACCGAGCCTCTTCTTACAGTCCTTAAGGAAATAGAAACATTTCGGACTTGCCCTATCAAATTTTTTCCCAGATTTCCCTTAACCCTACTTTTTCCTAGGGCCTGATCGACACTCTCGCGTATAAAAACAAAAATCCGACAGCATTATCCCAGATATTAAGGCTAACCAAAATTAATCTATTCCTTAAAGAATTTATTATTTAGTAATTTAAATGAAATGTGCGAATTCTTTAAAAGAACAGGGAAGAAAAAAATCAAATATTATGCGGAAATGACTGAAATCATATATGCATTTAGGGGGCGGCGGCAGCCGAGTGGTCAGCGTGAGACTCTCGGCTAGTAGACCCCGCGGTCGCGGGTTCGATTCCCGCCGTCGCCTCTGGCCCTTTTTTCACGATACCCTTCCCCCCCCCCCAAAAAAAAACGAATACCCTATAAATAATTACAATAGTCTGGCTAGAAATGCACTGTTCATGAGGCCAAAAAAAAAAAAAATGCATTTAATCAATAACAAAACCTCTTTGAATTTCTCCTGAATAATCATCATGACAAACAAAATTTTATAACATTTTGTAAATTGAAAATCATGCATTCAAGCATAATAAGCACTCATAAATTATTTCAAAAATTGAAACATTCAGAAATCTATCTAAAACCTCAACTATTATTAGAGACAGTTTATAAAAATTTACCAAGTTTTGAGGGTATATTAAAAGTCCATTGTAAAATTAAAGAACTTAAGATAATCCGTTTTCTTCAACTACCCTTATTTTCTGAAGAAAACTTTGAAAAATTATTTAATCCCAAGGGCCATTCCAACGAAATATGCCACCAAACCCGTTGCCATAAACCCCGGAACAAATTATTTGCTGAAAACAATAAACGCTAAAATCCTTGCTCATCACGGAGATTGTGTAAAAAGCAAGATGTACCTTTGCCCAAAATCTTCATTATCGAAACAGTCAAGATTCTTACGTAGAGGAGCACAAGTGAAAACACATGCAAATACACAGAAATCACTATAGAAAACGATCACATCATACCTATTGCGGAAATCAGGCAAATTCTGAATGTATTCGTAACACCGGGCAAAATTAAAATTTCGTAAGGTAGCTTCGTAGAAAATGCTGGAAGGAATATTCTTAACATTTTTTTATTTTTTATTTTTATTTTAAGGAATCGCCTAGTGAATAAGATCAACTTTAATTAATAAACTCACAGATTGTTTGACAACTTACAGGTACCTAGGTAAGTCCTAGTTTATCAAGAAATATCACATGTCAGACATATAATTTTAATTGTACTTAATTTTGGTATGGTCTCGCGGAAAAATGGTTAATTGGACGGAAAACCTATAATATATAATATACTATACAAAATAAAAAATAAACAAATTATATATAAAATAATTCCCCTGTTAGAAGATCATTTCTTAATTACAGTTTTAAAAAAAGTACAATTTCTCACATTTCTTTCTCAAATTAAAAGAAGACATTGTGTGTAATTTTTAATTGTAATTATAATTAGTTTTCATACGGTTTTTAAGAGCTAATTATTTTATATTTAGAAAGCTAAAATTAAAAGAAGATTCATTTATTGTTTTGTTAACTCAATTGAAATTAATTTTTATTTTTGTTTATTAAACTAAAACCTTTGTTGCGCAAAATGATGCCGATCCCAGGAGATTCCGAACTTTAAAAATTTGTTACAAATTACGAATCAAGTATTCAGGAATACAGCTATTTTCGTCAAAATTAACCTTTTTAATATCAAATTAACGCCTCAATTTGAAAAAAAAACTGCGCTTTTAGGAGTCCATTTACTAATTACAGTTTTAAAAAAAAGTACAATTTCTCACATTTCTTTCTCAAATTAAAAGAAGAAATTGTATATAATTGTTTAATTTTAATTGTAATTAGTTTTTATACGGTTTTTAAGAGCTAATTATTTTATGTTAAGAAAGCTAAAATTAAAAGAAGAATCATTTGTTTTATTGTTAACTCAATTGAAATTAATTCTGATATGGCCATTTGAGAGCTCAATTATTTTTTATGCCAAAAAATCTTAAATATACAATTTTTTGGTGCTTTAAAGAATAGGTCAATTTCAATTTAAAAATGGTTTAATTTCTAATTTAAAAAAAAGGTTCATTTTATATTACAAAGGGTTATTTTGACGGGGCAAAAATAATTTGACGGAAAAAAGCTATAATACATAATATACCATACTTATCTATGCCTAATTAGAACCGGATACAAAACCATAGTTGT
>CM077101.1:15746233-15761870 GCA_039619505.1 Cimex hemipterus
TAAAATTAAAAATTGTATTAAATAGGAAAAGAAATGATTCTTCTTTTTATATGAGGTTTTTTTTTTAAACATAAAATAACTTTGGAAGACCGTAACATGAAAACTGATACTGCTTAAATTAAAAATTGTGTAATATTAAATAGTAAAAGAAATGATTATTTTTTACTAGTTTAATTTCAAATTAACTTTTTGTTTAAATCATTAAAAAAACTTGGTAAAGTCGTTATCTATTTGTCTGTTGGAAGACTTAAAATTAATTACAATTATTATTATTACAAACATTGTGTGTAAATATACTTAAAACGTTATAAACAGGGAAGTGAATTTGTTATTAGTGTTAGCGTCGTGTGTATGTGAGTAGGAGCAGGGGAGGGAACTGAATAGGAGAATGGAACCGAAACTAGGCTCGAGGGAGAACCGGGCTACAGGTAAAAGTTCAGGAGAGGAGGAGTAGAATGGGAAGAGGAGGAAAGGAAATGGAAGTAAAAAAAAGAAGAGAGTGTGGAGGAGGTGGGGAGATAATAACTTTATTTGAAAGTAGATGGAGTGGGGCGGCCGGGAAGGGACTGACGTCTTAATCTGTACCCATTCCGAGGCGTTAGTATGTGCTGAAGGCCTGCGATGTTCGGAGTATCGACGAATCGGCCGTGGTGACACTCAGGACGATAGACAAATGGTATGTAAAACGGATCGAGTCGGATTTCCCTCCCTCGAGCACTTTTGAATTCTTGCCCGCCGTCCTCGGACGAGAAAGCCACCGAAGGCCCTCTACCTAGGTGGTCTTCCCCGCCGGTGCTCTTCTTTCTTTTTCCTCCACTCTTGTCATATTTACACCATGTGTTTTAGTATATTTCGCCGGTCGCCTGAGCCGGCTCCTCACGAATACTTTCTGTATAAGACATTCTCGAACAGAGGGTATTTCCAGTCGAGGTGGGACGAGCGATCTTTTCAAATGAAGCGGACACAACGATTATTCCCCGCTGCGTCCTCGCCGATTCGACCCTTCAAATCTCCTCGGGACACTGGCTATTTAGAAAGATTTCCTCTCTTTTCATTTACTTTCATTGATGGACGTTCCTGTTGTTGGTGTTATCATCCGGAGAAGATGAAGACATCTTTTATAATCCGGTCCAGTCCAAGACGTTATTTGGCTCCATCTAAAATAGTTCTATGTTTGTGCTATACGCTTATATGTGCAACGTTTCTCCTCCGACCTAGTGCTCGTACGCAGAAGAACATAATAAAAATAAAACAAACGCCTTTGTCATTAAATACAGTATTTTAATTTCACGCAAGTCAGAAATATTGGATATCTTTCATATATAAATAAATAATTCAGGAACGGCTGAAAAAATGCCTCAACACTGTTTATGCTGACAAATAACTTATCATTTATTAGTTTTGACAATTATACACAGTGAAATTGTGACGTTATGAAAGTAGCGACTGTTTTTCGTTTTTTCGTACAAAAAATGCATTTTTAGCAAATATTTTACAAAATATATATATTTTTTAGAATTAAAATAATTTTTGCGCAAGATGAAACTGATGTTGTTATTATTCTGAGCTCAAGAAGTGGTTAAATAAATTTTCGAAAATATCGAATCGTTTAAACGCGTTTTAAAACTTTAAAAATTCCTTTTAATAACATACGGATGATAAAATCGGCTAAAAAACATGATTTTCTCATGCTCTCGACTTAACCACTTTCGCAGCACCGAATTTTAACGAGATTTCATCGATCACAGTTTGATTATGCTGAGGAGTTCCATAAAAATCCTGGCAAATCCGAGCGATGTAACTCGTATTTGAACTGTTTTCCCTTGTTTTTTGAAAATCCATCGTCTCCAACTTTTAACGATTCCTTATAATAAATCACTATCATTACGATTTGATTTTTATAACGTAACGTTCTTACTGGAACCGTTAAAAAAACGAGACTCTACGGGCCCCCCAAAAAATTTCATATTTCTTTTTGTTATGAACCTTTTTGTAATGAAACCATCTTACTTTGGTCCTCGGGGCATTAAGACAGTTTTCCGGAGGAAAAATTCTTTTTTAAAAATATGTTTTTATTCAAATGTTAAGCTACGACAGTTAGTACACCGAATGAAACTTGCCCCAAGAAATACCTAGTTTTAGAAGTGCTTCAAAAAAATTTTTTTTTGGGAGGTATGAACCAAACCCACTTCGGTTTACTTGTCTTGGTGATCTTGTAATTCTCAATTTCTGATTGTGTCGGGAGACTCTCTTTTTTTTGTATATTCTGAGTCAAAAACACCTTCTAAACTACAAAATCCATCCTGCAAGACGGATCTGCGTGCAAGGGTTTTCTACCGTAAATTGGACGGAGGCGGGAAAAATGCTTCTCTTGAAAAATTTTCCTTTTCCCCCCTTTTGGTGCACCTTTCTTCAAAATTCTTGATCATATTGAAATGATTTCATAGAGCAATGATAGCCCAATAATCGTTCGTAGCAATGTTTTTTTTTTCTAGAAATTCCAGGAATGTAGAAATAATTTTTTGAATAAAATTTACAAAAAAAAGCATGTTGATATTATATAATTATTAACGTTATATCATTTTTAATTTTAATTAATTTCCATAATGTCTTCTAAGCGTCAGATATACACGAATATTTCCGAGTTTAAAGTATGAAGTACTTTACTTAATGAATGGATTAATTTAAAATTAAAAAGTTCAATTTAGTATTAAAAAGGCTCGATTTGAAAAGTACATTTTTGGTTAAAAAAAGGGTAATTTTGAAATTATAAACGGTTAGTTTGTAGTTAAAATAAAGCGGTTAGTTTGAAACAAAAGTGATTATTTTTTTTGTTAGAAAAGATCAATTTTTAAGAAAAAAAAGGGTTAATTTGACGAGAAAAAACTATATACATTCAACACGTTAAGTGACAAATGCCAGAAAATTTGTCAGGGCTATTAACATTAAAATTTTAAATTAAGGTCTACCACAATCGTACCGACAATGTGGTAAAAATGAAAAGAAAAACGCTTGAATTTATTGACGTATTACCTTACCTACTGAGGCTTTATAATACGAATTAAAATACGAGACATATAAAAAACATATAAAACAGAACAAATAACTAAAAATGAAACAAAAGAAAATAAGCCAAACATACATACATAACACAACTTGATTATCTGCTAGTTTATTAAATTATACAGGATATAGCATGATCTGTCGCGACTTTACTGGGTAGCGGCCATTATTTCGTAGCCAAAAATGAATTTTGTTTATGCATATTTAAAAAAAAAAAAATTAAACTGCAACCATCTAAACGATTGAAACTCTGAAATCCCACGAGTTTCCGAGAATTAGAATTATATGTATAATACATACAGCATGTTAGGGATGGTTAGGCTACTAGTGTTACAAACTTTGCCAGTAGATTTTACATTCAATATGGTACCAAAAAGTCCTAATTAACTTTGGTCCGTATCACAGTTATTCCACTTTGTATGATTTTTTAACATTTCAAGACCTTGCTTCAATAAGCAATGATAACTCCAAAACTGAAACGTTTTGAACAAATCCGTTGATATCGTTAAAAACGCCGTTAAATATTTACAATAAGATGTGATAAACACTAAACTTATAAACGTTCGTGAACGAAGCGTTTAGCATCGAAAACGTCGAATTTTTTTTTTCAAAATTAAAATTAATAAAACATACTATACTGATTCTAACCCAATTTTCAAGACCTAGAGCAAATTTCAGAAAATATACTCAATTTAATATCCTTTTTAGTGGTGCAAATACTAGGTGCAATCTAATCCTGTGACAAAATATTACGCCTTTTTTATTTCTCTATCCCTGAGTTTTTCTTTTTTTAAATAAATCGTTCGCTATCTATGTGTTTTTTAATATTTTTTAACACGGGTTGGCAATAGCAGAGGCCATATAAACACTCAGGGTATTTTTGGAAAAAAAGAAAAAAAAAGAAGCCGCTGGATTCGAACCCGGGACCTTTACCTTATTGTGATAAGCACCGTGTCAACGCCCAAACCGTTGCGGCCACCGACGCCCCCTTTCGCTATCTATTATTACTAAAAAAAACCTTTTTTCCAAATAAAAAAATGTACCGTGCTTGGAAAAATACAACTTTTCATGGGAATCGGTCGAATTTTTCCCGGTGCCATAAAATCCTTACACACCAATTTCTCTTCCAGTAACGACAAATTTTTGAGTTTAGAAGGCATTTTTTGACATAGAACATGCTTTACACTTGTGAATACAGATTTAGATGAATCTTATCCGTGAAAAAAAACGTTCCATCTCAAATTTTAAGTTGTGTTTAGAGCTGATAAAGCCTTTTTAAGACGACTAATCAACACACGTAACTGGCGCAGTCGGTAGGACATTACAAAGGTATTCGAAGGATAGCATTGGAGACCAGCCGTTTCAATATGCTGAATATGCTGCATCGTACCTGATGAGCATCATAAAATTTAGTTTATGAGTAAGAAACGATTGTATGTCATAAGAAATTTCATTATCCTGATTTTTAAGCGTTTTGCGTTTTGTTATAGTTGTTGAAATGGCGTTAAAATCCATCTTGGATGCCGTCCCTAACTTTGATGGCAATCCAGAATCACTAACACAATTTATATTGAAAGTAGAAGAAGCGCGACGAATCGAATTTAAATCTTGAAAACGAAATAATCATCGTCAATGTGGTTGAAATCGATGGAAATGTTCATACAAGGAGAGGCTAGGAAAAGCATCAGATACAATGATATGATACACAGATAGGGCCAAAACAAACGAAGGAACCGGGTCGGTCGTTTTCTCTACAAGCGCAAAACATGAACAATCAAACTTATTATGGAAGTACACTTTGGTCTTACATCAATGCTCGTGCCCTGGAAAATCTCAAGAGAGGATACACTGGCAAAAAATTCCTAATATGATCTTATAGCCTAGTAGCTATTAAAACATTAGCGTGTAAAAGAATCACATGGAAATTAGTCAGTGGATGCATCCAAAATCTCCAAAACTAGGTAAACACAACAACCTGATTTAGGGCATAGGGTAATTTTGGGTAATGAGAACGCAGAGACTGGCCAGGGGAGGATCCGCAGGACCATACATAGGCCTCGATCCTAAACATGGGATAACAAAAACAAATATAGAATCCTCCATTGCATAATGGACCCAAACAAACCAAAAGGAGAAGTGATAAACTGTACCGGCGCTAGACATAATAAACATACGATGAAACAACCCTCACCAAGACTGGCAAAATGATTGCTGCAATTGGAGAGGGCCCAACTCAAGAGTCGTGGTAGGACTACTAACCGGTCACCGGCATCTGTGAAAACATATACACAGCATGGGTATATACAAGGATGATCCCATTTGCAGATTATGTAATGAAACTGCCACCCGTATCATCTTCGAATGAGAAGCAACAGCTCAATGGAGGTTTAACCTAATATATGGAAAAACTTAGGAAATCAGTTGTAGCAGCGACAGACAATGGCCTCTTACTTCTAAAGAGAGGGAATGAGTCTATCGACTGAACTAAGGAACTAGGAAGGTACAATAAGCTAGAAGCCTGCATTGGCTAGGGAGTACAAACCCTACTTTCTACTTTCCTTTTCTACCACATCATACCATACCTGGTTACATTCATTCCCTCAGAGTACTCGATACTCCTTGGGGGCAAGCAGGCCCAGTGAGTCAAAAGGCTTTAGTGCCTGGGGAGCACAAATCCCGCTTCCTAGTAGCTTTTTTACCATACCACTCTTCCAAAACCTCTGGGCATCCGAAAATTATTAGTAAAGTTAAGCTCGTAGTCATCAATAATCAACAGCCAACATTGAGATTTGAGGATCTGAAACTCAACCATGCTCGCCAATCATCAGGACATCTTACGTGTGAACGTCAATGAGCACATGGACCATGCCAGTCTACTGTTTATTGACCATAGCCTCAGCTTACGGAGTCATCACATGGAGACAACCCCAAACAATCAGCCACCCCCGGTAGCTTTATTTGGGGATAGAGGAGTTACGCCTGCACAAAACCATTAATTCAGCGACAAATGAACCCCCGTACAAATTCAAAGAATGCATTATAAGCATGTGTAAGCAGACCCTTCCCAGTTTACTCGGTACACTTGTGAATACAGTATCAGATGAATCTTATCCGTGAACAGGAATACACATTATTTAATTAAAAGGTAGCCTTTGAACAGTTATAAGTTCATCAAGGCAACATAAGCCCTAGAAATTTGATTGGGAGCTTTCAAAAATGTATGTGTATCACTTCTAAACCAGGGTATCTCATTGAATCATTTCAATATTACATTCAATTTCACAATGAAAATATACCATTAACAAAATCCGTTTTTGGGCACGAAATAATGGTCGCTCCCCATAAAGTCCCCCCCTGAATCATTTTAAAAACTAATAAATTTCTGGTAAAATCTTAAGGTTCTGATAAATACCCGTGTGTACTTATTTTGACCACAAATGGCATTTTTTGATACCATTTTCTGTTTGAACCGATCTTGTTTTTTAAAAATTTATCTTAGTATATCAAAATATTTGCAGCTGGAGTTTTTGCAAAACGGTAAAGCTTAATTTTTGGGATTGATCTACTCGGCTCCGAGGACGGTTTTTAAACATTCCTCGGTTCGATTTGTGGCCTATCATCTCTCTAGAAACAAAAAAAAAAAAAAGAAACGTTTCAATATGATGAAGAGTTTTTTCAACAAAATTGTACCAAAAGGGAAAAAATACAACTTTTGGAGCATTTTCTCAAACAATTACAAAAAAAAAAAAAAAGAATCGTTTAGATATGATGAAAATTTTTTGAGAAATGCGCACCGAAATATGAAAAAATTCGAGGATCTTGGGAATCCTAGTCGTTTTGTAGACCAATGGCCAAAAATGATCTGACCGACATACAAATAAAATCCGTGTCCGATAACTTCGTTGCTAAGTCGCAAAATTTTTTTTTGTTGAACTTTTATTGAACTTATCTTTGCAGTTACTGCCTGCTACATCATCATGCCCGGCATTCTTCTCATCGACCGCAGGATTCAATTCTGTGGTCTTTCTTTTCCTCCAAACCCTAAGAAATCGATCGCCAAAAGGCCAGACGGAAGCGTGCTTCAGGCCGCCGCCCGTCGTGGGAAATGAGAAAACTGGGCAAAACCTACACGAAGCCCAGGTGCAAGAATCAACTTGTGCTTCAAATGAAGAAGTCAAAAAGATGCCATAAGGATCGGAAATAGAGACCCTAGATAAAATCTAAGAAGTACAAATCATGCGCAGTCTTATACTTCAACTTAATTTTATCACCCGTGATTTTCTCAAAAACTACTCAACCTAGAAAAAAAAGCATTTTATTAGCATAAACTTTCACATCTCTATATCTAATCCATTACGTACAAAGAATTTTGACTTTGAAGAGGCAAAACGTGACAAATTCCCATTGAACTTTCGGAATTGGTTCACTGCTTATGAATATATATTATGGACAACGGTGTATTTTCTATTTCACAAAATAACTAAGTCACCCAGAAATGAAGGTGGAATAAATAAAATGTTAACGACTTGGACCAAAGTCGCTGTGGGTGGCTCACATTTAAAACGGTCCGTCTTCTCCTTGACGAAAATAGAAGTCCAATTTTTAATGAGGGCTGTTCATTCCTCCGGGCGGGATGGTGTAAAATCGAAAATCAGTGATGCAAATCCCGTGGGTAACGGGCAGACTCTTAAATTTGTAAAACGTACAACGTTCCTAAATCCGACAAAGTTTTAGCAAAGGTTTAGCAACTGATCACTGAATTGTATAAGCTCAACTCTGCAAACATCGGGTTTTGGCAGTCCGACTTTGTTCTTAAAAGTCCCCCCGCCGACGTCAGGCTCCAGGGGACTGTCAACAGCTAGGTCATTTCATTCAGCCCAACGCATGAAGTTATTAAAATCTAAACCTAAATTCGTAAAAAAAAATGTTTCGACTCGGTATTCAAAATTCATCCGTCACACTTTACATCTACTATATTTAATTGAAGGAGGGGTCTGTGGGGTAATCAATGTTCCGACATAGGCCATCTCACACTAGGCATTCACGCTAATAAATACATTCAGCCTTAGTGCGAAACAAAGGGCATCTATTAAGTTCTATAATTTTTTTTCAAATTAAACTCACTCTTTTATAATTTAAATCTTAAATACTTGATTCGCAAAAGGGTGAATTTTACATCCAATAGGGCGAAATTTATGTGTAAAGGAATGAAATTTATTAGCAAAAGATTAATTTTAAATTAATTAATAGATTTTACTTTAATTTTTAAATAGTGAAATATTGAAAAACTTGAAATATAGTTTGTTTTTACATATACTTTACTATTGTTTAAAAATAGTTCAAGTTAAATTTAGTTTACATTAGGGTGAATTGGATGTGCAGAAGAGTGAATTTAATTTGCAAAACAGCGAATTTGGTTTGAAAAAGGGTGAACGTGATTTGCGAAAGGACGAATCTAATTTGCAAAAACGGGTGAATTTAAGTTGCATAAAGGATGAATTTGATTTGCGAAAGAGCGAATGTAATTAGCAAATGAGTGAGTTTGGTTGAAAAAGAGTGGACCGGTCTCCACCGAGTGTGAAACGCTGAGCTGCCTTTTTCTATAAACGGGACACCTGCACGGGATTACCCGTAAAAGCAGGTATCCGTGCGTCATTCGGATATGGCGTATCCTCAAAGCACGATCCCTTACTTGCGTTTCAGATCCCAGGAGATCAATCTCCGAGTTCTTGACAAGACCTTCCCGGACGGTCAGGCCCCTCCATCAACGCTGCCAACGTTCTTTTATTGCGTTCCGTACTGGTCGTACAGCGTCACCGGGTCGGACCGCAGTGGTTCTTTCTGGAGATCAAGACGTGTTCACGACCGTTTTTCCGAAACGCTCCATCTCAGCGTTTCTCTACAATAAGAGAACGACGAGAGAGTCCTCAATTCTGTCACGAATAGCCGCTTCCGCGCTCAGGGAATCCGTACTGACGAGTTAGTCGGAGCCTCCATCGGCCAAATCCCGTGTACAAGTTGTAGTGCCGCGGGAGTGGAACGAAGTGGACGTGTCTCCGCTGTGCACGGCGCAGCCACACCTCACCGGTCCTAGACCCGTCCGAATAGACGAGCCGAGAACTGGCGTACGTATGTGGTTTCTAGTAACGCAGCTTCGTAGAGGTGCGGCGGTGTACATGATCTGGCTAGTACCACAAGGTTGAACCGGACGAGTACTGCCGAGGGGACCCAGGAAGGCGTCGGCCGGTTTCCCAGCTGATGTACGTTTCTAGTGTCAAAGACCCTTTCTTCGTATACCTGTCTCGTTTTTCAGGATCGTGCCCATCTAGAGGTTGCGGGGCTTGGCCAGGGAACCAGCCTCACAGCCGAGAGTAAGATGCACTCTCTCCTAAGACCATGCACAGCTAATCCTGATAGTAGAGCCTATCGATCTGCGAGAGAGGCGTTTTTCGGGACGAGGAATAGGCCATAGACCTGTAGAACTGCCTTGAGTACTTAAAGTAGGGTCTTCCTGTCCGCTTCCTTCTTGACAGTCACTAATTAATTTACTTCAGCTATCCTCGTTGTCCTTCTGCAACGAACTTCGACAGATTCGATGTGTGACTTCCACCGTAACTTTTTATCGAATATGAGCGAGAATTACCCTACTCTCTTCATGTACCTCACCGAAGCAGATTTGAGGTGGGTTATGGGCCCTCCTCAGTTTACAGAAGTGGATGCACGCGGTCTTTGACGAGGAGAAGTTAAAACCGGTTTCCTCGGCGTTAGCAGTCACACGTTGATCACCGATTACATCACCCCTCCGACCTTACTAGATAGGTAAAAACAGAGGTCGTCGACTAGAACATTTTCTCGATCTAGGGGCGGGGAGAGGTGTCGGCGATCTGTTCACCGCAGACAGAAAGAGCGCGAAGCTCATCACCTATCCTTGGCGGATCATTCCTGTTGAACGTAATCCCTGGATTGCACGGAACCCAGCCTGGTTCGGAATCATCTGCTTTCGAACAGACAGCGAATAAATCGCGGCATTTAACCTTTGAGGCCGATTTTTTTACCATTCCCGCAGTATCACGTATATCCAAGTGGTCAAATAATATTTGAAGATTTAATTTGTAGGGGAAATTGATTAGTAAAAGGGCGAATTTAGTTGTAGAGAGTAGAGAAAAAACGGTCTCATGTATGGTGGCTGGCCTACTCGCTCACTATATGGAACTAAGGAATTGACTTTCCAATTAAAGGAATCAGCAACCGTTCACTTATCCATTTAAAAGAGGCTCGATGGTGATAGTTTGATGGAATTCGTTTGATTATTTTTTTAACCTTATTTTCTCAATCGAAGCTGTTGATTTTGTGAAACATTATTCAACGCTTGGGAAGTAAATTGTGAATTTGTCGTATTTAAGTGTGAATCTGATTAGCAAAAGAATAAATATGATTTATAGTGAAGGTTGTCGAGTTTCAAGCTTCTTCAAGGCACGATACACTTTTGATTTGATTCGTAGCTTTCAGAAAATTATTTGACGCTTTTCTCAAGCTCGGCTTCTCATGGGACCAATTTCATTCTGAGCTAAAAATACTATAGTTGACGAAATTTGATGTTTTAGAATGGAAAACCTTTGCACCTCCTTAAAATTATGAAACGTCGATTGCAAGCTGTAAGTTTTGAATCATAAAAACTGTATTACATAATCTATAAATATTTTATATATGTTATAAAATTGAATTAACGGATAATTTAAGAAGTAGAAGGGCCTTAGAAATAGAGGTTTCGTTGTTTTTCAAGTCTTGTACTAGAAAGCCGTATTATACGAAAGGGCGGAAGCTCGTGAAGATTTATTTTCACCAAGGGCTCCAGATAGGGATCGCACATGTCTTCGCTAATTGGGCCAGGGGTCCGCACTCTTCCGCTCTTCCCGTCAACAACGGACGAAGGCGAAGGACTTCAGGTAAAACAGCTTTTCAATTTTAAAAAAAGGACGACTGGTCGGGCGCCAGGAAAAGCGACAGTCGCCACCGGAACCGTGCTGCCCGTCCACGGACAATTCAAAAATAAAAAACGACGCAATCTGAATGTTTGGGGAAAATCCCGTCCTCGAGGGTCCCACCTCGGTTCTGTAATTATTAACGAGAAAATTTATTTTCACCAATTTTCATTAACACTGTTGTGGACAGAGGGCAAGACCGACTTCTTAATTTTGCGGGGAAAGCGTCAACATTTGGGCACTTTTCTCTAAAACCATTTAATAAATTTACATAAAAAGTTTATATGCTTGTTTGTTAAAGTGAGACAAACAGCTTGGATAGCATAATTATCTAATCTTTATGTAAGGTATTCGTTGAAATGAAAAAGTTAGTGTCACGAGTGGGATTCGAACCTACAACCTTTGGCTCGACACGCCGCTGCTCTAACCATTGATCTATCGTGTCAGTCAAAGCCAAAATCGAAGCCATTGAAGTTAAGATAGTTCACAATACGGATGACTCTAAAGGAAGCCTTCAGCAGTCCCAGACTCTCCATACACAAGTGTGGCTGTCTCGTGGAAAAGCACTTTCGCAAGGAATTATGTTCTGAAGTTTGATCTCTGTTGGCGGACCACAATTTCAAATTTACCAACGTATAATGTCGTATTTATCAGATATTTTCATGAGAATGAGATGATTTTTTGCGAGGGAAGCGTACTTGGACGCCAATGACAGAGTTCGCTACTTCAAAAGAAAAATCCAGTTTTGCGTTGAATCTGTTGAGAAGGAAGAGGCGGAGTGTTTTCCTGTGTTAAATGATTTCCCTTGCGAACATCAAAATTCGGTTTCGACAAAGCTAACCAATCTATCATCGAGTGAATTTGTATGTAGAGATAGACATAACTTCAGGCTCCACCTTGAAATCTACTTTTGAATATACTTACTCCCTTCTTTTGGCACCGCTTGGAAAACAAAACATTTCATCAGGCTCACGGAAAAAGGCAACGTGTTCTTCCATTTGCCACAACTTACCTGCGCGTATCCGGATTTTCACCCACCAGAACTAAATACCGAACTGTCTTGATGCAGAACACCCGCGCCTCCAGCTGTCAAAAATTAAACTCAATATATCCCAATTGTGCAGGTTAAAACAACCTCATTCTGTCCGTTAATTTCATTAACCATAAATGTTATTTTATTAATTTTGAATTGGTTCGAGTATTACAGGCTGACTAATTTTTTTTGTTATTATTATTATTATTTTTTTTTAACGAGGGTGTTTAAACTACGAGGTTATATAAACCCTCAGGGTCCCGAGGTTTTGAAAAAAGCCCTTGTAAGTATGTCGAGTTCGAATGCGGGGCCGCTGGATTCGAACCCGGGACCTTTACCTTACCGTGATGAACCCCGTGTCAACGGCTAACCGTCGCGGCCACCTCCCCCCCCCAAATAAAATTTTAATTTACTTATGCTGTGAAAGCGGCCCGCTGGCTAAAAAGTTTGCGAAGCACAGATTTAGGCAATAAGTGACTGGTGGTTATCACGGTAGAACCTCGCAAGAAGCTTTTAGAGCTTATTTTTTTTGCCGCCGCATGCAATTGTTTCAACGGCGGTAATGTTTCCAATTTTAGGATCCTCGATTTCGGCAGACCCGGCGGGGTAAATTCTGACGTGAACCTCTTTAAAAAAACGGACTCAAGAAGAATAACCAAGGAAGAAATCGCTAGACAAATGGCCGCCCAAAAAAGCGTGAAAATCCAGCAGCGAAGTCGGAAAGAAGTTGGAGAGAACGATCAAGTTGAAAATGTTCCAAAACGCTGGAAATTTATTTAAAAAAATCATCAGATTTCGTGGTCCCATTGCCCAAATAACATCTTCCAATTAATTATTTTTTATGTAAGTTATTGGATGAGATTAAAGATTAATTAATTGAAAGATGTTACAAAAAAATTCGGAACGCTTAATGATTATAATAAATGCTTCTTATTTTCTTCACTACCTTTTAGGAATTACAAAAAGAGTTCAAAGAAAAAAATATTTTGATAAGAAAAGAAAGTGAGAAAAATTCGGAAAAACTTTCCCCATCTTCAGAATTTATGAAACGCTGAGTTGAATAATTTTTAAAAATGCTTCCAGTGGTTGGAATGTTTCAAAACTCTGGAAATTTATAAAAAAAAATCATCAGATTTCGTGGTCCGATTGACCAAATAACATCTTCCAATTAATTATTTTTTATGTAAGTTATTGGATGAGATTAATGATTAATTAATTGAAAGATGTTACATAAAAAATTCGGAACGCTTAATGATTATAATAAATTCTTCTTATTTTCTTCAATACCTTCTAGGAATTACAAAAAGAGTTCAAGGAAAAAAATATTTTGATAAGAAAAGGAAGTGAGAAAAATTTGAGAAAAACTTTCCCCTTCCTCAGAATTTATGAAAGGCTGAGTTGAATAATTTTTAAAAATGCTTCCAGTGGTTGGAATGTTTCAAAACTCTGGAAATTTATTTTAAAAAGATCATCAGATTTCGTGGTCCGATTGACCAAATAACATCTTCCAATTAATTATTTTTTATGTAAGTTATTGGATGAGATTAATGATTAATTAATTGAAAGATGTTACATAAAAAATTCGGAACGCTTAATGATTATAATAAATTCTTCTTATTTTCTTCAATACCTTCTAGGAATTACAAAAAGAGTTCAAAGAAAAAAAATATTTTGATAAGAAAAGGAAGTGAGAAAAATTCGGAAAAACTTTCCCCTTCTTCAGAATTTATGAAAGGCTGAGTTAAATAATTTTTAAAAAATGCGTCAAGCGGTCGGAATATTTTTTGAAAAAGCCATTAGATGCAAAAAAGCAGGATTATTTTGGTATTGTTTATTTTTTATGATAATTAAACTAACGTTTACATTGTTTAGCTTAGTCATTTCTGGTGGTTTTATGGTTCTCGCTGTTGTCCGAAAGTCGGGTTTCTCCTTCTGCTTCTCGGTGGGTCACGTCGTTACAATTCCAAACTGAAGATGTGGAAATGTCGAAATTTTGTGCCAAAGACTAAAACATATTCAGCTGATGATGGGTACAAAACTTGTCAATTTGCTTGTAAATTAAATAACACTTCCTACGCTGTCCCAGATAATATACTGTATGTGTTTTTTTTAATGTAAAATCTCTAGGTGTGATATATCAGCAGTATTTACATTTATTTAATGCCTTCTGTTTCAGATTGTCAGGATATTCGACTTGCTAAATGGCCTACACATCCCACACACACACCTGTCTTGGTGAACAAGTAAGCTGACGTTTCAATCTATTATTTGTTTGTTTTTTTGTACATGGCATGCAAACATGTCCATTTCAACGGATCGTATATACTAACAGTCAAACATTGTGTAACGAAATCTCTCAAAAGGACTTGAAACGTTTATTCTTTGAAGAACGAAGTTCGCCTAACCTGGTAGTTTTCATGGTACCAGAAAAAAAAGGACCGCGCTACACCTGGTAGAAGTCGGCTTATCTCTTTCAATCGGTCTTATTTTTTTTTTCTCGAGTAGATTTAGTGATTAGACAGATGAGAGTGCGTGATATGACGTCGGTTAACGTGTAATATCGACTTCGGTACATATGAAAGGAATGAAAATTGGTTTACTTAAAGACCATCAAGTTTCCTGGGAGGCAATTTAAAAAATGAAACTTCACCGAAAGTGTACTGGGATTCTTCTGTCCCGAGTGCTGTTTTTTCCCCCTCTTCTCCTTTGACAATCACACTTTTCGATTAGCCCGTTCCAAAACAGAAATTTCCATCTTGTGGGCAAGAACCCGTCATTACTACGTTGCGTTACCGTGGAAAATTGTTATAAACACCGTGCATAAACGGTTACGTTTGCCTCCCAAGAAGAAGTTGTACCTTTCCAAGGCTACCGGTGTTAAACGGAATGTATCCCTGAGAGGGAAATGAAAAATCCTATACATTTGTAAGTTTTAGTTTCGCCCTGGGACAGCTCGACTTAAATTAGGAGGAAGTGGTTGTGAAAAACCAATAGAGACTCACTAGCTGCACAAATCTTGTGGCTCTGTCCCTCAACCTGCCTGTTTGATCCGGATGAAACTATTTCATTTCCATTTATTCCTAGCTTATTTAGCCGTTATCATCTAATTTATATATTGACGTATCTCAGATATATTTTTTGCGAGTGATGCTAAATTGTAGTTGGAATTAGATTTTTGACGGAAAAACCTTCAAAACTGTAAATTTATATTTAAAAAAACCCATCAGGGATGAGGCTATTAAAAAGAAAACCGCCAGTTCCTTCATCCAAATTTCGAAAATATATTCCCTTCATCAAGGCTTTGAAACTGTAAATACAATCCAGATAATTCGTAGCGGTAAGGGATATCGGTTTAATAATTAATAATAATTCATTAGTAGTTTGATCATGAATATGTAACCTTACCCGTCTCAAATCGTAACCTAACCTAACCTACTCTATTCTAACGTATACTAACCCTATATAACCTAAAGTTATCTAAGCAGTCCCTAACCCCCAACCATACAACTCTACCTAACCTATCCATAAAAATATCTAACGTAATTTAGATTGATCAGTC
>CM077101.1:15761880-15791832 GCA_039619505.1 Cimex hemipterus
AGTCTCTAGCCTAAACTTTACAACTTTACCTAACCTAATCCAATCCTTATCTAGTCAAAACACTTTCTAACCTAAACTAATCTAAGCAGTCCGTAACCCTAACTATACAGCTACCTAACCTATCCGTAACAAAATTCTCAACTCTACATAACCTATTCTCACCAGTGTCCCTATGTAAACAAAGATAATTGTTTAGTATTTAACTAACAAAAATACAGAGTTATTGCGAAAATGAAATATAAACGAACCTTCTAATATGGCTGAACTTGCGGTGGTTATATGTACGTAAACAATTTAAAAAAATTTCAATGTAATAATGCGAGCGTGTATAAGGTACTATTGCTTATAGAAAAATCTGTTTCAGCGCCAACGATCTCTTTTGAAATGCATATAGAGTTTCAATAAAGAATTAAATAGTGTGAAGGAGGGCCCTTTGAGAGATTACGGTACTTGACTTAGACAAACAAAGCAACGGAAAGGGTGAGAAATGTTTGAACAAAGTTGTTGAACAATGGTGAGGAAAGAGATTCTCTCTGCTTTTCTTAGGATTTGTACCATCCGGCTGCAATTTGACGTTTGATAGGAGTTTTAAATTGTAACGTTTAATTGATACTGTACATTTCGTGCGTTCTTTCATCTCGTAAGTGTTTTCGGTTGTCTAAACACAAAAGCTCTGATACAGAGCTGTGCATTTTATTTTTTACAGCGATTTTCCGGTTCCACAATCTGGAGTATTTTTTCCGGACCAGTGTTCACTTTGTCCATGCTCATTTTCAATTTCCAGCTTTGGTTTTTTTTTATCACAAAACAATAAAAGTCGTTAAACCTGCTGGTGTTGTGTGAGCATTTGACAAAATGGACCTGACATCTGCGATAACTGACAAGGGGAGGCTACGGAACTGGGATCGCATGGTAGTTGCCATAAACATGATAGAACAAGTTAAAATATTTTTTAAACAGAACGCTAAATTTAGATTCGTTTTCTGCACTTTTTTTTTTTTTAGTAACACGTTCACTTTACATAGATTACATGTTTTTCTTCTAGTAGTGAATTGTGATGAATAGTGCAATATACGGAAAACTTTGAGAAAACAACAATGAACTCAAAACTGATGATAAAATTAAGAACACCGTAACAAATCAATAAATTATTGTAAACTAACACGATAACAAATTACCCACCATCTTCGGCTAGATGGGAAGTTAGTGTCCGAGTGGATCGAGGTCACGATAGCTCAAATTGTACAGCAGCGGCTTATCTAGCCGAAGGTCGTGGGTTCGAATCCCACTCGTGACAATGACTTTTTTATCTCAACTAAAAACCTTAATTGATCGAAATGCATTGATTGGTCAAGCGGCCAGGAAAACTAATGAAAGATGATAACTTTGAGACGACTGCACCGTTCTTCAAGAAACTTTACAAGGCCTTAGAACCATGTAAACTTCACGAAATGCCAAACACATGGTGCCCGTAAAAAATTATAACCGGAGATAAAAAATAAGAACTTTGCGGTAGCGTGTGCAGATTTCATAGTTATTCTTCTCGCTTATAATGTCATAAAATGTAAACCTCGTTGACGACCCCGTTCTTTACTTTCTTAACCTAGGTAAAAAAGATAAGATTGGTTCATATATAGTAACCATGAAACATGTGCATAAAAAGGCAGTAATCCATATTTAAAATGTGTAGAATACTTAAGGCTCGTAGGATTTACTGGCAAAAATGCTCAGTCATATACGCGTCTAAAATTTTTCGACCTAGTATTAGCAAAAAAAGTTTCATTAAAACTTTCTTCTCTATACAGGATCAACTAGTTGTGACGTAGGCCGATGCGCCAATTTCAAAATTGCGATCTCGTCACTATTAAACTGGCCAAAAGAGGACTACAGTCAAGTACAGGCATAAATGGCAAAATGTGACTAGATTCTGAAGGTACTGAATTAAAAAAAGTTATCTTATGGTCGTTTCCTTCGTAAATTTCCTCTTCACTGTTTATATCGAATCTCTGATGGAAAACAGAAGACATACTAAATGCTGTAATAAATTAACAATACACCTGATATGTCCGTGACAATTGAACAGAGTGTTTTCCAACTGGAACCTAGAATTTTACTAGTAATTTCAATTAATTTTACCTTTTATCTAATGTTTTTGTTAAAATGAAAACTTAGTGCCAGGGGTGGGATTCGAACCCACGACCTTCCGCTCGATACGCCTCTGCTCTAACCACGCTATCGTAACTTGGCGGCGTACTGAGCCGAAGGTCGTGGGTTCGAATCCTGCTCCTGACCCAAACTTTTTCGTCTGAACAAAGACCTTAGATAAGAAGTATAATTAATTAAAATAATTAATACGGTCAATTATGACTACTAATTTTGTAGGATTTGCCAGTAATGGTTTTCGCCGTTAAACGTTTTTTTAAATTAAATTTTTTTGTTTTATTTATTTATTTTTATGGATCGTTGAATTGAACGTCCGCACAAAGGAGATCTATTGTTTCTTTAGAAACTTAAAAGCTGTCTCTGATTCAGGGCATCGGAATGGAATCTTAAATTGCTAAAGTTAGTATTTTCTAGTCAGTTTCTTCGTAACATTTGCTTTTTACATCTTCTGTTGTACGGGGTCAAACAGGAATTCCGGAGTTTTTAAGTTTCAATGTGAATTTACAGTGGGACGACCGGTTGGTGGATCACGGATTTGGACTAAAATTTTTTTTGATGATTTTACACTCCAAAATGTCGGACATGTATACTCCATTTCTTGAGAATAGGCACTGGTTTCGCCAATTTTTTTTATTTTTAGTTGAAATTTTCCGTTGTTTACTATTTGTGTTTCCCTTTTTTCCCTTGGTCAAATTAACTATGTGAATATATCGTTTTACAACATTTTTTATTTAGATCTTAGTAAAGAGATTTAAAAAAGTATGCCTAACTAATCCGCACATACTGCAAAAATGGCACAACTTAACTTGTTGTTATTCGAAATAGCGAGATCGCCCCCGTGTATTTGTTCAAATCCTGACTGAAACCACCTGTCGTTGGGCAATCGAGTGGCGTCCACGTCCAAGGATTACACTGAAAATAGCGAAAGGTACCGTCTGATCGGAGATAGCCGTTTAAGTGCTGACTAAAAAAAGAAAAAAAACCGCAGTTTGGTCCAGACGTGGCTGTACGGCAATTTAAGTACACAAAATCAAAATAGTCCACTCCGGCTTTCTAACCCCGAAAAAAGACACGTGTTGTCCCTATTGCTACCCTATCAGACCTTTCACACTACATCCCTCTGACAAAAAGAAAAAAAACCACGTACAATTGAAAAAAATATGACTAAGATGTGCTTACTTAATTAAGTACCTTTCCCCCCCCCCCAAAAAAAAAGACACGTGTTGTCCATATTGCTACCCTATCAGACCTTTCACACTACATCCCTCTGACAAAAAGAAAAAAAACCACGTACAATTGAAAAAAATATGACTAAGATGTGCTTACTTAATTAAGTACCTTTCCCCCCCCCCCAAAAAAAAAGACACGTGTTGTCCATATTGCTACCCTATCAAACCTTTTACACTACATCCCTCTGGGAAGAAAAAAAAACACAGAAAAATTAGAAAAAATATGACTGAGATGTGTTACTTAATTAAGTAAGTAGCTTTCTACCCGACCACCACCAGCATTTCGCTCAAAAAAAGAAAAACGGCGTCTGCTGTCCATATTGCTACCCTAACAAACCTTTTTCAAAAAAACAGAAAAATTAGAAAAATCGGACTGAGATGTGTTACTTAATTAAGTAGCTTTCTACCCCCCCCCCCGCCTGATTTCTCCCCCAAAAAGACACGTGTTGTCCATATTGCGACCTTATCAAACCATTCACACTACATCCCTCTGACTAAAAAACAGAACAAAAAAATTACATAAAATTGGAAAAAATATGACGAAGATGTGTTACTTAATCAAGTAATGTTTCATGATAATATGCGGTTTGTTGTTGTTAAAATCGCTCAAAACCAGCCGGGCATTCGGTAGATTTGCTCAGTGTTAGCCGGTATTCCACGGAGCAGGTTTGTGAGAGTTATCGTCTTATAAAATATTCTATTTTTTCCGTATCAATATTTTTCCAATATGTTTGTAGGGTTGTTTTCAGGGCACAGGGGAATTTTGGGTAATGAAGAAGCAGACAGACTGGCCAGAGGAGGATCCGCAAGACCATACATAGGTCCCGAGCCTATCCTTGGGATATCCAAAACAAACGTAGAATCCTCCATCGCAGAATGGATCCAAATAAAACAAAGAGAAACTCTAGCAGTGCCAGACACAGTAAACTCGTGATAAAACAACCCTCATCAAAACTGGCAAAAACACTGCTACAATTGGAGAGGGCAAATCTCAGAGGAGTGGTAGGACTACTAACCGGCCATTGGCATCTGAGAAAACATCTACAAAACATGGACATATATAATAGTGATCCCATTTGCAGACTATGTAATGAGGAGGAGGAAACAGCCACTCATATCATCTTCGAATGCGATGCAACGGCTCAATGGAGGTTCAATCTAACGCATAAAAACGACTCAGAGAACCACATTGAAGCAATAACAGTCAATGACTTGATACTCCTGAGAAAAAGGATCGAGTCTATTGACTAAACTAAAGAACTAGGAAGGTACAATAAGCCAGAAGGCTACAGTGTCTGGGGTTTTGTTTGCAAATTTTTTAATTTTATTGCTTACAATATAGTATCGTCCATCCAATTTGGTGCAATATAGTAACTAAATACCCTATCTGGGCTCAGAATTTTAGGTAATCGAGAGCTTTCATTACACCTAATTTAGTGGAATCGTTTATAGAGAGATTTTTCACTCGTCACGAGTTTTTCCTGAGATAAGCCCATAAAGGTCGGAAGCGGACAAATATACACCTTGCCCTGCGATAAATCGGACCGTTGCGAAACTTCAAAAAGGAAGAGAAAAAAATCCAGTTTCGGCGTTGCTTAATAAGTCCGTTGGTAACGGCCGTCGTGATTGATAAGGCAGGTCCGCAATATTTTCAATAGCTCATTTGCTCGGCGGCGAGATCGTATTTGATTTACATATGAAAGGAGTCTTCTATCCTTGAGATCCTTTATAAATCTGAGTAATAATTAATTGCACACCGCTAGAGAATTTGACCATTGACGCCGGGATGAAATGTAAGAGGTTGAAACTGCCTGATGCCACTTATTACACACTTTAAAATAAAATTGTTATATTAATGACAACGTACTTATTTTAATCTAATGAAAATTAAACGAGATCGGAAATTTATAAGTTTTAGTAAAATTTTTTTAATTATTTTCACTGATGTTATTTTTACACTGATGGATAAATTTAACGCACCACGCAACTTATTTAGTTTACAATATAATCCACTATCTTTCCACATTAGTTACAGGTGATTTGTAAAGATCGAAAATAAACGGCATATAATGTTTTGTTTACTTGCTTGATTTCGTTTTTTCCATTTGCACAAAAAGTAGCATTGTCCCATTCCATCCTGATCGCTTTCAGTTAATTTTTGTACTACGTCGATTCCAGTTAATATTATTCTTAATTAAGTTAACCAACAGGAATAGAACTGAAATGGATAGACAGAAATAAACTGTGGAAAAACCATCCATTACTCATGGCTCCAAGAGATGACATGAACAGGATGTTTGAATTCAATCAAAAATTCCGAACAGATCTGGGCATCAAAAAGGAATGGGAAGGAATGGAAAACAACTCCTTTAAAAATGGCACCATCCTTTGGTACACAGATGGATCCAAGACACAAGAAGGTACAGGAGCAGGAGTATTTGGACCTGATATCAAATACTCGGAACCCATGGGAAAACTCACCAGTATCTTTCAAGCAGAGATTCACGCAATAGAAAGATGTGTCCAATTCAACCTAGATAAGGGATGCAAAAACAAGAATATAGCTATCATGTCAGATAGCCAACCAGCCATCAAAGCACTAAGTTCAAATATCATTAGTTCAAGGATGGTGCTGAACTGCAAAACCAAATTAAATTTATTAGGTACGCAGAACAAAGTCAGCCTCTGCTGGGTCCCAGGACACATGGGTATAGATGGCAACGAGAAAGCGGACACCCTTGCAAAGAAAGGGGCAGCTACACCGCTGACAGGACCCGAACCCTTCTGTGGCATAGGAACCCACACTATCAATGAATATCTCAGACAGAAGGACAAAAAGAAAATAAGGGAACTCTGGAATTCACTTATTGGACACAGACAATCCAAGAATCTTCAACCAATTTTGGAAAGAAAGAAATCACAGAATGTGTCAAAGGAGGCAGGAATCAACTGCGAATCCTAACAGGATTCCTAACTGGACACTGTAGATTAAATGGGCATCTAACGAAAATTGGAATAATCCAAGATGGCACATGCAGATTCTGCAAAGAAGCAGAAGAGACACCAACACATCTGCCAACAAACTGCGGAGCAACATTAGCCCGTAGGAGGAGGCGTTTTGGGATGTACGATGTGACCATAGAAGAACTTCAACCAATAAAACCGGGCCTATTAATCAAGTTCCTTGATGAAATAGGACTCACCGATGTGCTCTAGGCAGAGAACGGGGGATACAATAGTTCTTAAAGGGCGCAGTATACAACACCCTGAAATATCATCATCATCATCATCATCATCATATTTCAGTTAATTATACTTGTTATCTAAGGTCTTGGTGACGAAAAGTTAGTGTCACTAGGGGAAAATATAATTAATTAAAATAGTTAATACGGTCAATTATGACTGCTACATATATATGAATTATACATATTTTTAAACCTTTTTCAATGGTTATTCAGAAATCGTGAGATACGGTCTGGTTTGATGTATGTTTTAGAAAAACATTTTCCTTATCGGGCCAACGTTTCGACCTTTATTGAGATCATCTTCAGGGCGTGGGATTTACTAACATTGTTTAAACAAAACAAAACATATAGGATGTGGAAAAAAGTGAATTTATACATTGTTCTGTATTTTGCCTGTATTTTTACTGTATTTATACAACGTTCAAGTCTATTGATTGTTTTGACAAGTTGTGTTTTTTAAACATAGGTTTTTTTACTCTGCTGTGTAGAAAAACTACTCGCTCTGGTAAATGTAAAGATTATTCAGAAACCTTTATTTTCAGTTTTGCTGTAAGTCCACAAGGGAAATGTTTTTCTGAAACTCACATCAAACCAGACCGTATCGCACGATTTCTGAATAACCATCGACTAACGGTCACTAATCACCATACAACTTTTTCAATGACTTCATCAGGCACTTGATGAGTGAGTATGAATGAAAGTGTCAGGGTCATAGCATTATTAGAGGAAGGATTATGCCAGGAGACTGGATGTAAATCACTCTACAGTAGGAAGGTATCTTCGGCGCGTCAGAGAAACAGGGCGTCACCCTTGAAGGTCAGGACAGGGTCGAGAAGTCTACAGACGGGATGGAAGGTAAGATTCATCCGTCATCAGACTCTTCAAAAGAGTTGCGTCCGTCAAAAGAGATGGGATAAGAAATCTGATAGAGCAGGTCCGCAATGTTTTGATTTCCTAGAAGACTAAGAAGAGGGATGAATGAAAAAACCTCAGGGCTCGGCACTCGGTTCGGTGGACCTCCTCTTGCCAAAGCTCAGAAAATGGTCTGGCTTCTGTTCGCACGGGAACATGTGAATTAGACAAGATTCAGGACGAGACCTCTTTCCAGGTGAGATGAGAGTTGGCCTCAAATCTTCAGACGGGCGTACTTTGCTGGGGAGGTGCTCACGAGAAAAGAAAAGACCTCATGCTGTATGGTTCCTTTTTTTTTTGCCTTGTGCACCTGCACATCAGCCATGCCGTAGAGAAGAAGCCGCCGCACCCCGTCACCCCAACACCCTAGACAACGCTACACGAAAGTCAGAAACAGCTACTTGACTCAAAAGTTTTTCCGGAGTGAGAAGTCATTGTTCAGTCACAGAAGCGACTGGGCGCCTTTAACCACTGGGGCCCCGACACCCATCTCTCCGGAGCATTGACTATTCACATATCTATTTTACCCCCCTTGGCGAATTGATATAGAAGCATATAAACGGCGTCTCTACCTTCTGAAATTAGAGACTCCAGACTGAATGGTTTTGCTTGATTAAGGAAGAGATCCTCTCCAGGAATATTTTCCTCCTCTCCCCGTGTTCTGGGCATTCCATGATCAGGTGATTGAGGTCTTCTGGTTTATCACAAGTCGCGCAATTTGGACTGTCTCTCACTCCTATTCTGGTTATTATGGTTTGGTGGGCCATTGATGCTCTGAGGTGGCACTTCCTTGGACGTGCCCACATGGAATTGGTTGTTGGACGAGGAAGAGCTAACTAATAAGCTTTACCTAGGTTAAGACCTTTGACATTATCTAAGAACATGTAGTGCCATTTGCCCCCTCCCATACCGGTGAACTATTCTTGCTAATCAATTATATTTAGATTGACCAAATAACTTTTTTCAATTAATCTTTATGTAAGGCATTGAAAAAGTCAGTGTCACGAGCGGGATTCGAACCCACGACCTTCGGCTTAATACGCCGCCGTTCTACCAATTCAGCTAACTTGACTTCCATTCACTCCGACATCAACTTCCATCTCAACCTATTCTTCCTAACGCAGGATAATGCCAGGCCCAATAGAGTACATATTGTGGATGGCTGCCTGAATGAGATTGGAATAGAGTGCCTGGCGCGGCCAGCTCTAAGCCCAGTTTTGAAATCAATCAAACACATTTGGGACCAACTTATTTGACGGGTTCGACGGCGAAACCGAGGTCCTAATACGTTAGAAAAGTTGGAAACTAAAATTTTTCATGAATGGGGGAGGATTCCTCAGGATTTTATCAGAAAGGCGTTTAACAGACGTGAAAATTTAACTAAGAATTTATTAACTAGTTTTGGACCTATGTTCGACGTTTTCAATATGATGCGGGACGTCTAGAGACTGTCTATAAAAAGATTATCCTCATGAAGCCTTCTGACGGCCGTTTTAGAGTTCACCCGTACATTACAGACCCTTTGGACTACTCATCAAGGAAGACGTTTAATGACGGTTTTGTAGTGCGGTAAGACGAATAAAACGATCGTCTCTAACCGTCTTTCATCGCGATCGACCAATGCCTTCTTTTCAATCGAGACTTCCGGTGGCCCCTAAACTGCTGGTTCAGTGCGTGTGTGCCATTCCTGTGTATCGTGTTGGGCACTCTCAAAACATCTACACAGAAAACAATCACTCTGAGCCCTGAAGATGATCTCAATAAAGATCGAAACGTTGGTGCGATAAAGAAAATGTTTTTCTGAAACCTACGTCACACCAGAACGACATAATCATTAACTAACGGTCACTAAACACAACACATTGAACTTATATATATTTAATTTTTATGTAAAGACTTAGGATTAGTTCTAGATTAGATTACACTATAGAAAGGCACAAAACACGTTTTTTAAGGAGGTTCGTAACAGCAGAGGTCATAACCATCACAACCCTCGGAGTGCCGGTGTGTTTAAAAAAAGCCCATTTGTCGGGTTGCTGGATTCGAACTCTAGACCTTTGACTCACGGTGATGAGTGCCGTGCCAACGCCTAAACTTTGCGGCCCGACGCTCTCAATTAATTATTCATTATTAATATCGTGTTTACCGTTTAAGTCAGCTGTTAATCATTATACCTAGTTATTATGGAAAATAAACAAATAAATACATGTTTTTATTTTTGAGTGAATGCGCTGTCCATTAAAAAGGACTAAAACGGAAAAGCATTAAACAAGAGCAAAAGACATTCCATAAAAGTATAAAATTTATCTAAAATTGTACCAGAGTTACTTTGTCGTTAAGAAACCGTAAAAATCGTATCACCTTTTTCGTTTCAACTTTTATGATGTAATAACCGGTTTATTTTAAGTATAAATGTGATCGAGTGTGGAATATTTGTAAACATTTTATTCGGCAAAGTAATGTGCGTTGTTTTAGAGCCGTTATTGCCATTGTGAAAAGACAAATTCCCAAGACGATTTCTTTCCCGATTATCGGTCCGACGGCATCATTTACAGGGAAGAGTGGAATTGATGGCGGTTTTATATTTTACTAACGAAATATGCGCATTTTTTATGGACTTGGGACGCGATCGGAATTCGAGTATCACCACCACCGCATTCCTGATTCCGGCCCGGCCGATTTCAGCTCCGATCGACGGCTCTAAACTTTACTCATCCCTAGCTCGTCCTAGATGCCGAAGTTTTTCCGGTGTGGTACTTTTCAAGCCAATTATCCGACTAAATGGTTTAATTTTGAAATGAGACAATTTGGTGAAACTGTGCAAATAAACTGGTCAAAAATGAATACGGATATTGCCAATTTCGTAGTATTTACTGTCCCTCGCATTTTTATTTTACTTTTCTTATAAATTGCGTTAAATTTTAATTAAGGGATTTTGGGGTTGTTACTAATTTTCATAAGGAATTTCCCTCCATAGATATTTCAACGATGAATTCAGTTGTTTCACGCCAACTGAGTGCGGATGGTGATCGAAAAACCTCCTGCAACGCTTCCCACATATGCTCATTGGGAACGAGGTCTGGAGACAATGGGGGAAGGGGTTCCCAATTCTCAGGTTTTTCTAAACATGGCATTGTCATCCAGAAATCTAAAATGTCTGGTTTGAGGGATGTATTCCTCGATAATTTCTTCGACGTTACTGGCTGCGGTTAGGTTGCTTTCAACAATGTAGAGTCCAGTTCGTCCCCCATTGTCAATCCTTGCCCAGACCATTACACAGCTACATCCAAACTGCACTGAAGAGTGAAGTCGGGCAGCGGCGTCTGCTATCATTATGCAGACAGAAACGCGACTCATCAGTAATCTCTACAGCCGTCTAATCAGTAATCTAAACAACATCATTCCAATTGGTTAGGGATGGCTGCACCATATTTTCCTGAGTTGCTGGTGGCGAGCTGTTGCCGGTCGTCTCAAAGGGGTGTAAGATGTGAGGCCATCTGTAATAACAGTAATCGTTTGTATTGATAAAGGCCGTGCCAAAACATCTTGTGCTTCATTTAGGATCTGGGGGGTGGGGCTACAATGCAGCAGCTATGGCAATATTTCTGTCCTCCCTTAACACGACGTTAAATGAGCTTAGATCCAATACCAGACCATCTATTGGCACTTCCAGCCTCTTAGAATTTGGCTAATGCCCGGGAGACCACGCTCTGAGATATTGTGACCTCCATGATTAATTCTCATAATAATATTGTTTACTTCTTGTTCAAGATAATGTCCTTCCGCGTTTAAAGAGAGTAAAACTGTATTAAAATGAATAAAAGACGAGAAAAGGTGTTTTCTATTTTGTTTTATCCAATTAACAAGAATATATCGGCTATATTGATTAAAATTAATAGAATAAGATTAAATTATAAATGTCCCTAATCATTTTTTTAGCAGTTTACATGTCAACTGGTTTGTTGTCCATGTTTCAAATGGCCTTTTTACGATTTTATAAAAAAGCCAAGAACAATTCCTGTATACCGAAGGGGGATGACGTCCGGTGCTGTTGTTGGACGAATTCTCCAGGGAATTTGTCTAGAAATGGGGGTAGCAAATCTGAACAAATCTCGTGGCACGGAGGCAGAGGCGGAAATCTTAAATATACGGGTGTCATAATGACGGGATGGGCGTTCGCTCGATGTGGGGTCCGGCGGCAAGAAAAAACATATGTAAATAAAACCACCGGTTCCGGAAACACTCCAGCTCCGTCTGCAGCCACCGGCATCGCCGATACGGCCTTAATCGCTCTCTAATTAGCTTTACGCATCGCAAATCCACTTTAATTGCTCCTTATAAATTTATAATCGACCATCCGAGGGCAACGTGGATTCTCGCCCTATCTTCTTAGATTCCATTTGCATTCGCGTTTACACCTGCCGCATACTGGATGGAATTTCTATTCGATTTACACTCTGAACTGGGAATAAATTCGATTGACGTCTTCCGATGACGGGGGTTGTGGACATTCTCCAAATTACGGTGTGCTACACCAAAAAAAAGACAATATTTATTGTAGCACGTGACTATTGTACACTGTTAAAAAACTGTTATTGTGCAATTATCATTTATAGAAGTTTTAGAAGTTAGAGACGAGACAATAACAAAGAATGAACATTTCGAAAACTTTGAGTACAATTGACAAAGAAAAAGAAAACTGTGTATAACTGCAATTTGAAAAATGCCAATAGATGGCATCTGTACCAGCTACATAAAATAAGCGCTCTAAGAGTAGTTTTTCTTTCTGGACCCGTTTCGTTCTGATTCTCAAATATTCTACACCTTAACCAGCGCGACTACATTGAAAGTCGTCAAATTTTGAATTTGATGCAAAGTCAGGAAATTTTTTTTTCAAATGGTTTTGCATGATCAAGAAGGCAAGTCTATCTAGAAGGCCCATGTGAAAAAACAACTAGCAAGGTTATAATTTGCTGGTTTGCGACACTTTCTATTAAACTATGACTATTTTTTTGTAATAATTACCATTGAATATTAATTATTTATATGTAATAAGCTATTTTATCGGTGTGTTCTGTGGAGGCTAGAATGTATCGTGGATCTAGACGGCATGTCGATTTAAACGCACCCATGAGAATATAATTTTTTAGTTAGTGGCTCAGGGTTTAAAACTACGTATAACAACTGTATACAATTAATTATAATGATTAACATTGTATGTTAATGTGTAATAAACAACTTTACCGGTGAAGTGGTGTGGCGGCTAGAATGTGTCGTGCGATCTAGATGGCATGTAGATTTAAAACGAACTGGGAAAAAAATGATAAAATTATAATTTGTTAGTTAGTGACGCGATGTTTAAATCTGTAATAGTTGTGTTAATTAAGTGAATTAATAATCATTAGTTATAGATTATAGTTGAGGTTATGTGTACGTTAAATGTGTCGTGAAATCTAGATGGAATTGTTGATCTAAATCTCAATTTTGAAAAACTATTATAAATTCATTAATTAACATTGTACAGTACATTGCAAAGTAAGCAGAAGGAAATCGATATTTAAAATAAGAATTTCAGCAATATTGTCTAAATATTTATTATGTGGAAAAGTTTTCTGACAAGAATAACGTCTGAAAAAACGTGAAATCTTTTTGCCCAATTGGCATTTGCGCGTTTCAAAATCTAACAAATCGTTAATTTAAAGTATAATCATTAACTTTATCTGTACGGTTGTTTGTAGGCTAGAATGTGTCGTGCGATCTAGATGGCATATTGATCACGACGGCACAGGAGAAAAAATCAAAAAGTTGTTAAAACGATAGAAATATTCTAAAGATTTTGCATAATTGTCATTTGGACAGTTCAAATTCGAAAAGAACGTTAATTAACATAGTGTATTAAAGTATAATATTAACAAATTTATCAGTGAGGTTGTATGCAGGCTAGAATTTGTTGTGAGATATAGATGGCATGTTGATTAAGAAGATACCGGTTTCAAAAAAATTCAGAATGTTGTTAAAATGTTATAAATATTTTAAAATTTTGCACAATTGTTATTTGGACGTTTCAAAATCGACTCGATCGTCTGTCGATGGTGATAAAGGAGGCAAAATGGAACCGCTTTGGGGTAAACGTCGACTAAAAATAGCACTAGATCTACCGGCAACTGTGGACATCAATACTCATCGTGTTGATTGGTATTTCCGTTTGCATTTCGAAGTGGTTTACACGATTCAGTTGTGTAAAATCGGTTTCAAAAGATTTTTTCAAAAAACCAAAGTGTATTGTTGATTATTCCCAGTGAAAAGACACGGATACTGCGAAGTCCAGATCCAGGATGCTTAGTGAAGGAAGAAGGTGACGACAGGTAATTAAGATCGTACTTCCAAACCCTGGGAGGTCCGCGGGGACCTTTTCGACCGAGGTCGGAATTATTGGACTTTCACTCGAGCCCATATCCGTCGGCCAGGCTGTTTAGTATTTTCAACGACTCGAATTTATTCCGTCATGCCGGAATATATTCCGGAACTCGGTCGAATTACTATCGGGCATTTTCTAGGCCTATTGGGAAAAAAACACGTATTCGTTTTGAATTTTATTGTTTGTTGCTTTTTCGTAAAAACTCCTTTTAGGCGTAAGTGCACGGTTGTTCAAAGGGTTCGGCCATCATCAGAAGTGGGGCACCTCACACTCCTCCAATGCATTGTACAAATAAGCCGATACACCTCCCATCTCGTATCTACACTCGCATTCTTGAAAATTACACTCCTGATAAATAAGTTCGCTCAAAATCTCGGTAAAAGATTGCAGATTATTAAACGTAGGCTCACAGATTGCTTCCACGCTAGTAAATAAAAGAGAGATACGCCTCTTATCTCAGATCGAAGTATGATTCGATTGGACCTTAAACATTTCTGATACATCTCGTACAGGCTTTGTACAGAAAGATATCTCTGGGAAATGAACTGTAAGCAAAATAAGGAAATCCGTTTTCAAATGGTTCTGTGAAATCTTAGAAGGTAAAGGTGAAAAACAAATCGGAAGATTATAATTCATTAGTTAGCGACATGTTGTATAAAACTATAACTACTCAGTCAATTTTGTAGTAATTAACATTGAATATTGAGGTGTAATAATTTACTGAGGTGGTGTGGTGGCTAGAATGTGTCGCTCTAGATGCCCATGAGGTGGCTACAGTAGTGCATTTCCTGGAATGGATTATAGCGTACCATCTAAGCAGACCTGCAATGATTTTGTGTTTTATTCGTACTTGCTGCTATAGGTTTCTTGTTCTCTGGGATGCTGTTCCACTAGGTATGATTTGCCTATTTTACAGCAGTGTATGATTTGTGTTGTTTCTTCTTCTCGGCGGGCCCTACAGTTCCTTCTGCCCAATTTTTTCAAGTGCCTATTGAGCAATTTAGTAATTTTGTTCATCCTGTAGAAATTGTGTTTTAGATCAAACTTTAACGCGATATCTGGAATGTTCCACCAGGTGGTGAGCTTTGTAACATGACACATTCGGCTTTCTTTTTATGGCAGTCCTACAAGTTTATTTGCCTTGTGTCTTGAGACCCCTAAGATACAAACAAGAGACAGTTCTTTTGCCAGGACAGTCACACGCGGTCGCATATTTTAGACGATCATAGATAAGGTGAAGTTGTCGGTCACCAAACACACCTAGCTTTGACGATTTCTCAGTTATTAGGATACAACTTTGTTCTGGCCCTAATTAGAAACATGCACAGACTTCGGCTATTCCCAAACTTTGAAGTACAATCATCCTGTATTTAGTTCACCCTCGATGTAGCAGGTTTGTTGGATGTTGTTCCACGAACTGTGTGTTTTTAGCATGATCCATTCAGCAATTATTTATTTTTATGGCAATCTTACTGATCTATAGGCCTTTTCATTTCCCCTTCTCTCCTCTGTACTGTAGGCCCAAGAAGACATTTTTCTCCTAACTCTCTCAGAACGCAGTATGAATTTCTATAACCATTTTTTATGACCTTCTATGACTTGTTGGATGAAAGTGTTTTAAAAGGTGTACAACTCGATGTAAAACCAGTCAATTTACTCGCTGCATTTGAAAAAAAGAAGAATTTATTGATACTTTTTTGGATCGAGTTTGTAGGCGGGCGGGTAAGTTAATTCGTGTTTGTCATCTCAGAAAAAAAAACTTCAAAAAAATCACATCCGTCCATCTGTGCGACTCTGGATTTACCATTCTCTTCCAGGTCAATAGAAAGAACAAGCTGAAACGGGTCACGCTCGAATCACGAATTAGAAGACAGCGCCGTTAGACCTACAGCAGTGCAATAGCTCTACAAAGAACTTGTAAACCCAGAGGAGACGTCTTCTCCTTTCTACAGAACGTCGCCCCCCTCGATATCAAATATGGCCATAAAAGTTTGGTGGGATTGGGAAGAAACTGCTCTCGGCCCACTTTCTAAAGGGCTTATGATGTATGTTTAACGGGCTCGGGGTTAACGATCGGACTATATTCGGACGGCGGGTCTTTTGTTAAATTCGCTTTGTCATTTGGCAGTGTTAAGTTACGGACAGATGACAACTATCGCTGATATGATACTCAAATAATTTTTTCCCCCGCCTTCAAATTTCATCTGGAGCCTCACACGACCCTCGTCTTCCACATTATGAATATGACTAAATATATAATAACTTGTGCGATTTATGTGCAATAAAAGCAGACAAACATGCACATATATATGTAAATATATTTGGTAAAAAAATCCAATTTAAAACTGAAAATATGCTAAAACTACCATGAGAAAAAATAAAGAAACTTCAAATTAAATTACATAATTGTGTTGAAAAGAGAAACCCTGGCAAGAGGAACATCACATAGCGAATATTAAAAAAGAAAAACACATTTAAAGAAAGATTTTAAAAAACCGCCATCGAGAACGAGATCAGTCAATTTTCGATGAAATTTCTGATTTTGTGGAGTGTTTCATTTTTATATAACATCCAGGTGAGATTTGAAATTTACTGAGGGTACCTTCGTGGGGAATGGTTTTCCCCGTATATTTCTTTTAAAAAAACCCTCGTGTTTTGCTTTTTCTGTGTGGTGAGCTACCAAAAAAATGTGTAGCTGTTGACATAGAACAGACACGGTATAAAATAGATAAGGGTGGTGCGTTAATTTTATCATCAGTGTATTATGTATGATATTTTTCTAACCTTAAATTTCTTCTACATTTCATGATAATTTAACAATAAGAATATTCCTAAAAGTAATAAGTTCATAAACAAAAAGAAGACAAAATCCACCAAATATCTCCATGCGACTTTATAGAAGAAACTTCTGATGGAATTGTATTCAAAAATGATTAGATTTTTTCTTTTATGGCTTTGTACGAAACCATGTTATTTTTTCAGATGGGCCGACTTATTTTCGGTTTCACCCTTTTCCTAATCTTCCTATGCCCGCTGGCTCAGTGCATCTTGTGCGAAGAGGCCAGGTTAAAATGCGCCCTCAGAGACGGCTGCGGTACGGCGCTGCAGGGTTACTTCCTCAGCTGTTCCGAATTGCACAAATCTCGACAACTCACTTCTTGCCCGGAGGATTGCCTCAACTCCCTCATCGCCCTTACATCGACCCACGAAGGAAAACAGCTCATGAACGTAAGTAAGCCCCGACTCGTCGTTATAGATCTCCAGCTGATAGTTTTGTTGTTAAATTACAGTGCGAATGCGGTGACGACCTGTGCCGGAAGACGAAGGACAGGGTGGACGTCTGCAGGCCTCAGGTCATCAAAGCGAGCATGAACGAGACGATTGTTTCCTGCGTCGTCGCCCAGTGGATCTGCGGGGTCGACCCCGTGTGCGCCAAAGCGCTCTCCTACTACAACCATTACTGCAGGTCGATGTTTCTCGGTAAACGTTGCTCAGCACGGTGCGAGAACAGCATCAACATCCTCCGCCGGCAGGAGAAAGCGGCTAAACTCAACTCCTGCACCTGCGACGGCAAAGAGGAATACGACTGCGATTCGATACGGAGGAACATGGACAGGATGTGCTTCGCCGGGAAGAAGAAAATCCAGGTCCACGACATCGAGTCGAACCACATACCTAAAATCCCTCCGGGTCCAAGCATCTCGGCTGGAGGGCGGGTTCTGCCGAAATTTCTACTTCTACCCCTTTTCATCATCACTACAAGGTACAGTCCATTAAATTTAACTAGTGGTGGAAAATTACTATTATCCCCGGTGTCCTCTTGCATGCAGAAAAAAAACAAAACAAAAAAAAACGTCTTATCAAATACAAAACGGTTACAATTTAAAAAAAAAAAATTTGCCTTGGAAATGGTCCCCCTTCCCGACAAATTAACCCCTTTTCATTTCAAATTGATATTTTCTCTTCAAACTAATTTTTTTAATTTTAAATTGAACTTTTTAACTTAAAATTAACCCCTTTTTAATTTCTTATTACGCCTTTCTTTAAAGCATTAAAAAACTTACGGGATGGTATGAATTATAAGCATGTAAAGTAAAATTCCTGTATATTTACCTTTTTTAAAATAATTGAATTCTTAGAAAACCACATGAAAATCAGTTACGGTTGAAAATTAAAAATATATCAAATTTAATATGAAAGCAATGATTGTTCTTTTAATTCTGGATTTGTAACATGAAATAATCGATCTATAAAATATTTTGATAACAGATCGAAAAACTAGAAAAACGTTTGTTTTCATATTAGTTTTATATGAGGTATGAATAGCTGAATTTAATAAGTTTAATTTTAATTTGAAATTAAAAAGGCTACATTTGTCGAGGATTGTTCTTTTGATTGAAAAAGCTTTGTAAAAATATTCCAGACATTCCAAATTGGAAGGAGTAAATGTTCCACTTTTCTCATAAACCACAGAATATAAAAAATCGCGTTATCCATGTCCGTGGAAATGGACCTGGCCTGAAGCCAATGGCAAATGAAATAATACGATTCCAATTGATGATGCCCGACTTGATTTTTGCTTCGTCTACCCCTTGTTTCACATAAATCCACCGATTAATAAAAAATGTGTAATGACAGAGTCCTGAAGTCATGTCCGCCGGTTCAGAAACTAGAATCCACCGTCACGACTTTGTCGTCAGACCCCCCGGCTCGGTGGTTCGAGGGAAATGTAATAACAGAGGAGCGACAAACGGTCTAAATTGCTGTTAGGAAAAAATATATCCAACACAAGCTGAGGGTTGAATTTGAACTACTTCACTACGCAAATAGGTAAAAGGATGAAGCGAAGCTGCGTAAAAATACAACAGCAAAACAACAAACAACGTACAACAACGAAACCTCTAAATACTTCTCCCTCTGTTTAGGGGACAAAGCTGCTACTTAAGCATCGAAAAATAATAAATACAGATGTCTTTCAACCTAAAATTTTTTAAATTTTTCTTAGATAGCATAAATAGCTGATCCCTGAGTGTTAAAACCACTACTAGTTGTATTCGTCAACTCTTCAGAGGTAAAATATATCCTGACTCAATTGCCGAAACACCAGGCCCCCGGTTTGATCTAATCAGGGCGCAAATCCTCCGAGTACTCCTCAAGAAAGCCTGTATGCTCCGCACTCCCCATTGCTCTGGAAATACCCCAATATTATCCTGTTTCCAAAACCCGTTAACCCTCCCATAATGCTTCTTCCTACTGCCCAATCACCCACTCCTCTTCTGAAAAGTATTTGAGAAGATCCTCCTCAAACGATTAACCCCGACACTCTATTCCTTAATCCTTCTCCCCTCATTACCAGTTCGGCTTCCGATCCTAACAATCCACTATTCAGCAAGTGTTTCGCGTTGTGGACTGCACATCTTCATCACTAGAGCGGAAAGAATACTGTGTAGGAGCCATTCTTGATGTGAACGTTTGACCGCTTGTGGCATAAAGGCCTCCTGCACAAACTGAAGCGCATCCTACAAAATTCCCTCTACTTAACCGAACTATTCTTCAGAGCACGCGTAAGATCGGCCTGCGCCGACTAATTGTCCTCTGGGAGCGGGGGTGCCACAAGGCAGCCTTTTCGGACCACACTCGTACCTCCTCTACACCTCAGACATTCCAACTACATACACCCCTCTGATTCCGATCCCAGAAATGCTTCGGAGGAGCTCGATGCACATATCCTGAGACCGAATGGACCAAACACTGGCGTATAAAATTTAATGAAAGCAAAATGACCCATATCATTCATCCTTCGAAGAAAACCCCTCATAAAGTATTCCTCAATAATACTCCCTTCCCAAAAACTGCGCCTGCTACCTTGAGTTCCATCAAGTTCAATTAAGTTTAGACTGGAACCCACACTCACACAGCCAAAATATCCCGGCACCAAACCAACGTTTCCGACTAGTTTTACTTCCGTCACGCACATCTTCGTCGTTTCAACAAAAAACAACTGACAATACTAAAATCGATCTGGACGTACGGGCTAGAACTACGGAATACCGCCCAACCATACAATATCGAAAGTATACAGTTCTTCCAATCCAAAGTCCTCAAATTCATAGTCAATACGACGCATACGTGCCCTTTGCTGATATGCCCTTCTATTCACGCTAATAAATTACATCCACATACCAGACTACATTCACACTACACCAGAGTACTTAATATTCCTCTACGTAATTGGGGATAATCCCTTCCATTCGCTTTTGTTTAGGTTTGGATAAGCTTATTCAGGCTTTCCAACTGTGTTTTCGATTGTTTTTATTAATTAGTCGAGTACTGTAAGTGAGTAACTATTAGTAATGTGCTGAAGAGGAGGTATAAATGAGCCTCGAAAGGTGTTTACTATAAAATAATAAAACAAATCGTAAAACACATCCAAGTGTCGTAAGATTATTCAAACCCAAACAAATCTGAAAAACATCCAACAACAAAAAGATTTAGATTTAAAAAAATGAATTTATACAACGCTAGAAATCAAATTTTCGATTCAATCAAAGTTTGTTTTACATCTAAAATTTTCTTGCATTGTATAAATTCATTTTTTCCACATCCTACGCGTATCTATAAAATTTAAACAATTTAATTAATTAATTTCGTGGTCCGCTTGACCAATTAATATCTTACAATTTTTTATCTCAATAGAAAACCTTAATTAATTGTAATTTAAACAATGTTTATAAATCTCATGCTCTGAAGATGATCCCAATAAAGATCGAAACGTTGGCCTGATAAAGAAAATGTTTTTTTAAAACCTACGTCACCTCAGGCCGCACCTTACGATCTCCAAATATTTAAAAAATCTCAAATTGAAAGAAGAATCGAAAAATAATTTATTTTTATATTTAATGTTTTTTTAAATTTTAATTGTAATTTTCATATGGTCTTCCAAGGGTTCAATTATTTATATTAAACCAAAATATTTTCAGATATACTGGAATTTTACTTTACATGTATGTTTCATATCATCCCCTAAGTTTTTAAAAGGGTTATTTAGAAAGTTAGAAAGTTTTTGGCTTCTCGGTATCTTCAGTGGCGGGTTTGACCATCATTATTCCCTAAAAAAAAAAATGTGGGAAATCAAAAAGTTGAGAGTAAAAAATCATTAATTGCGGGATCTATCTTTGTGTAAATGCCAGCTTTGCTTTGAAGAGTGAAGAAGTATACTCAGACGGGATTAAGGTTGCAGTTTGCAAATACGAGGCGATAATCCTCGGGATTAAAGGTGAATATTTGTTGAAAGGCGATGACAGAAGTTTTGAGGAGGCCTCTCCGACCCCACGTGTCCAGAGAACGGATAAAAGAGAGGTAGCAGGGAACACTGTTTGCGCATCCGTTACCGTTGTAAATCAGCCTGGAGTAAATTTCAGTGCCGGCTGAGGGTTTTTGTCGACCTGTCACTGTCTGACCTGGCCGTTCTTCGAAAACCGTCCCAAGAGGTCTTTTCTTCTCTGTCCGACGGTGGTAATTGACGGTCTTCGTTCTGCCCACTCTTCTATTAGCGATCGGCCATTTTATGTTTTTCGGACCGAATAAAAAAACTCAATTCGGCTACGGCGACGGTCTAAATCGCGTGTTGCTCCCGATTTGTCGTCTGAAGGCCCGTCGGCGTTTTTCCGCTTTTCCAGCGACGTTTCCTTTCGAGGGGCCCGGGATAGTCAAGACTACCCTCCGAATGATTTACCGTCGAAGGATAGTTTTACGGTCTTAATTTAAAAAGGGCGTGGCGAATCCTGGGTGCGGGAGACGCCGATGATTGCCCCCTCTGTTCACGAAGCCTTTCCGCTCAAATTTACAGCCGATTGTAAACGCTTAATTTTCACAGTACGCCTACCGCGAAATCGAAAAACGCTCTGGGAAAGCCCTCCTCACCGGCAAATTTACGACGAGGCTGAACACTTTAGCCAAAACATAAATCCAACTAAATAACTGGGCATTTCATACATTTACCCAGCTTTTATTCCGTGAAAATATTTTTAGGCCTTTACCTTATCTTCACCGCTGGTTACACCACAAACCGTTCCTCGCCAATTATTCGCCCATTTTTATTCTTTTCATGCCCAAACTGTACAAAATTATTGTTGGTCTCTCGGGATCGTAAAATGTTAGCTTTTGTAGCACACAATAATTGGACGACATTTATTGTTCAGAATGTATTATGAACTTTCCTTACCCACTTTGTGTTTTTCATTAGTTCTTCTCATTCCACAATACAGCCATATCGCATTGAACATCAACGATCTTTGCGAACACTTCCGGTAGGCTCCGGCTGATATCTGTCTTTTCACCTGCTGAACCTTCGGTTCCTACGTGCCCCTTAAAATTAAATTCACTAATTTCGTGGTGACCAATTAATATTTTACAATTAATTGAGGTTTTTAGTTGAGAAAAAGACTAAGATCTTAAGATTAAATATACTCCAAAATATTAATGATAAAATTCCAAAGCTAGCAGTCGTCGATTTTAATTAACCTCTCATTTACCATTCCATATTTCATAACTACCGAAGCCTTGTATTCGGAACTCGAAAAACCTTTTGTCCTCAAAATTAAAATTTGCACTCTCACTTTTCTGAACAAATTTGGTCTCGTGTCTATCTGTGGTCAATTCTGGGGCTAGTGGTTCGTATAACAAAGGGCATGGCATGTGTCCTCGCCTCTGCTTTCTTTTGGCAAAGTCGGGCGGTGGCCGGTATTGGGACATATTTTCCCAATTTCGCCCCCTGAGGGAGAGAGAGAGAAGAGTTCCTCGCTTCTTTTTGAGAGATAAATAAATCCCTGGGGTGGCGCTCTTTTCCCACATGCTATCTGCTCCAACTTTGGCACACATTCCGACGCGCCGAATTTTGGTTCTTCTGAACTGCCGTATGTAGAGATGCCTTTTATATGGCCAGCCTGAACAACAACAATCAATCTTCAATCAAATTAAAATGTCCACTTCCATTTTGAGATTTCATAACTCTCTTGAACACTGTTTATTGTTTTAATTTCCCTTACAGATAATCAATCATTCAATGTCATTTTGTTGGCGAGGACCCAACAATGTTTCTCATTCGGGTGTACACCTAATTTCGATAGCATCAAAATTTGAACTCGTATTTTGAATTTCAGACCTTTCTGGACAATTTTTTTCCATGCCTATCTGTCTTTGGTCATGTGACGGCAAAACTCCGATACCACGAGGACATTTTTTTATGAAGTTTACAGAGATTATACGAGCTGATTTCTATAATAGATGGTCCCCTATAGCCTTCATTTTAATCGTATCAACAGTACGCCTGTCCATGCGCACACGTAAAATCCCGTACCAAAGCCGTATCTCTGAAACCAGTTGTCAGATTCTTAAGCAATTTTCAGGGATTATGCGAGTTGCTTTTTAGACGAGTCTCATGAATGTTATTCCAAACGGATTAACATAAGCACATGCGCATGCGCAAAATGTGAAGAAACTATACTGCCCGCCCACTTGGCAGACGTTTTTTCTATAGTTGGTCGCCTGTTCATTTTCTATTCCTTCATGTCCCGAAAATCCAAACTAAACTCGTTTTCCTAGGCTCATTAGGAAATTTAGTCATATCCTGGCTATCCGAATTTATGTAAATCTGTGCTCTCTTTGTATTATTTTTTATTTACTCCTGAGCACAGGTTGGATTACATAGACCTCAGCTTAGAAGAAAGTTGGAACAAGGCCAAAAGGTTTTGCTAGGGACTAATTTCGTCTCTTTTACCCTTACATCTTCGCCCTCATCATGTTCGATCCATCAACCATATTTTAACCCCTTTTTGATACTGTGAAAATTATTCATGGCCACTTGAAGTCTTTCAAAAATATTTTGAATAATAATTTGTGATGTCTTCTCTTTATATCTGTGGTTTTGTTTACTTATATCTCAAGACCAAAACCAGTCCAAAAATGGTTTGCTATGGCTAATTTCGGCAGTAACCATTTATGCCAGTTTTTATGAAATTTTTAGAGATTGCGCGGGTTGGTTTCTACATGGTTAGGAATTTCATCCCGATCGGATCAACAGTATAGCCTGCGCAAACGTAAAATTCTGTACACAGATCTCTCTCTCCGAAACTATCGCACGGATTTTAATGGAATTTTCCGGGACAACGCGAGCTGGTTGCCGACAAAAGTCCAGAACCATTGGAACAATTTTTATGAAATTTTCAAAAATTGTGTGGGTTGGTTTCTGGATGGTTCCCTATCCCGAACCGATTGACATGTGAGCATGCGCATGCACAAACTGTGAGGAAACTATACTGTTTTTCCTTTTTCCCCTTTGTAAATGTATTTATTATCCCTAACATCATACAAGTTACTGTAATTGATTTAAAAAAAAATTAAATAAAAAGCCTAAAACTAAAAAAACGACAAAAAGGAGTGTTGCCCGGTGTATTCCTAAGCCTTCGATCGAGTTGGCACTCAGAGGTGTTCTTCTCTGTCAGCCGGCTATCGCACAGGACTCATGCTCTACACACTATAACCCGCAGATATATTACAGTGACCACCGATACCTCCGTCCTCTGCTCTCATAACGATCCCAGACAAGCAATCAAAATTCTCATCTAATTTATACTGCCATCGTGAGACCCCCTGACTACTTTGGGGGAAAAGGCATCGAATTTGCGACAAAACAAAACGTTCCAACTTCCAACGTATCCAACCTAAAACCTTCCAATCTATCTATCCAATCTTTTTATTCTCAATGACCTTAATATCCAATATGTCTTTTAAGAAGGCAAAAGACTACTACATGTTTTTCAACATTCTATCGCAGAAAACAGATTGAGAAACCTTTCAACCCGCACCCTTTAAAGCATCCTCTCGTACATTTTTATTAAATACGTATTATGACTTTTTTTTCCTGCTCTGACTAGTGTTTATTAAAATCACAACCGCTTGTATTAATTTCCCTTTGTGTATTTTTTTTTTTTTTTTTTTGTTGCAGATATTAAAGGAGTGAACTGAGGGCTTTTCTCCAAATGCATCCTCCCCCTCTCTTTCTACAAACTACCTCAAATCCAAATTGTACTGCAAATACCCTTTGCAACAGTTACCAAATCAAACCAGGTCTCATTTGAATCCTATCCACTACAAACACGTCGCAAATTGAATTTGTGAACATGGGTCGACCCCCCCCCCCATTTTTTACTAATTCGATTTTAAAAGTACACTATGTTTTTGTTATTTTTTTAAATTGATTTTAAAGCAAAGCTTTGAAAAAAAAGAAAGAAAAGTTGTATTTTTTATGTCAAATAATACTTTAATAATTGTAATTGTTTAACAGTTTACAGTTTTTCTTTTATACAGTATGTGAATATGTGAATATGTCCTCTTCTGTGTATATATTTTATAGAAATTTATTTATTATTATACTATTATTTGTATATATATTATATATTTTAAATTACAAAACTAAGAAAAAGTATTCATGGAATTTCAACCAAAGATATTACAAAAAATATCTTGCCCGCAAGTGATTAATACAATAAAAATATTTATTAAACTTTGTTACATTTTTGCATTGTTTTAATTTTTTTTTAAATATTAAAATTGTCACTGTTGTCCATTTTGTCTACTTTACGATCCTTGACCCCGATAAAACAACGTATAGATAGAAAACGCCCAAACAGGAAATTTTTAATTATTTCATTCCACTGATCGCCAATGTCTAAAGTTTCCACGACAACTGTACTGTCCGAGGTTTGAGCTGTTCAAAGTCATGGTGTTCATGTTTATGAAAAAAATTGCAGGTACTTTTAAAATCGTTGTTAATAGGTTAATAAACGCTGATCACGGTCATTACCTACCAAAGGAGAGATAGTACCGCTCTATGGTTGCTGGTAGTATATGACCTAATCACAAACAAATCAGGATGTAAACAAATCATCGTGTTCAAAGAAAAGGGACGTAATCAACGCTTACAGGAAATTCCTCGTTCAAGGGGAACAATTGCAAGCCCCAATTCCTAGCACGAAGGCGGTCCACCGGGTTACACGGACCTTTCGGCCAAGGGAACGCACACGCTGATTCCTTCAGTGTAGCGCGCGAGCGGCCCAGGACATCTAAGGCATCACTTGTTATTGCTCAATTTCGTACGGCTAAAAGCCGCCTGTCCCCTTAGGAAGAATGTAGTTCGCCGATCCACCAACTAAGAAGGGTACCACTACCCACTGAATCAAGAAAGAGCTATCAATCTGTCAATCATTCCAATGTCCTGACCTGGTGAGGTTTCCGTGTTCAGTCAATTTAAACCGCACCTTTGCAACCATACTTCCCTGGAACCCGAAAGCTTTTGCTTCCCTGGGAAAGCTCCCCGCCGAGTCATCAAAGGAACATCGGCGGATCGGTGGCTGGCATCATTTATGGTTAGCACTAGGGCAGTATCTGATCGCCTTCGAACCTCGTTCTTGATCAATTAATACATACTTGGCAATTGCTTTCGCTCTTGTCTTGCGATTTCACCTCTAACCCCGCAATACGAATGCCCCGCTTGTCCATATTGATCATTACCTTGTGTTCCGGAGGCCAATAGAATAGAACAGGAGGTAAACAAATCAGGATAGCATATGCAGAAAACCTGGTAACAAACACAAGGGGAAAATTTGATGACATTCTGTCAGTAGGAAAGGACCTAAACATTGTAGGATGTTAAAGAATGGGTTTAAATATCGACCCTAAGAATGCAGCTCTCATACCTATAACAAGGAGTCCTAAATCTTAAAGCAGCGAACTTCTTAAAAGAAACTAAGGAACTAAATACTTAGTTGGACCAAAGGAACAGGTGGAATTATGTTACTCAACATACTACCACGAGGATAAACCTCAGGTGTATTGATCAACTGTTAGACTTCCTAGGTCCTATATAGAGCATATCCAAAACACTGCAAAGACAAAAAAAAAACAGTTTAAAAAAATTGACTGTATAAACAAAACAGGAGCAATGCATACTGACCATAACAATAAGAACCCACTCGATCTCCCACCATAACACATTTCTGTATGCTTTCGAGAGTTCCAACAGGCTTTTGAGATGTAACTAAATAAAACCAGATATAAGGAGAAGACATCACAAATTAGAGAGAGAGAATTATTATTAAAATAAACGTGTATGTTACGATACCTGGGCTAAATGAGAGGAGAATCAGTTTAGAAAGACTTCGAAGTGGTCGTGAATAATAGTTTCAAGAAGGGGTTAAAATATGGTACATTGATGGATCGAACATGATGAGGGCGAAGATGTAAGGGTAAAAGAGACGAAATTAGTCCCTAGCAAAACCTTTTGGACTTGTTCCAACTTTATTCTAAGCTGAGGTCTATGTAATCCAACCTGTGCTCAGGAGTAAATAAAAAATAATACAAAGAGAGCACAGATTTATATAATTTCTGATAGCCAGGATCAGTTAGGTATGACTAAATTTCCTATTGATCCTAGAAAAACAAGGTTAGTTTGGATTTTCGGGACATGAAGAAATAGAAAACGAACAGGCTTTTCCTCACGTTTTGCGCATGCGCATGTGCTTATGTTAATCCGTTTGGGATAACATTCATGAGAATCGTCTAAAAATCAACTCCCATAATCCCTGAAAATTGCTTAAGAAACTGACAACTGGTGCGCGTGGGCAGGCGGTAGTGTTGATACGATGAACATGATGGCCATAGTTGCAAGGAACTGATCCCAGACGGATAGGCATGTAAAAAAAATAGTTCAGAAAGGCCTGAAACTCAAATACGAGTTTAAATTTTGACGCTACCGAAATGAGGTGTCTACCCGAATGAGAAGCGGTGAATGGTGGTATGCCGTTTGGGGTTGAAGCCGACCCGATCGGCGCGGTATCTTGGGGGAGGCGAGGGTTCTAGCCAATAAAATGATATCGACCCTGTCAAAAAAGAAAAAATTTTTTTGAGGAGTACACCTTATGGATAATGGAGGGATATAATAAAACTGTTTACAAAATTCTGAAAAGCAAAATGGGAGTGGACATTCTAATTTTATTGGACAACAATTTTTCAGACTTGTCGTATACAACGCCTACCTACAGCAGTTCAGAAGCACAATGGGTTGCTCTCTCATCCACGAGACTAGAACCAAAACTCGGCTCTTAGAGATATGTGCCAAAGTTGGAGCTGATAAGATGTGGAAAAAAGCGCCACCTAAAAGATTTATTCATCTCTCAAAAAGTAAAGCGAGGAACTCTTCTCTCTCAGGGGGCTAAATTTGAGAAAAAAATCCCCGTATCGTCCACTGTCCTTTTAATTAACATCTGAAGAAGATTGGCAAAGCTGATGAGCCAGAAATACGCCGCCTTTGATAAAAGTAAGCAGAGAACAACTTTGTTAATACGAACCACTACCCCGTATACAGTATAGCGAAGGGAAAAAAATGGCACTTTCCACAGTATGACCTTTTTTTCGACAGCAGAACTACACTGCCCATAAAAAACCGACCACCTGGTTTTTGGACGAAAAAATGGCAACCTTCGATAGTGCGCATTTTCTCGGACCTTTAAGTCACAGATTTGTACTAGGTCACATTTTTTCTAGTAAATTTTCCGCTGAACAAGTTGGCTTTTTAATGTTTTCCTAAATCCGTCAGTAAAATCAAAATTTAAGAAACAACTTAATTTTTGCACTTTTTACGGCAACTTCCAATTCAGGTTTGGTGCCAGGAAATCGGCCTGGAGCGACGACTGTAAGCAATTGATAGAAAATTTTAACAAGCTTTCAATCGGTCACTTTACCGTTTTCTCATCCGTTTTCGAGTTATTCAAGATTTTTGGGACAGTTGAAAGTTGATTAAAATTCCCCATCGATTTCCTGGCTCCATAGCTCAATTTGAAGCTTTCGCAAAAAGTGAAAAACTGACACGTTCCAGAATTTTTGAGTTTACGTTGAATGTCTCCTTTACAGTTCCAATGTGAAATTTTCGTCAAAATGAGATCTAGGTCTGACACTCTAGGGTGAGAAAATATGCATTTCCACAGTTGGCCGGTTTTCATGCAAAAACCAGATGGTCGGGTTTTTTACTGATGGGAATCAGGTCGACTCCTACCCTCCGTCGTTTAGGCGTACCGGACGAGCTGCCATAAGGCTCAACATTAAAAACATTTGAAACACGAACTCACCTTAATATAAAAATTCGAACGTATTCCGCCCGCGGAATTTGGCCATTAATGTGCTGTCGTATATGGCCAGTAATTTGAGGCAATTTATCTAAGACATTTTACGCGGGCGTACCGGTTCAACACCTTCAATCTCAATCGTGCGGGAAATCTGACAGTCTAAGCATGCCTTCCACGAATACGAAAATGTTCCAATATTCCCTACGACTAAATTGTTTATTAAATTTCGGCTCGCAAACGTTTATTTTCCTGCTGAAGATGGAGTTTCGCTGTGCCCTCATAATCGGCGGAAACTAAGACCAAGAAAAATATGTGGCCTTCAAATATTTCACAAATTTGCGAACTTTTGGGTTTTTAGTAAATCGTTATCTATACTAAAGGATTAACATTACCGGACGAGCTGACAAACCTCCCCATCTGACGACTTGACGCTGTAATGGGATGAGTTGACCCGTAACCAAAGCTTGAACAGCCGGGAACACACCCGATGCAACGCTATGCGACGCTACCCGACGCCTTGACACGTACAGTACAAAAATATGAGTGTCCTGTTCTGACGCTACTCGACAAAAATGGTGTAATTTTATGAGCAAAACCATGAAATAAATTATTAGTCAAATTTTATAAGCAAAACCATGAAATAAATTATTAGTCAAATTTTTTTGAGAAAAACCATGAAATAAATTATTAGTCAAATTTTATGAGAAAAACTATGAAATAATTATCAGTCAAATTTTATGAGCAAAACCATGAAATAAGTTATTAGTCAAATTTTATGAGCAAAACCATGAAATAAATTATTAGTC
>CM077101.1:15791842-15806395 GCA_039619505.1 Cimex hemipterus
GCAAAACCATGAAATAAATTATTAGTCAAATTTTATGAGAAAAACCACGAAATAAATTATTAGTCAAATTTTATGAGCAAAACCGTCTAAAAAATAGTTAGTTACATTCATTACATCAAAACATGGTATTCCAGTGTTTTGATCAATTTTCTACCAAAGGATTAAAATTATTTTCTTAAAATAAAAACTAACGAATTTTTAGAATTGATCTGTCTTTTGATAAATTCTCTGCCAAACCATTAACATTATTTTTTAAAATAAAAATTAATGAATTCTTGATCACAGTTAATTTGGCTTATATTAAAATAAGAATGTTGCAATTAATATAACGATAATATATTACATATGCATAATTTAAAATAAATTACAAAAATTATGAGTGTCCTGTTCTGAAGCTACTCGACGAAAGTGGTGTAATTTTATGAGCAAAACCATGAAATAAATTTTGTCAAATTCATTCCACACAAAAACATTTGGTATTCCGGTCTTTTGATAAATTCTCTACCAAACCATTAAAATTAATTTTTAAAATAAAAACTAATGAATTTTTGATCACAGTTAATATTAAAATAGGTATGTTGGTATTAATATAACGGCAATAATACATATAGTTTGACATAAAAATATGAGTGTCCGGTTCTTTTGTCTTTGTCTGTACTCGATCAAATTACTTGTCTTGTGGTAACTTAAGGAGCTACAAATTTATATTTCACGACTATCTTTCAAGACCGTTAGTACGCGAACATGGTTTACGGCCGTCAAAGTGGCTACTAAACATCCCAATGTAATGTTCGAACATTGAAAAAAAAATGAAACTAAAAATAAAAAATTTGTCGGCAGCGAGCCGAATCGTAGATGTAAAGGGTTTTAAAAAGCTATAAACAACAAAATAAACAATGGAGTCCTTTGTAATATTTCTGTATATTTACTGACAAATGCGTGCCAAGTTTTATTAAACATTTCGACGGCTTCCTTATCGCTGCATTGAAATCGGACTGGCTCGTCACCAAGAGTGAATCACTGATTTTTATTGATGGACCCGTTCGGCCCAACAACAAGAACCGGAATTTTAGACCGCGTGCCTGTAGAATTTAATAATCCTTAAGTGTCTTTAAGATTCGGTTCGATGCGCGATTGATATTCGATGGCATACCGGAGTTGAATGCAGACAACGACAATCAGGCTCATTTGTTTTCTTATTAGCTATTTCAATGTTCTAATTTGAAAACACTCTGTCAAATCGAATGCAAAGCGTCCTAAACATTATAGGAAGATGTTGAGAGAAAATGAGCTTAAATTAGTCTTCATTTAATTTATAAAATTCAATATTCATAAATACATTTTTCACATTAAAGTCAATCTGTTTGGTTACATTAACCGACTAGACGAGTCGACCAATTAATTAAAATAAAAATATACATCTCTTTTGTTTCAATTATTGAACATGCTCTTATTTAACATAATTTATTAATAAATTATTTAAAAAAATAGAATGTTAACTGCATAGCATGCATTCACTAATACATTCTACAACGAAAACTAGAAACGAATCAACACTTACAACTAAAAATTATAAAGTGAAATTAGCTTTAAATTTACACGCCTCTCTACAAAAGTTGAACAGTTCCCTCCAGCCATTCCTACGATTTAACTACACCGTTTCCTCGTCAGCTATCACCTATGCATCCATCCACTTCAATCTGATTTCGGTTAATCTAGGGAAAACACGTAGAAAATGGTACATGTCTTCATTGAGACGGTTATTGCAAAGAAAAAAAAATATGACTCTGGGGATTCGCAACATTCTGCATAAAATCTATGATGTTTCGTGGTCCGATTGGCCAAATAAATTATTTTCAATTAATTATTCTTTTTACGTAAGGTCTTGGTTGAGGTAAAAAAAAGTCAGTGTTACGAGCGGGATTCGAACCCACGATCTTCGGCTAGATAACGCCGCTGCTCTCACCACTTGAGCTATCGTCACTTCGATCCACTCGGACACCAACTTCCATCCCAACCCCCACCTGTTTGAAGTTTCCCTCCTTTTTGCCATTGAGATGGGCGGTTTCCGAGATTCAGATTCAGATTTCTCCCTTTCAGAGACTATGTGGGTTGGTTTCTACAATAGCTGGTCCCCCTATGGACTTCGTCTCAATCGCGCCAGCGGTACCGCCTACGCAAACGCAAACGTAAAATTCTTAATCCAAAATGAGTAACATATATATGCCCATTTTTGGGGTGGAAGGCGGATTATGCAGAAGACAGTTCTTTCCTCCACGGCACCTGAACAGTTCTATTGTGAATCCCCTATAGCTTACAGCTTATACCTTGGAAAGTGCACTTATCCCTTACAGCACTTTCTTTCTCCTTGGATGGAAGTGTCCTACCGAAGTAGCTGTACCCTGAAAGGGCTAGCGCTTTACATTCACAAAGGATATGGTCGATTTCTCTGGTCTCCTGACAGAGCCGGCATTTTTCCGTCTCAGCGTTACCATGATGATAGTTAAGAGGGCAGTGACCGGTACAGAGGCCCATAATTCTCCCAAAATCCTGCCGGCTCAGAGAGAGGAGTTCGTTCGCTTCCGGTTTTGAGAGATTTATAAATCCCTTAGCTTGGCCTCATACCTGGAGGGTTTGTTCAGTGTTTGGGTTTTTATTTATCGATCAATCAATTTGTTAATCAATTTTTCCAGTTCCAATTTAAGCTCTCACTTAGTGATGGTTCTGGTCCCATGAGTGAGAGGGCTACAGCTTACCCCTTTTTTGGTTAGCTGGCCAGTTTGTTCATTTCCTTCTATGATCCGGGAAACCACTTTCAGGTAATCTTGTTTTGCTTTCCCAGAGTCATTAAGCAGTTCAGACACACCGAGCCAAGTTTGGTGTCGAAGCATACGCACTATAGTGCTTGTATGGCTGCCTGGCTGTCTGAGAGTATGTAAGTCTACACACCGTATATATATTTTTCTTTATTAACTCCAATGCACAGAGTTGTATTGCATGGACTTCAGGTTGGAAAAACGTTGTGGCAAGTCCGAAGGACTTCGCTAGTTTTGTTCGACCCTTTTATCCCTATGCCTACTCCCTGTCTCATATTCGATCCATCTGTGTGCCACATTAGGCCCCCTTTTTGAAACTTGAGGCCATCTTTCCGACAAATGTCTCCAGTTTCTATCTCCTCTTGGAAGGGGGGGGTTGTCAAAGTTGAGCTTTTCTCTCGTTTTGTTTTTTCCAGCCATTTCATTTATTTTAATCACTTTTAGAATATTGTGGTGGCTCCTTTTTAGATCCAGTTTCCTTGTATCTAACAACACTGATGGCTCTCAAAAGCCACCACAGAAAGATGTAAGAGCTGTTTCCATTTCCGTAGCGGGGCAGGTATGCATTGCACCTGGGATTTGAGGCACGCTAGACTTTGTACGCTGTTCAGTGTCTTCTTATTTCGTGTTTTTAGCCACCATGAGAAATCAGGCAAAGTGGAAGGTGACCAATTGAAAGCTTATTAAAATTTCCTATCGTTTGCTCTAGGGCGCCGCTCCTTGGTCCACAGCTCAATTGAAAGTTTTCGTAAAAGGTGCAGAAAAGAACACTCGTTCCTGAATTTTTGAATTTACTGATGAATGGCTAAAGCTAGGAAAACGTTTAAAATTCCGTCTTGTTCAGTTTAAAATTTCCTTTAAAATGAGATCTAGTTCAGCTTCGTGACTTAAAAGGCTGAGAAACTATGCCTTTATAAAGGTTGGCCTTTTTTTAAACCAAGTGGTCCGTTTTATTTTTCTTTTCTTACAAAAAAAGTTTATGACTTAAGGGGGTAGAAAATAATAATTTTAAGAAAAACAACACTTTTTTCCTTTTTAAAAAGATAGTTAACTATTTATTTAATTATTAATAAACTAATTATTTCAAATGTTATTATTTTTATAGTAATTTAATAATATTAAGTATTTACTATTTTAATATTTATTTGTGTTATAATTGCCGCACGTTCAAATTGAGCGCCATTAAAAAAATCAGCTGTTTATTGGAACGCTGCGTTGGCGGAGGTATCAGCGGGTTCACTTGGGCAATGCACGTCGAGAGACGTGGTTGTAGAAGTCCTTCAACCTGATGATGAGCTGAGAGGCTCATAATCCGGAACGTTGCAAAACAACTTAATGTGAGTGGGAACTATCTTTTTATAACTCCACACTCGCTCCATCATTTCTATTAATTTGCTCGTTAAAGAAGTGATGGATTATAACAGGTTTTGTTTCTGATTTTTTGTTTAGTTCTAGTTCCTCTCGATAGATTTTAATTTTGATAAGCATTCATTTTTAAAAAGAGTCTTTCCTTTAGAATAAAATGCTTTAAAATTTTATAGTATTTCAATAATTATTCACGGTTATTTAGTTGTTGAAAGAGAATTCAAAAATTTACCGTTTGTCCATTTGTTGGTTTTATATTCTCAAAATCTATTTAATCAATTACAGCCAAATTATGTTTTGTTTAATTTTTCTCAGGAGAGTACGAATTTGTAGCTAGGGCTTTTTAAAAATATTGAATCGTTAATTTTTAGCAACAATCTAAAGCTGTGGCAAAAATGTACTCTTTTTCTTTTTATGCAGGAAAATTTACTGCTTCGTTCTTGGGTGTTTAGTTATAAAGATTGCTTCACTAGATTGGTTGCGTATTAATGCTCTACAAAGTGAATAAAGAATCTTTTCCCTATGATAAAGAGCTTGGGAGAAAAGTAACTAAACGGTGAAAAAAACAACTATTTTTACGTTATAGATCGAATTTCTTCTTGTCGCCGCACAACTTACGCCATGAAACCGTTATTCCTCCTCTTGCAGTAGGGAGACCCGAAATATATTTAAAAAAAAAAACACAGATGTGTTATTCTCACTATACAGTGGGAGAAATGCGTTGTAAACGACTCTTTCAGACCCAGGTAAGGAGGCTTTTGTATGAAAGGCTCATTATGACAAAAATTCTCCCCTTTGAACTACCACTCTTCTGAAGAGGTGGCGTGGCACTGATACCTTGTGAAAAGAATGGCAAAATAGGCAGAACGTCTGAACTGTCTAAAATGACGAACATCCCTGACATGATTTTTCGTTAACTGCATTTTACAATGACACGTCTCCTTGTAAAGAAAAAAAACCCTTAAGGCTTCACCCTATGTTATAAAGAGGAATAAGCATAAACCAATGGGCTAGTTTTTGAAAATTTTATTTATTGTAGATTCGGAACTATTTCTGTTAACTTGGTCGTTTCCCGATCATAATCGTCATGTCCTTGCTGTTCTTCCCCGGTGACGATTCAGTTCGCTATTTTCTCCTCACATAGGAAAAAGTCCAACGGAACACACAATGAAAATGATGAAAACCGACCGTAATTTCATATTTACTGCGTCGTCTGGCACAACGCGCAAGACCGAGAAGACGGCGAGGATACGAATACCAAGATGATAAGGATCAAATTACGCTCATCACCCCCGCAGACCACAGGAGGAAATCTCACGACTAACAAGCTATAACTAATTCTCGCAGACCCTGAGGATAAATCTCTTAAAAAGATTTACAAATTCAAGAGCATTCTGATTTAGCTATGTCCAGTTAGCATCCTTGCAATCTTCTGGCTTGTTCTCCTGGGAAAAGGTTGTATGTAAAGTAAGTAGTTAAGTTGCGAGACTCTCAACGAAGTCTTGTTCTCATAGGATGATATTCGGCCAAGTATTACTGTTTAACCTGATCTATTATGGCAATCCGGAATGAGATTTTTAAAGTTTAATGTACAGTCCTTGGATGTGAAGGGGGCTGAACCTGTTCACAGAAATTTGAAGCCAGATACAAAACAATTAATTATGTCAATTTGTATACATCTTTAACATCTTTAAGATTGTTTTGCCCTGATGACCGATCCAGACAACTCGTATGTAAAAAAGTGGTCGATACAGCTAACACTTTAAATACAAAGCCTGCCGCACTGCGTCTATCAACGGTGGGACAGTCGTCCTCCTCTACGTAGTGTGTACAGCTCACCACCCAGATTTTTATTAGCCACCTCAGTCTTAATGTTGGCTCCTCAGTTTTGTTTACTGGATTTAGCTTTCTGCTTTTGGCAGAAACATTTTCTTGGTCAGGCACTCAGGAAGCATGTGATAGGTACTGAGTTATCTTACTCTTCTTGGCAGAGCCTACATCTTTTGTCCATCGTAATCAAGTGCATTTGGCGTCCAGATAACATACCTTCGTACGGGCTTGCAGCAAGTACTAAGTTTAGACGAGAAACAATAGCTGACTACTATGACTTGGGATAATGTGGTATGGTATGGTGGGAAAGGATACCAGGAGACGGGGTTTATGTGCCCCAGGCACTTTAGCCTTCTGGCTTATTGTACCTTCCCAGTTCCTTGGTTTAGTCAATAGACTCGATCCTTTTTTTCAGAAGTATCAAGTCATTGACTGTTATTGCTTCAATGTGGTTCTCTGAGTCGTTTTTATGCGTTAGATTGAACCTCCATTGAGCTGTTGCTTCGTATTCGAAGATGATATGAGTGGCTGTTTCCTCCTTCTCATTACATAGTCTGCAGAAGGGGTCCTCATTGTATATGCCCATGTTATGGGCTTTTCTCGTTTTCTCGTTTCCGTTAGCATGTTTTCTCAGATGCCAGTGGCCGGTTAGTAGTCCTACCACTCCTCTGAGATTTGCCCTCTGCAATTGGGGGTGGGATAATGTGGTACTACTTGATCTGTTCCCCTGGCTAGTCTATTAGCCTCTTCTGTCTACCCAACTAACCAAAAAATCCTAAAAAGATCAGGCAGCCAAGCAGCCATAAAAGTACGTAACACGGTCTAAAATAGTGAATGAATTCAAAATCTCCAAAACCCGGGAAAACACATTAACTTGCTAATTTGGGTGCCAGGAGCCAAAGGATTTCTAAGTGAAAAAACTGACAAACTGGCTGGAAGATGTGCTAGCCATAGGCTCAGAACGTATACTTAGGACAATATTACAAGTACAAACTCCTCAGAATGAGTCAACAAAAAACGAAACGAAAAGAGGTCTGGACGATTTAAGACTCCTCACGCAACCAAACCTGGAAAACGCATCGCCTCAGTTAGACAGGGTAAAGTTCAGAATGATGCAGCATAACGCAGTTAATGGGGTTGTTTTCATGGCCCCCAATTCACAGTCGCCAGATTAACGAGACATTGTCTGGTCTGGGACTTACCGTTGTCGTATAGCCAATCGTCGATTTTTTGGTTTAATCCCAAAGATTTGCGTAGGGTATGTTTTCCTTTTTGTTATGTTGTGTTGCAGTTGAGTGTTCTAGGTTAACTTATTATCAATGATTAACCCTAGATATTTGGCTTCATTTTTTAACTGCAGCACTTCATTGCAAAAACATGGAATTTGCATTTATGTGTTGCTCTTTCTGGTAAACGCATTAGCGTGGATTTCGAGGGGTTTGCTTATATGCTACTCTTCGAGCATCATGCTCTACCATATTGAGTACTCTTTGGATGAGCTCCTTCGATTTTGAGGCGAATTTTTTCATGACTAACAGAACATCATATACATAGCCTTGGGCATAGTTGCCGTTTTCATTTAGTTTATACACCCTTCTCCCATCTTCTACTCAACTCAACAGAAGATTTGGACAATTACGAGGACCAAAATCCGGGTTGACCATCAGCACTAAATTGACCTTATACGAGACTTTACTGCGACCACTTTGGACATACGGCGTGGAACTGTGGGGTTCCGCCAAACCATCCAATATCCAGCGTATCCAATCCTTTCAATCAAAAGTCCTCAGACAAATCGTCAAAGCTCCTTTTTATGTCTCAAAGACCTAAACGTTCCTTTTGTACACGAAGTGATGCACTTCCAATTCCAAAAATTTCATACCAACCTATCGATCCATCCTAACCCTACCGCTAGAACCCTCTCCACATATTCCCATCCCGAGAACCCACCACGTCGCCTAAAACGACGATGGCCCCGAGACCTCTTTGTCCCTTAATCTATTAAAATGAGTGCCAGTACTGGCTGGCTTCTCATGACATGTGTTCTCCGGGTGCAGTGCTGGCATCCGTGTTAGTGCTGTGACCGAGCGGTGAACAATATACATTGTGATCATATTTGTAATATTTACAATGATGTTTAGGCTAGAAATAAAATAATAAACAAAAACTTTTTCGAAACATGGCTTTCGTCAGTTGTGATCGGGTCACAGTGGTGTGATCATTGCTTCAAAAGGACTATCATCAAATGCCAGGAACGTCCCTAACGCTATTTCGTGCAAGATCAGCGTACCCTCTATTTTAGTATTTATTTGAATCCTTTTTGTCATGTGTACTGACATTTACGAAGGATTTTTCTTTGAAGGCTTCCCTTATGTTTCTTTTTCAACTTCCCAAGTGTTTTGTGTTAAAAAGATGTTAGTCTGATTGGTCTGTATGCTTTTACCTGTGTGTAATTTTTATGTAAATGAATCCATGTAACTCCATATAATGGCTGTGAAATGTCAATGTTGCCCTATGACCCGGATCGGAATGTGGAGTAAGACAATGTCTGAAGTTGAATACTAAATGGGAGTAAAAGGAAGTCGACATCCTTTTTTCTAGTGCGGGCATTGTGCGACTCATGCTTGAAATCGGGGGACCACACAAGACGATAACAATCATAGCACGTGTGTGGTGCGGGAATCGCCGACACGCCCTGTCAACGGCGCGCCGCCTTCCTCGGACCGTGAAAACGTCCCTCCGTTGTTGGAACGCCCCTCGCCAAAAGTGAAAACGCCCATAAAAAAAAGCAATCGACATTTCGGTTTTCTCTTTAGTGGAAATGCTGAGAAACCTGGAAGACTCAGGAGTCTGCTGAAGACCACAAAGGACTTCTATCCTGATTAGTACAGCTAGACAAATGCCATTATACTTTGTATACTGACAGGCAAAAAATTCCACCAACTTCTAATATAACTTGATTTGTATATATTTTTATATATTAATAAAATTTTCGCGTCTTTTAACGTTCAATAATGGAGTGTTTGCCGAAATAAATGTAAATTGACAAACAGAAATGAAAAAAAAAAATGAAATTTAAAAAAAGATGAACAGACAAAATTTGTTTTAGATTTTTCATTAACATTTCAATATCGCTTATTTTCTCCTCTTGCTTTAATTACATCTCGAAGACGCCTTGGCTTATTTTGTCACAGTCTGGAAATGTCTGTTATGGACTTATTATGGAGGTTAGTCCATTCTTCAAGAACTGTCCTTTCAAGATCGTGGAGTGTATCAGGATGTGGTGGCCGCGCTCTTATTCGTTTTTTGAGGTTATCCCACAAATGACTCGGCAAACTTTCTACCAGCCTGGAATTGTCTCTTTGCTGGAGGTTAGCCCATTCTTCACGAATAGTCGTTTTAAGATCGTGCAGTGTATCAGGAAGTGATGGACGTGCTCTTATTATCTTATTAGTCTTTTGAGGTTATCCCGTAAATGTTAGATGGGATTCAAGTCTGGAGAGCGGGCCGGCCATGTTAAGACTAAGACCCTGATGTTACGCTGTTGAAGGCACATTTATACTATGTGGTCTTACGATTAACATACATGTAGGGAATTGAAAGGTCTCAACCATCCCTAATTTTTCCCGGACGGACCCCCAAATTGTAGGGAATTGAAAGGTCTCAACCTCCGCTGACGTTATGGCGGCCAACATCCTACATACATTAGAATAGGATTGCCGCTGATTTCATCAAAAACAGGCGAAGCGTGAGGTTTCTAAATTTCCTCCACGCCATCAAAGTCCCTCCACGAACAACAACCGACCTTGTGCGAGTCTCCTGTGACATTCCCGCCCACACCATTACTGAGCTACGTTGAAAAGGTCGGCTCTTCGCACCTTTCATTTCGCCTTCTCTACACTCTTTCTGGAGATCGTGCTCATCTAAAAAAGTACAGCAGACCAATTTTAATCTTGAGCAAATGCGAGCCGTCCAACTCTGTGTGTTCTGGTCCGCTTACGGGGCGAAAAACCAGCAGTCCATACTGATTTAATCTTCTTCGAGCAGTGCGTTCAGAAATTGGGACATCAAGAACTTCCTGGAGCTGAGGAATCGCTTGAACAACAATAAGGAGGCGGTTTAGCAAAATTCTCAAAGTCCCAAACGGTTAACCTGTGTTTCTGTTACTGTAGGACGTCTTCTAGGGGTGGACCTAGTTTCTTGGAAACGTCTCGTAGTGTTAAAGGCGGAATCAGGTTGATCATCGGGAAGAGGGGGCTAAAATGTTTTAAGGTACAAGGGACCTACAAACGTGCCAATCTAGAAAAACTCTACACAACGTTTTTCGGTCCAATGCAAAAGTTTCTTCTTTTTCAACGGGAATAACTAAAAAAAATTGATTTAAAAGTTTTAATACTTTAATTTCAAAAAAGGAACATTCTTTATATATTTCCAAATTGTTTTTGCATCATATTCTGTATTGTAAATGTTTTTAGTCTCCAAGATAACGAATGCAAAAAATTAAACGCCAACTTAGAGGTTATCACGAGATATCGAATAAAATGATTAGAGGCAGAAATCAGAAAAGCGCCAGAAGGAAAAAATCATGATCTGCGATGTAATTTTTTAGCACAAAACATAAACGAACAAAACAAAAAAACCACAAGGCAGTAAGAAGTCAGAGGTACATTTCTTTCTTTTGCGGAATCAGTCCAGCGGTGCTAAAAATTTGCTACTTTAAAAATTATAGAATAATTTGAAAAATTATTTATTCTATATAAAACGTAACATCATAAACATATTGCAATAGGATAAAAAATTAATTGTTTTTGTTTTTTATTAACAGCTGGCCTTCAATTAAATTATATTCCAGCAATTTTTTTTCCTAGACCTCTGAAAATAAAACATTAGCTTACTAGTTAACTACGTAATTTAAAATTTTATTTAACCTATTTAATTAATAATTTTCTTACGTTACTTCACTATTACTTATTGGTGGGAGATTTACGGAAAAAGACTTGTGATGGCTACACCAAATTGTTTTAATAATATACCCAATTTTAAAGAATTTTGCTTTTTACTTTGATTTCTCCAAGAAGATCTCTCAAGGAAATCTTGGCATATTTGTTACAAAAAATTAAGAAACGTCAACGATTTAATTTTTTTATATATAAAAAAAAATAATAATTTGAGCTTTTAAACGAAAGAAGTTAGGTACGAAAGTAGAAGCCTGATTCAATTTTTTTTAAAAAATTGATAACATTTAAAATACAACTTGGGTTTGAGCCAAACCAAGCTTAAAAGCTACAAGAAGAATCCAGCTTAAAAATGGTACCAAAAATGCCAAAAAATAATGAGGGGTCATAGCTAGAAAGAATTGAATTAAACAGACCGAGCTGGCTGTTGTGCGGGAGAAAATGGAAAAATGGCAAAAATTTTGATTGAATTTTTGACTTTCATCGCCTATAACTAACTGTGCGAAACCCGGCCCGTTCGGCTGAAAAACAATCCCAACCGCCCTTGTAGGATTCTTTACTACCACGCCAAATTTCATTGCAATACGATCAAAAATGCGACTGCTAGAGAGCGGTAAATTTTTGAACGAGATTTATCTAAAACTAAACATCAACTGCTTGATATGAAATCAAGTGATCGGACCGGGGGAAAACACCAAACCGTGACCAGTTAAAAGGAAACTGATTTAATTTACGGAAGGTTTATCAGAGGTAACAGATCAAGGTTTTATAATCCTGAAATAGAAGAATCTTCGCTTAATTAAGGCTAAACTAAGACATATTACATATACCATAACATCTTCATTTGGATCATGGGGGGGGGGGGATAATTCCCTTTTACAACCCCCTTGGATCCGCCACTTGGGTGAACCTGTCATTAAAATTCCACTCCTCTTGATGGATCCATCCAACCCTTCAAAACAAAAGACCTCGGTAAAAAGTATCAAGGCTCCTTACTACATCTCTAACCTCACTACAACTACCTCAACGTTCGTCTAGTTAACGAACTGATCCGCAATCTCTTTTTACACTTCTACATCTGTGGATTCATCCAATATCTACCAAATCCAATCTTCATCATCAAAAGACGTAATATGTGTCCTCCAGGTGGCATAGTGTCAAAGTGTATGGCGTTAGTGATTATTTGGGAAGGGTGAGATGCGGTCTGGTGTGACGTAGGTTTTAGAAATACATTTTCTTTGTCGTTCACACGTTTCTATCTTTATTAAACGTCATACCAGAGCGCAACTCACGACGTTCAAATAATTATTAACAAATGGTCGCTAAACAGTGTACGTTTCGATCTTTTTAAACATCATCTTCAGGGCCTTGTGTTGTCTGCACTTCAACAAAAAACGTTCTCTGAATGATAGCCGATTCAGGTTTCTTCTCATTGTTGGTGATGTCCTTCAGAATGCTCTTTGCTTGGTGTCTATACGTAGTTGAAATCAGTTCAAGGAATCCCATGTTCTTCGTTCTTCTTGTGTAGAAATGTGTGGTTTTTTTTAGTGATCGTTAGTTAATGATTATTTGGAAATCCTGAAATGGACAGATTTCAACTACATATAGACACCAAGGACATCGCCATCAATGAGAAGAAACTTGCATCGGCTGACAATCAGAAAACGTTTTTGTTGAAATGCAGACAACACAAGGCCCTGAAGATGATCTCAATAAAGATCGAAACGTTGGTACGATAAGGAAAATGCTTTTGTATCTAAGTACAGTGAACAGGATTAAAATAATTAATATATTGCGAAAAACACAATCATAATAAACATTACGCTAATCCCCCACAAAAATGTTCATTCGATGAGTTTATAATTCTTAGAAAATATTAAATATGAATCATACTAGCGTGTTGTTAGTTACATGGCCGTCAAGGAAGGAGTTATCTCGAGAATGAATAATAGCCAGAACTATTTGTGCATTTGAGAACAATGCCATTATTGACCTTTTGAATAATTTATCACTCCGATTGGTTGGCATTGTTTATTAATTAAACTGGTGAAACGTTTTTTATCGACAAATTTCGAATGGCCGTTCAAAATGGGCGATTAGGTATAATTTAAATGTGTGGCGTGCCTCCATTAATTCCTACACACTTCTCCCATCCCTGCCATGGACGGGTGGGTACAGATGATTGCCTTCGATACCGCAGATAATATCGAATAGATCGACAGTCGTATTAGACATGACTATTATCGCCGATAATGCAGACGGACACATGGACAAGAGGGCAAATAAAAGGTCATAATTGCGCGGCTTATCCTCAGATACCGATTTCGGTTCGTCATTATTTCAAAGGTGAATTAGCAGACTCACGAACCTTTAAAATTCTGTTAACATAATGAAAATTACTTTTCGAAATCGCCTACCAGCCAACTTCATCTGGTAGGGACTAAGAATGAAGAATCCTTCTTACGTCATTTATTTTTCGTGTTCTGATTGACTAAATAATTAATTTTTATGTAAGGTTTTGGTTAAAACAAAACAAGTCATAGTCACGAGCGGGATTCGAACCCAAAACCTTCGGCCAAACACGCCGCTGCTCTACCACTTGTACTATCGTGGCTTCGATCCACGCGGTCACCAACTCTCAACGTACAACCTTTTGTATGTTTCCTCCATTTTGAGATGGGAAGTTAGTGTGAATCGAATTCACGATAGGGATGGTTAGGGGGGGGGTAGGGTTAGGGATATCGAGGGCGTTGGTGGCCGCGAGGTTTCGTCTTTGACACGGCGCTCATCACTGTAAGGTAAAGGTCCCGGGTTCGAATCCAGAGGCCCTGCATTCGAACCCGACGTACTTACAAATGGGCTTTTTTTCAAAAACTCCGGCACCCTGAGGGTTTATATGACCTCTGCTGTTGCGAACCATCGTAAAAAAAAGAAGTCGTGGGTTCGAATCCCGCTGGTGACACTAACGTTTTTATTTCAACCGATACGTCACATAAAGATTAATTAATTGAAAGAATCCTTTTTACTTTGTTACGCCCTGTTATCAATTTTAGTGAAACATTTTTTGACCATATTAGTTTTAAAAAAATAGGAGCGTGTTCGAAAATATACAGGGTGAATTGCTACTCGTGCTACAAACTTCTCCAGTAGATTCTTCACCCTAAAATGAACAAAAAAGTTCATATTGTCCATGGTCCGATTCTCAACCATTTCAGAGTAATTTCGCTTTTTATCGATTTTGAAAGATATCACGTCCTGGGGTCGGAAAATCGTGATATCTTTTAATCTAAACATTTCTCTGAAAATCTAATAGCACCGTTGAAATTCCCGTTAATTTTTCAATAAGAAGATGACGGTGGCAAAATGTTTGGGCTAATTTTTTGTGTTTTATTTCAGCCAGAACTACAAAAAGAGTGGAAAATTGTGTAAATCGGAAAGTGTATAAAGTAATCCAGAGTTTCTAATTTTAGTCTCAGAAGGCAGCAAATTTGAGAAAAACTACCTGATTTAATAACGCTTCCAACGCACTCGTCATTTTCTTATTTAGTGGTTGTGAGACCAAGATGTTGATGACAAAAAGAGAAAAA
>CM077101.1:15824189-15836937 GCA_039619505.1 Cimex hemipterus
AAAAATAATTCATTTTAAATTAAAAAGGGCTAATTTGAAGATAAAAATAATTCATTTTAAATTAAAAAGGGCTAATTTGAAGATAAAAATAATTCATTTTAAATTAAAAAGGGCTAATTTGAAGATAAAAATAATTCATTTTAAATTAAAAAGGGCTAATTTGAAGATAAAAAAGATTCATTTTAAATTAAAAAGGGCTAATTTGAAGATAAAAAAAGATTCATTTTAAATTAAAAAGGGCTAAATTGAAGATAAAAAAGATTCATTTTAAATTAAAAAGGGCTAAATTGAAGATAAAAAAGATTTATTTTAAATTAAAAAGGGCTAATTTGAAGATAAAAATGATGCATTTTAAATTAAAAAGGGCTAATTTGAAGATAAAAATGATGCATTTTAAATTAAAAAGGGCTAATTTGAAGTAAAATAGATTCATTTTAAATTAAAAAGGGGTAATTTGAAGATAAAAAAGATTCATTTTAAGTTGATAAGGGCTCATTTGAGATGGAATTAATTTTAAGTTCAAAAGTGATAAGTTGAAGATAAAATTTGTACAATTTGAACATAGTATTGATTTTAAGGTATAAGAGGGTTAATTCGACGTAAAAAAGTTAATTTAAACATTAATCCATTTATTATCATTATTCCATTATTATTTACTGGTCTAATTGACCTAATTACTTCTTTCGATTAATTATTCTTTTAATGTAAGCTGTCTGGAAGGTCGTGGGTTCGAATCCCGCTCGTGACACTTCGTTTTTTTATCTCAGCCAAGGTATGTGAAACGTTAATTTTAAATTTTCGATAACTGAACTTTGATACATTAAGTACATCTGTTTGATGCTCATTAATTGGGGCAACTTTCTGTAAGCGCTATTGCTGTCAGTAGTCACCGAAGCAAGAAAAACTTACTTCAACATAGAATAAGAAGTTTTGTAGACTTTTTAGTCCAAATTGAAAGTTCGACGAGACGAGAGGCCCTGTATGTAAAATAACGTAATGTGGACTGTTCCGTTTTGGGAGGGGGTGTTTACAGTACAATTTTGTTTTAAGATACACAATGTCAACGTCATATATATTTGACAACTTGGAAATCTGTGTATTCTTTAGAATGTTCCCATGTTCGTTGTTACACCTGGGCTTGTATTATAATCAAAGAAAGCACACAACTTGTCATTGGTGCTAAATTTCGAGCGAGGACTGTAGTTTCTGGAAGGCCGCGTTTGTTTTCCTTGTCTTCGGCGGTTTTTCGAGCCGGAGGAAAAGAGCGGGCACGGTCTCAGGTTGCCGGTCGCTGTTATAAAGGATGAGAACGTGTAAAAAGAAGGGATCTCGGGGTCGGAATGAGACGGAGGAGAAAGAAAGGGAGACGAGGAGCGGCCGGTTTTCTTGCCTTTATTCCAGGTGTCAGGTAGGGGCCCATGACCGTCGGGAGTTGATGTCTTTATTTTTCCCATAATCACAAGCCCTACCCTCAGAAAACCACTACCAATTGATGTCAGCCCCATTTCAACTTCTCCTCCTCCTCTTAAAAATCTTCCTTCATCCTCGGGGCTGGGTTTTTGTCTTTTTTAGACAAGGAGCGATTTCTTTTTTTTTTTACCTCTCTTTTTGGTCGTTTTTTGTGTTAGCACATAATTCTCTTTTTGGTCTCCTCCTCTTCGATTCAAACCTTTAAGCCGTAAACGGCAATTTTTACAAGCGTAGCACCATATTTCAAATTTTATCCATAGCTAGAATTGTAATTTCAACGTTGTCATCTCTCGTTTCTTTTTTATTTCGAGTTCACTTCCAATCAAGCTTTATCCCTGGAATGGGATTTTATTTTTCACCAGGGACGACGGATTAATGAGCAAACAGAGAGCAACAAGATAATCTAACTTTATCTTAAAACGTTATATTTTACACCCACTACACTGCTTACTACTCCGCTGATGTTTTGCAGTGAATGTTTCTTTCTGTCGTAAATCGCTCTTTTGTGAATTTGGTACCGTAGAACCTTTTAAGTATTTTTCGATGTAAAGTCTTGAGCAGAATATATCGGTTGATAGGAGATGAATAGAGTTACAGTTGGATTGGATGAGGGGTGCAACAAAAGATTAAGGTTATTTGTGTGTATTTAGTTTCGTTCAATCGGATCCTATATTTTTTAAACCATTCTTTCAAACAAGAGAAATAGTCCTGGACCCATCGTCCACGGGCATCGTGATCGTCCTCCAGTGTGACGTCGTAAAACGATTCACTTGTGTACATCTTGCTGCAAGACGGACCAGGTCTGTATACCGCCGAGATCATCATAAAATATGTACAATGGTGACAATGGAATGGCACTTAGACCTCAATCGTATTGAGACGTTATGGAATCGGATCATATCGGCAGTAAGAACCGATCAGACCAGCCGCAGCTATTACGGATTTGAAAGCAGCATTAAAAGAAAAGTGGAAATGAAAATATTGTAGTTAGCCGTTTTGGTCCGTCAGACTGTTTATTGTCAGTTATCAAAGCACATATTTGAAGATAGTAAAAAGTCGAAACATATGTGCCAGATTAAAATAGCTAAAGTATTATTCATAAATCGTGAGATGCGATCTGGTGTGATGTAGGCATCGGGCACTCTCAACAAGACACGCAAGAATGGCACAATTACACAGATGATAAACACTTTGTGCCCTGAAGATGATCTCAATAAAGATCGAAACGTTGACACGATAAAGAAAATGTTTTTTTGAACCCTACATCACACCAGACCGCACCTCACGATTTCTGAATAATTATCGATTAACGGTCACTAGTCTGTACACACTAAGCTAAAGGTTCATTTTCAGCTCCAGAGTACTCTTATTTTATTGAAACTTGCTAAAGCAAAAATTGAATTATGGTGTGCGGTATCTTCCAGAGGGGCTTATCGAGCTAGATTGGTTGTATTAAGTGCCATGCGATGTCCTTAAAGTCTGTTGGTTGTGAAGTCTATGCTGCTTGGTCTGAACGATGACTGCGAGTTTGAGCTGTTAACAGGATCTAGTTTGTGAATTCTAACGCATGTTCCATTAATGAATGTTGAATTTGCGCTTAGGCATATTAATCTGTTTGTAAAACGGGAGCATGGTCCAAGTAGTGTCACTAAGAAACGCCCCCTGAAACCTTTACCCTTCGAAGCATACCCCCTCATTCAATATTCCCATCCTTAAAACGGACTGCATCCATTAGTGATGAGGACTCGTCGACGGTTGACCCCTTGTAAGGTGTTCCATGTCCATCCGCTGTCGTTCGAAAGGTGGACTTGTCGAAGTAGTAGTGACGCCTGGTTGAATCTTTATCAAGACCCAGAAGGCTCTGATGAGGCAGCAAATTACTGACATGCAAAAAAATACATGAGGTACTCCTACACTAGTCACATAAATTTCACGCCATCATCATTAATGGCTCAATTTTTAAAAATGACGAGTAGAAAACGGTTAAAAGTAGCAATAGGTCTAATAGACAGAAATAATCGGCAAGAGAAGAAGCTAAAGGTATCTCAAGAGGTAATCTCATAATAAAAAGCTGAAAAGTATGATTTTCTTCTCCTTACTTTGCCTTTTTCTTTCTTTCAATGTGTATTTAGAGGGTAGTAGTACTTCATTTCAGTTTTAATTTTAAAAAGTGGCTATTAGTTTGTACTGCAGCACACATGAATTGAGGGATTTTTTTTTCAAGAAAAAGTCGAGATTTAAGTTTTGTTTTATTTCTTGAGGCAAGAAGAGGTCCTCATCCTGTTGCGAGGAAACGAGACGGTCAGAAACGTTTAGTTTCAGATAGGAAATGGTCTGGATAAAGATAAAATAAAATATATAACATCCTTCGACACCTTAAGTCGCTCGGTGTGGGGGATAATGGGGACATGAATATTTAACAGCCGAGAAAGAGACGGCGGACCGGATAATTTATAATTTTCTCCTGAACCTTTCAAATCAAAGCGGTTAGTATGCGGAGGTTGCCGTTTACGGATCGAGATGACCGCCGGTTAAGACCGCGATTTCGTTATGGCAAATACGGTTTTCCACCTCCATGGCAGTTTTGTTTGAATTCTTCCCAAAGTGACTTGGTTAATGTATGTTTGTTTTGGTTGCGAATATATACGGAAAAGGTAAACGGCACACGGTGAAACAAACATTTACGTAAATAGGAAAAGATGAGTATAGATTAAACAAACCATGATCAAAACTAAATCCACACCCAAGCTATGAGATCCCTTGGTGTTTGGGTATGTACCTTTACTCGGTTCTGTTCATTTTGTTTTATCAGACTATTTCCTCACTAAACTGTTGGGCCGAAGCTGAACATAAACAAGCTATCCAAATCTTAGCCATAAACAAAGACTGGCAATGTATCAATTATGTGAATACTGATTATTCACAAATCGTGAAATCCGGTTTGGTACAGTGTCACAATGAGAGTGCCCAACACGACACGCAAGAATGGCACACTTACACAGAAAACAAATACTTTGAGCGCTGAAGATGATCTCAATAAAGATCGAAACATTGGCACGACAAAGAAAATGTTTTTCTGAAACCTACATCATACCAGACCGCATCTCATGATTTCTTAATGATCATTGACTAACGGTCACTAAGATACTTTTATACTAGGAGCAGCTAGGATAAGCTCATTTTTACTCCAAAAACAATTAAATTGGATAGGTATTAAATATTTCTAGCGTTCGACAGTAATAAATATAATCAGACATCCCAAGAAATGTAGACTGAATATATGATCCCAGAAACATTCGTTTCATCCTTTAAAGTTTCAACAGACTAGTAAAGACGAAATTAGGAGGACGTCAGATACAATGACATGGTATAGAGATGGTTCCAAAACGAATGTTATAAAATGATCGGGTATTTTCAGTGCAAGCTCAAAATAAGAACAATCAAACTCATGGGAGTGAGTACACCTAGGTCTTTTTAGCTGAAATACATGCCATAAATACTTTCTCTCTAGGTGCTTGTCGGTGGCAGCCGTCACAGCTGCCTTTACCGTAGGCATGGCCTCCTCTAGGGAGCGTTTGGAGGTTCTACTAAAATCGAAACCGTGGCCAGAGCGTATCCAGAGGGTTCGACGCTAGCGGAGGTGTATCCAGGGTGATAGAGTTGTCGTCTCATCTCGGGAGTGCGTGGGAGACCTAGCCCATTCATTTCGACCCTTGTTGGGTAGCCCTTTACGCGCGGCAAACCGTTACGCACGATGTTAAACCCCCTCGGAAAGAGCAAGCGAGTGACGTCAACCTATCGGCAGCATGCTGCACGATGATGTGGGTTTCTACACCGAACCTCACGAAAGCAGCTGATTTTCCGTGCGTGGAGGTGAGTAACTCCTAACTTGAAAATCTAAAAGTGTGATAAGGCCTAATCGGGGCCAGGTGGGCAAACTAAAGAACCTCAATGTTACACGACATTACGACCCCAGTGAGAACGTATGCCTCCATTGTAAATGTTCCAGCAGAGTAACTTCAGTACTCTGTACCAGGTTTTACGATCAGATGTATCTTTATTAAAAACTGATGTAAGATTTCCTCCTACGTTCTGGAGCCAGTAATAAGTTGAACCTTTGTTCCGATTTAGGTCTGCTTATTGCGTGAGGTCCAATCTGTATTTTTTTTATAACTACCATTAGCAGTTTGTTTTCATCCGTTGTCTTATTAAAAATGAAATCTAATGCGAAAAATTCGAAAGAAGAAATGAAACTCTTCCATCAGACCAAGGGATAATTAATCTTAATTGGATTGAATTCCTGCCACACATGCCGTATCGTCCAGACCTTAATCTGCCAGGTTATTATTTCTTTTCATCCATGGAAAACTTTTTTTCAAAGGCTGTGATTGAACATTGTTTCGGAACGATTCATACACATGATTTAGCGATCAAATTCAGAACTAGGAGAGCCAACGATCCTAGATATAAACTGTAAAGATCGTACGATGACTTGCGGTTTCATTTTGTTCTGCTTATTAGTTTGTGTTATGCGTCTTGGCTTCTTGCCATCTTCAGACAGGGGCTAATTGTCAAAGCGCACAACCAACAGCCATCTGCACGTCAAAGGGTAGATGAAAAGACTTGCAGACCGATCCAGCACGGCATCCAAAAATCAGCTAAGATATTGTCACCCATCTTTAAAAAAAACCCACTAATCTCACTCAAATGACCGACACTGGCCGCGTCTGTCAATCTTCGCTAGTTTATGTTTACTCACGTCATGTAGAAGGTCCGGTTCAAACCTACGCTCCAGCAGTCCTCAATGAGGGTGGGAAATACTTAAAAGTAAGTACACATGTGGTATATGACAATACTAATTAAAACACAAATTCACTAAATGTCCAATGTAGAATATAATAAACAGGTGTAGGATGTGTAAGAAATAGTATTCATGAAAAATAAAAAAGTAGTAAAAATAATAAATTAAGAACTGGATGGTAGATTTCAGAGACCCTCGTTAGTTCTTTTTAATGCTTCTTTTTGTATTTCTAAGATCTATATCATCCTGAATCGTGTCCGATGGAGGGGTGAAAGCTGATTTGTGGTCGTTCATCACGCTGATTTATTAATATTCAACGAGCCGAAAAACAAGCACCTCTTGTTGTCACCTGCTGTGTAGGAGTAACGGGGAAAATAACGAGCCCCGTCCTTGCCTTATTATATGCCCCTTTTATGCCGGTGCCGGTAAAGAAAGACACGCCTGCATTCGTTACTGACCCATGTACAATGGGGGACCTTTTGCATACAATCGGAAACGCCTCGGCCCTCTTATGAATGTGACTCGGGTGAGTTTGTCGGGATTTATAAGAACCGGCTTTACAAGCCTGTTGAACATCGTTCAGAGACGAAATGACAAGGTTGAAAGTTAAATTAAGACATTTATTCCAATACTGCAAGGAAATTAACTGATAAGTCGAGGCTCATTATGTCCAAATCATAGCCCGCATCATTTGTGATTAAGTGACTTAGCGAAGCCGTTAAAAAAATTATCAAGAAACAAAGTTATTCGTTTTTCGTACCCCTTTCGTTCCCATGAAAATTTTCACCTTAGAAATTTTCGAAAATAACAAAACTACTCAATATTAAAACTAAATCTACATGAAAATACGTTTGGAGCCTTATATCCACAGGTCATGACTCGAACTAGCTTCCATAAATAAATTGGAACCGGAGATAATAAATAATTCGAGACTTTTTGTTAATTTCATCCTGATTTATCTCTATTACAATGACATAAAAACTAAACATTATTGATATACCTGAAAGAAGAGATATTCAGCTTTTCAACGGTTGAAATAACCTTTTTATTTGGTTGAAATGAAAACGCTAGTGCCACGAGCGGGATTCGAACCCACGACCTTCGAGTGAACACGACGCTGCTCTACCCACTCGTACAACTCCCCATCTCAACCTGCAACCTTTCTAATTTTCCTCCTTTTTGCCATTTTTATCATTGGTGTCCGAGTTGATCGAAGTCGCGTTCAAGTGGTGGAGCAGCGACGAATTTAGCCGAAGGTCGTGGGTTCGAATCCCGCTCCTGACACTAGCTTTTTCATTTTAAACAGTGTCTTACATAAAGATTAATTAATTGAAAGAAGTAATTTAGCCAATAGACCACTAAATATTATAATGGGTTTTAATAACTATTCTTTTTTTTCTCTTGCGGGATTCGAACCCACCACATTCGGCTCAACACGCCTATACTTTCTGCCCAAATCAAAACGTTATTTGGTCAATCAGACCACTAAACACCATTAAAGTTGACGTTTTTTACGAGGCACACCAGGACATCGAAGGAAAAATATTCCTCTGAAATCAAGCCAAAATTTGACTATTTTTTGATGCCCCCCCCAAAAAAAAATCTTTGGAATGCAACATTTCGAATTCCCTTAGGCTCTAACCTTACGTACAAATTTTATAGCAATAAAAAAATAGTCAAATTTTGGCTTGATTTACTTTAATTTCTTTTGGTTTTTGAAACTTTTCACACACCTAATCTCATTTCATTCAATTCTGTATATTATTACATTTAACTAAGTAAAAAATAATCCACTGGTAACAACCTTGAATTACATATATAGAAAATTGTATTTAAAAAAAAAAATTATTTAGGGATAGCGACAGTTTTTTGGACGAACAGTTTAATTTTGTTCCCTATTATTTTTTTTCACACTCCATTTAAACTAGATTTTAATTTTGATGCGAATTTCTCCTGCAGGAAATTCCGAACTTTTGTTAAAATATCAAACTCTAAAATTTTACCGTACTGTAACAAATTTTTAAGATCATTTGCTTGTTCGTAGGGGGGGGGGGTGTTGCAAACCATTAAACCAAAAATGTTTTTTGGATTAATTTTAATAATAATTGAACACAAATAAGAATGAAATGAACCCATTTTTTTAACTTCAAATTTAAATTAGCTCTTTAAAAAAATCTATGAAATATAACCATGTATATTACTGTACATTTGAGATTTTTTTTTTAATGTACAATAATTGGGCTCTTTCATAATAAAATAATAATAAATAAAACAAAAATTGATATACAATTAATTATAAAAAAACAAATGATACACAGAACAAAATTGAAATTTCGCTTTATTTAATTTAATTTATTTTTTAACAAATGCTCGTACGTGAACATTATTGGTAAATAAATGAAGCGTTCGGAAAATGTGAAAAAATTAACTTCTCTTCCGTAAGAAATCTATAGAAATAGCGATCTAGCTTCAATTTTTTGCAATGCCATGAAAATGTGAAATTTTGTTTTCCCATGGGAAGAGTTAGTTTTTGACAGACGGATGTTGTGTTTCAAATTCAAGGCAAAATACACCAAATATTTGATTGCCACCGTTCAAAAAATTATTGGAAACGCTTCCAAAGGTCAGAATCTCATGGGACTAGTTTTATTCTTTTATTCTGGGCAATAAAGGTCTAAGTTTAGATTTAACAAGAAAAAATATACCCTAAGGTGGCTGGAAATTGTTAATAAGTCGAAATTCCTGCTTACCGTGTGCGTTGTGCGGTGGCCTCTTTTTTTTCAACCATCGGCGTCGAAAAACGTGATTAAGCAGGGAAACGGATCTGCCAAACTGACATTTTAATACAGACTCAATTAAAGTTCACAAATGACTATAATTTGTAAATTGCTCTGGTTATAATTTAGTTGGTAGTTCCCCCCCCCCTTACTTTTACTGTAAATAATGAGAACAGGGTGCACGAACTATCTGTACTTTTATACATACGAAAAAATAATTACTTTACTAACCAATTCAAAATTGACAACTTCCTCTAAATATAGTGGCCTTTCCAGGTGTCTAATTAAATTGGGTTGACCGGAAAATAATGCAGGTTTTCATGCTTTGTTTCAATTATCCCTCTAATTAATAATCTGTTTAAATAATTAAGGTTTTTAGTTGAGATAAAAAAGTCATTGTCTCGAGCGGGATTCGAACCCACGATCTCCCAGCTCTGTACGCCGCTGCTTGCTACCACCTGAGCTATCGCGATTTCGATCCACTCGGACACTAACTTCCCATCTCAACTTCACCTTTTGAATTTTCCGTCCTTTTCGCCATTTTTAAATATCGTGTAATCAATGAACAAATGAAATGGCCACGGAGAGCTTTAGTGAAGATATACTTCATTTTAACTTATTAAATCCAGCAGTTTTCGTGGGCCGCGATATTGGGAAGTTAGTGTTCGAATGGATCGAAGTCACGATAGCTCAAGTGGTAGGGCAGCGGCTTATTTAGCCGAAGGTCTTGAGTTCGAATCCCGCTGGTGACGATGACTTTTTTTTATCTCAACCAGTACCTTATATACAGAGTAAATAATTGAAAGATATTATTTCGTCAAGCGGACCACGAAAACTAGTAAAAATTATGATTTATTTAAACAAATGTTACTCCTTACGTTGTTGGTCCTCCGGGCCGGATTACATTACATTTACTAAATGAATTATAAAAGTGAAGTCGCGTTTGATGACTTTATCTACTTTTCTTCGTCACATAATCAAACAAAAATTCTCTGAGTTTTTTATGTTCTTCTTATGTTCTCGTATGTTGAGAAAAAAATGTCAAGTGTCACGAGCGGGATTCGAACTCACGATCTTCGGCTAGATACCCCGCTGGTCGCTACCACGATTTCGATCCACTCGGACACTAACTTCCCATCTCAACTGCACCTTTTGAATTTTCCTTCCTTTTTGGCATTTTTCAATGGTCAATGGTAATTGGTAAAGCGCACCACCACAACTGGTGTTTTGAAACTGTTTAAGTTTGATTGTTTATTCTTTTGTACGAATGCCAACACTTTTTAATCCTCATCCGGACAAAAATGTTTGTTAATCTCGGTAACATTTTGTTTGGGGATAGATAATCCAATCTTAAGGAGGTCAATGCGTGATTTTCGCATTATTCTCGTTTTACGAGATTGAAGTCGGTCGGAAGGGTGTCTGCTGGAATCATTAATGAAGTCAGTGGCGATGGCAGGTGAGTGAGAGCACCGTTCAGAGATGGTTACAAAAATTTCGAGAGAGAGAGAGAGAGAGAGAGAGAGAGAGAGAGAGTCTTAGCCTTGAAGAGATTGAAGGTCGTGGAAGGATTTCTTTCCTAGATGATGATGATCTACGAACTTCGGTCGAAGGAAATACCAGAACAACTATTCGGGAATTTGCAAAGGATAATAATATTTCAGTTAGCAAATCGGCTTTTAGGCCACTTAAGACAATTGGAGGGAGTGAAAAAGCTCGAATGCTGGACCTCTCATGCATTAAACTACCTTTAAAAAAATCATAGTTAAGAAGTTAGCGCAACACTTCTATGCCGAAACAGAAACTTTTTCTGGAATTGGTACTGGTGATGAAAAGTTGATTATCTACGATAACAGACGCTCTGGACTTTGACTAGACAAAGCGCACAAGGACTGACAAGGAGAAGCAGCACCACATTTTCCAAAGCCAACTTATAAAGAAAAAGAAAAGGTGATGATCGACTTTTTGGTAGGCTCAATTTGGGCTGATTTACAACTTCTTGAATCCTGGCGAAACAATCAATACCAAAATGTATTGCTGTCAGATTGAGGCAATTCAACAGATTTTCAACCAGAAAAGGCCGATTCTGTTACACGACCGTTGGATCTTGATTATGAGGTTCTGCCTACCTTCTCCATTCCCCTGACCTTTCGCCTACCATCTACCATTTTTTCAAACACCTGGAACAAGTATCATAACATAAAAACTTTATTGATCAAAAGTCGTTAAAAAATTCGTTTACAAAATTTGTTAATAATAAAGAATCAAAATTCTATTCAGAGGATAAAGAAAAGTGAATTTATTGTGATTGGGGTATTTTAATTAATAAAAAATGTTTAAAATCATTTAATTGTTTTTATTTTATCACCATACACCTTCTACCATTTCTAATTCTTAACAACCCAATAATATTCATACAAATTTATTCAATTATTATAATAAATTTAGCCTGTTATATGTTGTTTAATTTCCTCAGAAGAAGAAAAGGCGTCTACGGAACAGAACTAATTTAAATTTGTTGTTTAAACAGGTTTTAAATGGTCCATGACGGCCTGAGATTATTACAAGGCTTCACAACTGCAAAGGTCATATAAACCCTCAAGGTGCCGGTGTTTTTTTAAAAAAAAGACCATTTAAGTATGTCGAGTTCGAATGCAGGGCCGCTGGATTCGAACCCGGGACCTTTACCTTACCGTGGTGAGCGCCGTGTCAAAGACTAAACCTTGCTGCCACCTACGCCCCTTTATAAACAGCCTTGTGGGCAAAGGTAAAACTGTACTGTTCTCATTGCTTAGAAGGAAATCTGGTTTCAGTAATATTAAGAAGGTGGCGAAAGGTTCAAAATTAGAAAACATGTGCACCATACTAAATAAGGCACTACTAAGCATTGGGATTGTGCAACAAACTTAGTGAATAAACCCCAAGATGGTATATTGTTAATGACGGATACAAGCAAGTGAGGTTCACTAAAAAATCACTGCAGATGGGGTTCAGTTGCTATTTTCGTTAATGGGTCAGTTGTTAAAACTTAAATCTGGAAATTCTGAAGAATTGCAATATCTGATGATGAAGTGGCGCTTTTATGCTCCTCAAGCACTGTAGTCTTCTGGCTTGCTGTACCTTTCCTAGTGCATTAGTTCTGGGTAATCGACTAGAGCCCTCTGTCAAGAAATATTAGGTTATTGACTGTCGTTGCTTCAATTCCTTCCCCTGGGTTTACTTTGTATCCCAGATGAGGTCTCCATTGAGCAGAAGAAATGGGAGACTGCTTCTTCTTCTGCATAGCATAACCTACGAATGGGGTCATCATTATTTGGCCCTCTCCAATTGTAGCAGGGAGTTTGCTAGTTTAGGTGTGGTTTTCCTGTGTTTGAGAGTTTATCCCATTCTCCTTTTGCCTTTTTTGTATGATTCTATGTTCGTCATCCCAAGATAGGTTAAGGCCTCTATAAATTGGTGCAAGAAAGTGGTATTCATATAAAAACAAGTTTAACATAAAATTCACTGCAGATGTTTTTCAGCAATTCGCTATTTTCATTAGTGGGTCAATTGTTAAAACAAACTTAAATCTGGAAATGCTGAAGAATTGCAATATCTGATGATGAAGTGGCGCTTTTATGCTCCTCAAGCACTGCAGTCTTCTGGCTTGCTGTTCTTTTCCTAGTGCATTAGTTCTGGGTAATCGACTAGAGCCCTCTGTCAA
>CM077101.1:15836947-15848941 GCA_039619505.1 Cimex hemipterus
CTTCAATTCCTTCCCCTGGGTTTACTTTGTATCCCAGATGAGGTCTCAATTGAGCAGAAGAAATGGGAGACTGTTTCTTCTTCTACATAGCATAACCTACGGATGGGGTCATCATTGAATATCTTGTTTTCTCAGATACCAGTGCCCAGTATTTAGTCCTATCGCTCCTCTTAATTGGGCCCTCTCCAATTGTAGCAATGAGTTTTCTAGTTTAGGTGTAGGTTTGCTGTGTTTGAGAGTTTATCCCATTCTCCTTTTTTGCATCAGTAACGGAGGATTCTGTTTGTTATCCCAAGATAGGTTAAGGCCTATATAAATCGGTGCGAGAAAGTGGTGTTCACATAAAAACAAGTTTAACATAAAATTCACTGTAGATGGTCTTGCAAATCCTCTGGCCATTGTGTCTGCTTTTTGTTACCCGAAATTCCATTGTGTCCTGGTGCCCAAGATATCAAGTTGTGTTTTCCCCGGTGATGTAGATTGTTGGTTATATACAGCAGTCATATATGAAACAATTTTATGGTGCCCAAAAACACTGAACAAGGAGACAAAAAACTGCCAAATCTATAACAGGAGATGAATACTGAAAACGGCTCCCCGTTTTTCCACCTTTACAATTTATATACAAAAGATGGCGTATGAGAGTTCCAACAGACTCCTGAGATACAGCGAAATAAGGCCATTTATAAGAAGAAACCATCACAAAATTGAGGTTCGATTAAAAAATTAAAACACCCGATAGCGCATACTAGGAGGAAAGGATCCCAGCCAATGCCAACTACGTCTGGTATACAAATGACTCTAAGTCCGAGCATGGACCAGGAGCTAGTATAACTTTTCCCCAGTAAACATTTTTATCTTCAAATGAATCCTTTCTTTAAATCAATAAAACTCAGGAGATGGTATGAAATGTAAGAACTTAGAAGAAGAAGAAGTAATTGAGCTCTTATAAGACCTTATGACGACAATAAAATTAATTTTAATTACCATAAAAATTAAAAGTTATGTGCAATAAATACAAAAACAAATGATTCTTCTATATTATTAATTCAAAATTTAAAAAAAAAAAAAATTATATAAATATTGAGCTCATATATAAATACTGCATGAAAATTATTACTGTTTGAAATGATGTAACGACCACCCAGTACGGTCAGGTGGATGAAAAAGTAAATTCAATTGTTATCTGCCAAGCTTTGATTTTAAGGTCATCGTCACGGCCTATACTAATTACAAATTGTGAATATATATTAGTACAATTATTCAATAATTAATGTAACTACATAGATTTTACAAAACAATCTTGAAATGCCTACATATTGGTATAATTAAGTTTTCAACAAACGGTTTCAAATTTCTTTGAACATAGACACCATTGTGACCTTATTCGAAACATCCACCTTGTGTTATCAAAATCTATTAAATAAATATCTATTTAAAATTAATAATACTTTCATAAATTGAACTTAAGCCCCACTGTATGTCCGAATTTTGAACGGTTCCCCCCCCCATTTTGTATGTAGGATGTCTTTTATTTTGGGAGAAGTGTACCGGAAGGGATGAAGGATAGACTTAATAAAAAAAAAATGTTATATTTAATTGTATTTATTTTATAACCATAATACTGCATCGTTTTCGGACAACCAAATAACAAGTATCACAGTAAGATTAAGTAAACAAATCAAATAATTAATATTAATAAAGCATCAGAAAAATTGCTTAGGCCATTGTTGCAAGTCAAAATGTCATTTGAAGTCTTTTAATGTGAAGTTAAAAAAATGAAAGATTTTTGGGTTTTAACATTAAAAAGATAAATATTGAAAATATGTATCCTTTACTGTAATTATAAATGATTTTGGTAAAGATTTAAACGATTTAAAAAGAACATGAAAGTCACACTGCACTGAAAGATCTTTTGTATACGTTCTTGCATAATAGCCAAAAGAGAAGTAATATTCTGCGTATGTATTTTTTGGGAGGACGAGGTGCATAAAAAAGTCCAAGGGTGATGGTGGGCTGCGGTAGCTGAGTGGTTAAGGCGTCAGACTCTCGACTAGTAGACCCCGCAGTCATGGGTTCGATCCCCACCGTCGCCTCTGGAATTTTTCTGACGCCTAAGGGGACCGGTGGCCGCAATTAAAAAAAATTGACACGGCACTCATCAGTGGAAGGGGCGGGACTGGATCTCAGCGACCCTGAATCTGGTCCCAACCCCCTTCAAAAATGAGTTTCTTCGATGGAAGAACACTGGTACAACGGGGGCTGAGTTCACTTCGTGTTGTGAGCCCTCCCCCAGAAATGGAGCCAGGGTATAGTACAATAAGCTGTACAGCTGCAGTGCTCAGGAGGGAACTCCTCCAGTCCCTGGTGACCATTATATCCATCCAAGGGCGATGGTGGGAATTGAACCAATGACCGTAGATTCTACGAGCAGAGAGACTACTATGCTAACCACCTAGCTACCACAGTCACCCCTCACTAAAAGACCTTAACAATTAAGAAGAACCTATGATCCTTTGATCGTTGGCTTTTTAAAGGAAAAGGAAGGTTATAAAAGCATATTAATCACCAGCTGGAACAAGATGCTGGACGCCCTTTAAGGCGTAAATCTACCTACTGTGTCTGATGCAATTGCCTGAATATGCCGATGCTTTTTAAGCTGCAGGATCGGTTATCATTCAGAGTTCAATGTGAATGGACATGTTAACCATTTCTCCGCCCAACCCAACCATCTCCTTTGTATTTCAAATCCAAAGGTAATTCAATTTGTAATTATATTTGTTCATCTCAAGGGGTTCAAATAACAAAAATAAATGAATGGATATTCCACTGGAAGAAATGGAAACTATAATAGCTCCAAATTTCCAACTTAAACTGTTATCACCAAACTGGAAGATACTTTTCTCAACAAAGCTCAAAAATTAAAATTAACAACTCTATTGCCAAACAATCAGCATATTTGTCAGCTCCTGACCGTGCTAAAGGCAATAAACAGAATTTTTGTCTCTTGTATATTTCCTAAAATCTGGTCTACAGCTATCGCTATTCCCATTTAAAAAAAAGAAAAAAAAAAGGTAAACCTGCACAAGAGGTGACCCGTTATTGTTTGGTATCTCTTACTTGTTCCATGTGTAAGTTAGTAGAAAAAATTATTTCTAACAGGGCCCATTGGTTTTTAGAATACCATGGTCTTTTACCGGCTTGGCAAAGTGGATTTAGACAGGGGGGGGGCGTACAAGGGATAATCTTACAAAGTTAGAGAATGCTATTTGTGAATCCTTCAATAAAAAGAAAAAGCTGCTAGCAGTGTTTCTTGACTTGGAGAATGCATTTGATTGTACCTGGAGAAGGCAAATTTTAGATACCCCATCGGTATTACTGGGAATATTATGAAATTCATAGAAAATTTTTTGAAAAATAGAACTTTTAGAGTCAGGTGCGGTGGGGTACTCTCTTTCGAATGATTCAACTAAAAATACCTATGATGAGTTCACCATCATAAAAAGTGAAGACGAAATACCTGAAGATTTTATTGAGGGAGACGTGGGACTGACCGGTGGCAATGAAATGTTCGATGCTACTAACAGCACAGGAGATAAGAACACTGAAGAAGACAACCTTTTAAGTGATCAGTCGGACAATAACGAGACAACTGATCCAAACACAAATAAAACTCTACAAAGACAAAGAAGAGACTATGCAGAGGAAGACGAACAAACATGGTGCTTATGTACCATGAAGCTGTAAATGATCCTGAAGCATTAAATTGGAAGAAGGCCATAGAAAGTGAGAAGTCATCTCTATGTAAAAACAAAGTCTTCAATTTTTTGCCTACCAACAAAGTAAAGAAACTTATCAGCAGCAGATGGGTACAACGTGAAGGAGATTTTTATGATACCTTCACTCCTGTTGTAAATACCAATACAGTGTGCATAATACAGTAGTCAGCAAAAGCTACTGATAAAATGAATAATGAGTTTTGATGTTGCCAGAGCGTTTCTACATGGCAACCTGTCAGAAGAGTTATAGATGAAACTACCTGAAGGAAAATCCTCATAAGATCAGACAGCCAAGCAGCTATTAAAGCATTGGCATACAAAAGAATTACATCAAAACTAGTCAGTGGATGCATCCAAAATCTCCAAAACCTAGGGGAACATAACAACCTGACGGTATCCTGGGTGCCAGGGCACAGGAGAATTTTGGGTAATGAAGAAGCAGACAGACTGGCCAGAGGAGGATCCGCATAGGCCCTGAACCTATCCTTGGGATATCAAAAACAAACATAGAATCCTCCATCGCAGAATGGATCCAAACAAAACAAAGAGAGAAGTGGATAAACTCTAGCAGTGTAAGACATAGTAAACTTATGATGAAAAAACCCTCATCAAAACTAGCAAAAACACTACTACAATTGGAGAGGGCAAAACACAGAGGAGTGGCAGGACTACTAACCGGCCACTGGCATCTAAGAAAACATCTGCACAACATGGGCACAATGATGATCCCATCTGCAGACTATGTAGTGAGGAGGAGGAAACAGCCACTCAGCATCTTCAAATGCGAAGCAACAGCTCAATAATCAAATAGGAAGGTACAATAAGCCAGAAGGCTGCAGTGCCTGGGATATACAAACCCCGCCGTATCCTTTCTACCATACCATACCATACTACCCGAAGGATATTTATCGCTCTCCCATGTGCTGTCCATATCACATCAAGTAAAGAAAATTTAATTAAAAGACATAACGAATGCGTCAAAGTCCTTGCCGCTGGTCTCTGCTTTTGGGTACCAAGTCAGTGTTGTAAAGACAAATAGTGGGCAAACGTGACCGGACATAGTAGCCATGAATCAAGATGAGGTACATATACTAGATCATGCAGTGGCATATGAAACGCGATGCATTGAGCTGTATTGCAAAATCAAAGAAAGAGAAGTGCATGGTTTTTCAAGATGTGCTCTGAGAGTGGTGACAGAAGCCGTATTTTGCAGTCGAAGGAATAGTGATCGGGAGAGGACGCTCCGTGACCTCGGAGTATCAAACTTCCCAAGGACGTTCTTCACCATGTCACTGATTACTCTTCACTGGCTATTGCAAGCAGTCATATAGACAGAGACAGATGCTTCAAGCTACCTAAGCATGAGCTGTCAAGTGAGTTGCCGAGACTGACCCCCAGCAAGGAGAAAGCATCATGAAGAGGACCTGGAGGTGGAGTCGAAGAGGAGAGCGGTCATACGAAGCTGTGAAGGACCAGTCTATAGGACTTGGACAGTGAGGACACCACTGATGGAGAAGCAACCTCCCTTGGCATCTGCTCAGGTAATAATTCTTTAAGTAGAAAAAAAAATTAAATAAATAAAAAAAGCATCTGCTAAAAAATTTCTTCTTCGAAATCATTGTTTAGGCTTAAGCAAGCTCCTACAAACTGGAATAGACGATTTATTGATTTTTTAAAGAAGAATGAGCAAAATCAGCTCTTGTCAGACTGATCAATATTCAAAAACAATGGCAATTCATTAATTTTGATAAGATATTATTGACGACAGGTTTGTCATTGGAAAAAATTATACAATCATAATGAATTGTTTTGTAAAACTTAGAAATTTGAAATGAAAAAATTTGAAAAACATTTGAAAAAAAAGCCCCCGAGCAATTGCTGGAATTTAGCAGAAAAATGAGCCAGAGAATGTTTCTGCATCAACAAAATTACATTGACAAAATTTAATTTAATATGAACTGATGAACAGTGCTACATCTCAGGGTCGGAAGTCAACAATCACTTGTGGCATAGACGATTGGGACATATAAGAAATGATGCACTCAAACAACTAGGCCTCAAAGTTCCCAGTAAGGAATGTTCAGCTTGCATGGAAGGTAAAGCAGAGCGACTGCCGTTCATCAAACAAGAGAGTGTACGACCTGCTAGAAATAAACGCATGAAATTACACAAGTCTAGTTGACTTAATAACCCATACCATTTATCATGAACTTGTCAAAAAGCATAAGAGTCACATCTATTCCTGGGTTCCAAACATGAAAACTCAAAACTGGACAGATTATTCATAACGTGAAGCTGTAGGATGCCTCCTCTACCTTCCACATTGTACCAAACCAGACATCACTTTCGCTGTGAATACCCCCTTCCAGGAGGGTATCAAATCCAAATGAAGTTGATACAGTGAAAAGAATTTTCAGAAACCTTCCAAGGCACTAAAGACATCAAAATAAAATGTTCAACTGGACAAGATTATCTACAACTGGATTTTTTTTTAAATGATGGTTCACAACAACAGAGGTCATATAAACCCTCAGGGCACTGGTGTTTTTGAAAAAAAGCCCATTTGTAAGTATGTCGGGTTTGAATCCATCCCAAAGACCTTTACCTTACAGTGATGAGCGCTGTGTCAAAGACTGAAGCTTCCGGCCACCGACGGCCCCTGAATGGTTATTGTGATTCAGACTATGCAAATGATTCAGTTCATCGAAGCACCAGCGGATTCATCATACTCTACTGACGTGAAGATGTCTCATAGTTAACTAGATGTCAACCAGCACTGTAGAAGCTGAATTTATTAGTTCAGTGAATGTGTTAAAGAAGTGCTTTTTCTTAATTCTCTGTTCAAAGAGTTCACTAACCAAAACCTCACTGTAAATTTATACGTAGATAATTTCAGTACGATCGATATGATCAAAAATGGTTCTCACGCTAAACAATCTAAACGTATTGATGTTAGATTTAAGTTAATTCTTGAGAAAGTCGATCAAAATTATTTTAAAACATTGTCCAACTGAAGTACAATTAGCAGATGCTTTTACTAAATCATTGACTCTTATTAACTTTGAAAAACTGAGAAGTTTTAAAAAGCAGCCCGAAGACAATGGGAGCGCACCAGACATCCAGAAGACAAAATTCGCTATAATAAAGCAACGGAAGAGTTAAAGAAAGCGTGCAAGAAGAAAACAAGCGCATGACCGAAGAGCTACAGACTCTAGAACCAACCGATGGCGGAAAAAACCAGACGGCTTACTAAAGGGCCACCCACATACCCCCTCTCCTATGCAGCAATAAATGGCAAATCCTGCCGAAAAAAAAAGTGAAACATTTTCACAATGCCTAGTCGACCACTTTAAGCCAAACCAAACCACGTATAACAACGATAAGCAAATGGAGGAAAAAATATCACAGCCGCTACAACTTTTTCCCTTTTCGGAATTTTTCTCTCCTGCGTAGGTTGGAAGAGTGATTGCAAAAACACCAACTAAGAAATCACCAGGGGCAGACCTGATCACCCAACCCCTTCTGAATAACTTACCAAGGAAAACACTAGTACAGCTCACCCAAATATTTAATGCCACGCTCAGGACCGCTTCTTTTCCTTCCAAGTGGAAGCTTGCCCACATAGTGATGATCCCTAAGCCACAAAAGGACAAATCAAATTCAGAAAATTATTGGCCAATAAGTTTACTTAGCATTGCTAAAACGTTTGAATGGCTAATTCTCCCGACCCTCATGAAATACCTGAAGCCACTAAACCCAGATCATCAATTTGGTTTCTGAGAAGGACACTCCTGCCCACAGCTCCAGAGGGTAATTAACATCCTCGATGCGTTCGGACACAAAAAAGTCACGCTGGGGTTATTTCTTGATACAGAGAAAACTTTCGACAGTGTATGGCATATAGGACTATTAGCAAAAATAAAAGATAGCCTACTGGACACCTACTACCATTAGGCGTCAGTAAAATTCCAGAGGCGACAGTAGGGATCGAACCCACGACCATGGGGTCTACTAGCCGAGAGTCTGACGCCTTAACCACTCGGCTACCGCGGCCTCCATTTGGCCTTAGTAACGTTGAATTCTTAGAAGAAAAATTAAGACAATTGACAATGTACTTAGAAAAACTAATATCCAGGGCAGTAATTACAAAACTTATTACTGAATTCAAAAATGGTCAAAACATTGGTAATAAGTTACAATTAATTAAGGTTTTTAGTTGAGATGAAAAAAAGCTAATGGCACGAGAGGGATTCGAACCCATGATCTTCGGCGAGATACGCCACTGCTCTACCACTTGAGCTATGTGACCTCGACCCACTCGGGCATCAACTTCCTCGTGTCATTAGCTTTTTTCCATCTCAACTAAAAATCTTAATTAATTGGTCAACCGGACGACGAAATAAGTGTTTAATGAATTAAAAATGAAGTACGCCTCACTAAAGCTCTCCGTGGCCATTTCATTTGTCGTCCAGAACACAATCCAATTACATGACATTTAAAAAATCGCAAAAAGGAGGGAAAATTCATAAGGTGGGGTTGAGATAGGAAGTTAGTGTCCGAGTGGATCGAAATCACAGTAGCTCAGGTGGTAGCAAGCAGCGGCATACCTAACCGGAAACGAATGTTGTGGTTTCGAATCCCGCACGAGACAATGACTTTTTTATCTCAACTAAAAACCTTAATTAATTGTAATATATTAATTGGTCAAGTGACTACGAAATTAGTGAATTGGTAATAAGGTCAAAAAATCAAGTAATGTTAATGAGTGACGATTGTACCATTGACTGAAATGGAGAACAATAGTCTGAAACCCACTCATTTTAAATCTATCACTTACATACCTGATGTGTCCCAGAAAATCAAAGGTTTGTTCAAATGTAAAATTGGGGTCTTGGGAATTGCATAATAAAAAGTTTATGTTGAACTGGCATACGAGCACTTACTGGGTCTGTCTTCATTCGCGGGTTTATTGTTTGAGTCGATCAAACGCGTTTCGGCATTACGCCATCTTCAGTGATAAACTGTCTGTCATTTAGTCTGCGCGGGGTTTATATAGTGTTGTGTCCATCGTATGTCGCTGGGGGCGTTGCGTTAAGGGGCGTGGCCTCCGTGTCCGTTGGTCGGTCTTGGTGGGGGTTGTTTCCGTTGTCGGTTATTATTTGTGCGTCGTTGGTTTTTTTTTCTTGGTGTTGGTTGTAATGTTTTGTTCTTCTGAACGTTTTCGTTTTTTGTCATGAAGTGTTTTTGTGGTGTGTGATTGTGTGTTTGTTTGTGCGTTTATAAGTTTTCCGTTTTTAAGTGTTTATATGTTTGTATATCTCGAGGTTCTCTAATATGTTTAGTTTTCGTCCTTTCTGTGCGTTGTGTGTTAGTGTCATGCTAGTTTCTATTGTGTTAGGTTCGTGGTTGTGGTGTAATTTGATTTTCCGTCATTGTCTCTTAAGGATCTAAGATGCTCTTTAAATCGATCTCTTAAGTTTCTTTCCAGTTTGGCCGATGTAAAAACAGTTTAAATATTTTGCATACCAAGCTGAAAGCAAAGGAACCAGTGGGCTAGCAATGCAATGTGGTTTATCAGGTATCATGTGACGGTTGTAATATGCAGTATATGGGTCGAACCAAACAAAAGTTATCAGTATGGACGAACCAAGTTGGACTGAGATAAAAAAAAATTTTTTTTCTTGATTCGAAGTGGTCATTTTTTCAAATCTGATCCACCCGAGGTCTTGGCGAGGGAATCAAACTTGGAAAAGAGACTACTGGCAGAAAAGGTATATACCAGCGTTACCCCCAAGTACGTGCAATACGCAAATGGATTAGGTTCCATTTTGGTTTGTGATGGTCTCCTAAACACATACAAGAGTTTTGGATAAAAAGTGGGAACAGAGAGTGTAGCTCCAGAGGGTAAATGTGTAAACGAGCCGCTTAGGCCTTGAAGGAGTCCGAAACTAAAGATCACTTTGAACGGAAAAGCCACCTGAGCGTCATGTCTCTCCCTTGTGGTAAAAGTTAGCACTTTTATTTTTTACTTATCTACATATAGTACAATTTTAAAAAACCTAATCTTAACAGTGATTTTGTAATGTACCTGAGGAAAAAAGTAATTTTATTATTTATTTTAAGAAAAAAAGACATGTACTTATAGTTATGTACAACCAAGGTAACCTATAGGACCACGTTGTGGTTTCAAATAATTTTTTAAATTATATTGTTTTATTGTTTTTTTTATTACTTCCATAGTGTTCATTGTTTAAATACTAAGCTTTTACCTAATTTTAATTAATCTTATTATAAATGCAGTTTCTTGCTCCCCAGAAATATTTCAACACTCATCGAGTGAAAGTAACATAAATAATTGGTTTTTTGTAATTTTTTTTAATGATATAACTTGTCCAAACTGCGATATTTTCCTAAAATAAATAGGCCATGATGATGATGATGTAATCGTCGAAAGCTCGGCAAAACTTAAATTATCGTTTCTGTTGTGACCTCACCGAAGATACTTTTGTTCAAGAAATTTCAAAATACTTCTTTACCCTACAATTTGAACCAAAACGGATATCTGATATTAACAACAGTAAATAACTAGCTTCAAATCTGGTTAAACGTTCTTTTGAACTATTATCTAATTGTCAACCTCCTAAGCAAACCGATGTCACATTTAGACAGTTACGTTTTTACTTTACAAGTAAGACAAAGAAAAGTCCTCTATCGGCAGGAAGAAGTTCAAGGGGCGTGGAGGAGGTTCGGTGGGTCAAATCTCAAATGGTTTGAAAAATAAAATAAAATAAACAAGTCAGTGCAGAGTGAGAGAGAAAATATATAATAAATCAGTTGACAACACAGTAATTAGAAGGGCCCGGCAGCATGTACAGTAAGGCCAAATTTCCTCTGTGTTCATATAAAACACACAGAAAAGTAAAAAAGCTTACTTATGGTTCAATTGTCTTTAGATTTTTGAATTATCAGCTTATTTTTAATTCTTGTGACTTGAGTCACTTGCGGTGAAGACACTTGTAATTTCTTCAGGTTGTAATTGAAAATTGGCAACTTGTTCGATGAACCTTTAACTGCTGGATCTAAAAATAAACAAAGTTTATAGGAACAATGTTAAAATAATTAAAAAATTATGATTGTGAAAACCCAAAAGAAATAAAATAAAAATAAGGCTATAGAGTTGTTTAGGTTAGTTATATAATAGGTGATTGCTATTTTGTATGCAGTACTGACAGGTTTGTGTGGCATGAGTTGAAAGTGGAATTATTTATTGGCGTAAATGTGTACTGTGAGAGGTTCAATGGTGGAATATGAAGTTCTCCACCAGCCTGATCGAATGGCAGGTTTGTAAATAGGAGAGAACGTATTTAAAAATGTGAATAGGCTTGGATCTAACTGCATGCATTGGGTGCTGAATCTGGAGCCCAACTTTGTGAGCTGGACAAATAAGACCGAGGTGTTCAATTTCTAGCAAATGGATCACTAATTTAATTTAAATTAATATTCAAATAATTAAGGTTTTTAATTGAGATAAAAAAAAGTCAGTGTCACAAGCGGGATTCGAACCCACAATCTTCAGCTAGATACGCCAAAAATCAAATAGATTACACAACATTTGAAAAATGGCACAAAGGAGCGAAAATTAAAAAAAAAATGTAGGTTTGAGATGGGAAGTTAGTGTCCGAGTAGAATCACTCAAGCGGTAGAGCAGCGGCGTATTTAGCTGAAGGTCGTGGGTTCGAATCCCGCTCGTGACACCGAATTTTTTTATGTCAACTAAATACCATAATTAATTGAAACATATTAATTGGTGAAGCGTAACACTAGAACTGGTGAATTTAATATTCAAAGTTGAAAGCACAACTGATTTAATACCTGATAAAAAGGATAATCCATTTTTATCACGAGTTTGCGACCATTTGTTCGAATTCGAACCGAACTTATTGTTTGTCTCTTCGGCGTAGAATGACTGCACTTTTTCTTCGAATTTGTGTTGAGCTGTCAATAATTTCTTATGGCTCTCGACACGACACTGTTGAATAGCATTGCACAACGCTTGAATCTTCCATTTCTGAGTTTCAATTTTATACTAAAAATTACACCAAGAATTGTAGAAACATGACAATGTAAAATTGAGTATTGCCTAATTTTATATAAATTTTAAATTAAAAAAAAAAAAAAAAAAAAAAAATATATATATATATATATATATATATAT
>CM077101.1:15849341-15885435 GCA_039619505.1 Cimex hemipterus
ATATATATATATATATATATATATATATATATATATATATATACACAAAACGTTTGATATAAATTATGTGAAGAGCAGAATATTTTAGTGATAGGATGTATTTACACTCGTACTATTGTATAATGCTTTTTACATCAAATTGACCATAAAAAAAATTTCACATTGTTGTTTATACATTTCAAATTAGCCTTTTCTTTAAGCACAAGTACAGGATTTGAAATATAGACATGTAAAGTAAAATTTCTGTAAATTCAGTAAGTTTTGTTTAAAATAAAATTTTTATTCTCAGGCCTCTCCCTGATGGATCAAGGAGTCACCCCACCCACCTTGGTGCCTGAGCAACTCCGAGGTTGGGCTCTGGTCGGGCGCCATCGACGCCCTCATGTTCCCTACATACATTCTCACGCTCACTCATACAATAAATGCATACATACTGCTATATACAAACCCGATCACACTAGCATATCCTCGGTCTAGAATCTGGGTCGTAGGGTACTCGATATTCCGCCCTGACCTGGCTTAGCGGAGCAGGGGCGGTGCCTTGAAATAATATGCTACATCGCTGCCCAGCACACTCCTATTCTAACAAACTAAATCTAAACTTTAACCTATGAAATCGACACCCCACTATATACAAACCGTTATCCTAATATCTCTTAAAAACCTAAAAAGTTTTTCTTTAAACTCGCTGCCATGCTCGAGCATTCTCCTATATGGAGCCAAACTGCGATCTCCCTCCAACACATGCGACACCGTGAGTCTGTCAACTTGGCGTTCTGAGCACCTAGTTGACTTGGGCCAACCAACAGGTACCCATGAGTCACACGTGTGTGGCCTATCCGCACGTGGGTCAGGACAACACTTTCTATTTGAGATAACCCCTCCAGGCTCCATCAGTTGACTGTAAGCTTAACGGACGCTCATGCGTCAGTCTAGTCGGCCCTACCACGCTTTCACTTGTCTAATATCATATTGGGTTGTCCGGAAAATAATGCAGGATTTTAAGTTTGCATTAAAAAAAATCTATATAAAATGTTCTGTTTACGTTTACAGGATTACTCATTTATATGAATGTCAACACTTATTAATCCTCTTCCAAATGATATTGTTTGTTTACCTCTGTAGCATTCCGCTACTTGGAAATAATTCAGTCATCCTTATAATGTCAAAGCGAGAATTTCGTACGATTTTCTTGTAAACTCGGCCGAAGCGGAGCCCAAACGGCTAGAAACATTAACCAAGTCTGGGGCGAGGGTTGTGTTAATGAGTGCACTGTGCAAAGGTGGTTTAAAAAATTTCGGGAGGGAGATTTCAGCCTTGAAGATGAAGAAGGTCGTGGAAGGCCTTCCTCTCTTAATGATGATGTTCTGCGATCAGTGGTGGAAGAAAACCCCAAAACAACTGTTCGAGAACTTGCAGAGCAACTCAAAGTCAGTAAAACGACCGTCGCTGACCACCTCAAGGAGATTGGAAAAGTGAAAAAAAAGGTAATGGTTACGGTATGGTGGGCTTCATTTGGTTTAATACACTACAGCTTCTTAAATCCTGGCGAAACCAGCAATGCTGAATCATACTGTAACCAAATTAATACCATGCATCAGAAATTGGCAGTAATGAAGCCCTCTTTGGTCAATCGGAAAGGGCCCATTTTGTTGCATGACAACGCTCGACCACATGTGTCACGTGTAACGTCACAAAAATTATTGGAGCTTGGCTATGAAACTTTGCCTCACCCACCCTACTCTCCGGACCTCTCGCCTACTGACTACCATTTTTTTAGACACCTGGACCACTACTTACAACACATAATATTCAAAAATCAAACGGAACTGGAAAATGCATTTATTGACTTTATCAATTCTAAAAATTCTGAATTCTACTCAGACGGAATTAATAAGTTACCAACACGTTGGGAGAAATGTATTGAGAGTATGGGAAATTATTTTGATTAAAGAACATTGCTTTAAAGTAACTAGTTTCTTTTTTTTTTTGTTTAATACCAAAATCCTGCATTATTTTCCGGACAACCCAATATTTTTCACTATTCTCTCAGTGTCGTCAGGCCGAATCGGAGTGGTCTCAACTTCATCACTGTGAGGAACGAGACTTTCAAAACGTACGAAACGCTTTTGCAAATTTTATGCTCTAAAACTTGTTCCAAGGACCATTTCAAAAATTGTCCTGAAAAGCGACAATTTTTTTTTTTTTTAGTGGTTTTTAAGGTGTTTTCAATTGAAAAAACCAACTGTTTCAATACAAAAGAGGTTTAATACATAAAAAAGTGCAGAGGATCTTCTAAAAAAAAAGTTCAATTTCAGTATCACTACCTGGTATTTTTATCTCTTGCCTCAATCCTCGTAAGCATACTCTTGGTGAGGTGGGCAACTTCATTTTATGGGACGCTTCTAGCTGTTATGCGATAACAGCTTCTCTCATCTCTTGTGGGGTTACAGGGGGATGAGAGATTTGACCGAACATGTAAATTTACACTATTCACAATTTTTGAATTTACTGGATGAATGACTGAAGCTAGGAGCTTTAGCTAGGAAAACATTTCAAAAAGCCATCTTGTTAACATAAAAATTAAAAAAAAAAAAAAAAAACGATAACTAAGAACTAAGAAACTTTGTTCCTTGACATTAGGATGAAAAATATGCATTTCCAAACTTGGCCATTTTTTTCGCGCAAAAACTAGGTTTTTTTTTATGGGGAGTTTAGTATGCCAATGAAAAAACAAATTCTCAAATACACAGAAATTTTACTTAACATTTCACTTTTTAACGAAAAATGAATTTGATATAAAAACAGGTTAATTTCATGTTAAAAAGGGTTATTTTGGTGCAAAATAGATAGGATTAATTTCAAAATAAAAAGGGTTAATTTGACAGAAAAAGCTATTTATATGTAATTATATATATATATTTTTTTTCAATTTTTTTAATGGCCTCATGAACTAAGCATATCTAGCCAGACTGCTGTATATATTATTTATTCCGTTATTCGTATTTTGGGGGAAGGGTATCGTGAAAAAAGGGCCAGAGGCGACGGCGAGAATCGAACCCGCGACCGCGGGGTCTACTAGCCGAGAGTCTCTCACGCTAACCATTCGGCTACTGCAGCCCCCCGTTATATTACTTATCCCAAAAATACAAATTCAAGCAATAATAAAATCATACATTCGTAATAGTGGTAGGTAATTATATTTTTTAAACCTCATGTTCTGCGTAAAGATGTTCAGCATTACGACCAGTTTCTTTAAGATCGACAACCTTATTGAAATATTTATAAACCAGATATCTCAACTCCGGTTCCGAAAGGTTCATTACATTCTCCAAGATGTTTACGTCCTGAATAAAAATGAAAAATTACTCGTAAACCTCTTATGAATTACTAGATAATTAATTTATATGATAGAATGGCATACTCTTTCTTGTTCTAAGCCGTCGTTAAGAAAACCTCTTTTCCCAGTAAGCACGTTATTTTTAAATTCTATGGTATAATCAACAGCTTCGAGTGCTTCATTAATTTCAAGTAATTTCCTTTCATCTTCGTTGCTGAAAACTTTAACCTACAAAAATAACAAGGTTATTGTAACTTGTGATGATTGTAAATCAGGGAGTTTTGGTTTGGCGTGGGTGGTCGAGGCAATTTTAGACTTCTCATTTTACTTTTTTCTTTATCTTTAACAGTAACGGCTGGAAAAACAACAATAGCAAAGGTGTGGCGAATTTCTACTGTCGTGGAATACCTATATGCAAGGGGATCCTTTCATTTTAGAAAATCTATCTTCTCTGTTACTATGGTCTCACTAATATTTAATGAACTATAAAACTGTAAGTATATGCTTTAGAAAGAATTTTCACCGAGTGTAAATATCTCAAGTCCAAAGAAAAGAAATCTTTTCATATTTAGCGCATAACTCAATAGAAAAATAATCAACGAACTATTTTAGAAAATCAAAATCAAAGAAAATTTGTTGGAAAATAACTAAAAATATAATTGACTAGTTTATTTAAAGGTGGTTTGTAGCAAATATCATATGCATGCATGTATTCTTGTGCTTTTAAATATATTTTTTGTGGTAATTTACTTACTCTGTTTAATTTATAATCAAGTTTACACCTCTGTTCAAGCAAAAACATTTTTGTTTCTCGTAAATTGTATATTTCTTGTCTATTGGTCTCTTCTCTTGTTTGTTTCGAATGAATATTATTGTCCTCGATCCTTCTATATGAACTGTCATGAGTATTTCCCCAAATTTTTCCATAAGCTGATTTTGTCAACAGTATTTCTTCCTTTAATTACAAAAAAAAAAAAAAAAATGTTAAACAACAAATTAGTATATTTTTATTTTAAGCACAATTTTAGAGTGGCAATGGATGATTTTACTCACTTCCTTTGAGTTCGGCTTGGGAAGGCAAAATGTCGATCCCTCAAAACTGTCAAACCTGTTACTATCATTAAATTGATTCGATTTATCGAAATCCATTGGTTTTGGGAAAATACCTCCTGACAAAAATCTATTTTTATTGGTTGTCCCATCGGCTAAAATAATTCAGTTATTGTACAACTTTGTATTAATGTATCATAAGCCAGATAATAAATAAATAACTTACAACACGTTCCTTGAATCACGTTTGATTCACTTTCAGAGCATTCCCAGCTGCCATACCCCAACGAATCATTTGCAATTGATTCATTTAAAGTTTGGAATCTGAAAAAAAATTGTAAAATTAAATATCACATAGCTTTAAATAAATATTATCTAATATATATTATTGGGTTGTCCGAAAAATAATTCAGGTTTATGGTTATAAAATAAGAACAATAAATAATTTTAAACATTTTTATTAATTAAAGTACCTTCACTTTCTATATACTACTCACGTGATGGCGACTTCACCCTCTGAACAGAATTTTGAGTCTTTATTTATTATTAACAAATACTTTAACACATTTTCTAAGGACTTTTGATCAATACATTTTTTATGTTGTAAAAATGTTGTCCAGGTGTCTGAAAAAATCGCTGTCGGTAAGCAAGAGGTCGGGAGAATCGGGCAGGTGAGATAGAACCTAATAACCAATTAAAGTTTTCAGTTGAGATAAAAAGTCAATGGCACGAGCAGGATTGGAATTTTTATCTCAACTGAAAACCTTAATTAATTGCAAGATATTAATATTAATTGGTCAAGCGGACCACGAAACTAGTGAATCTAATATCAAATATCCAACATTTTTCGTGTTGGCACATGCGATACTTGGGGCTGAGCGTTGTTGTGTAGCAGAATTGGCCTTTTCCGATTGGCCGAAGATGGCTTCAATAACGCCAATTTCGTGTGCAACGTTTCAATTTGGGAGCAATACATTTCGGCGTTAGTTGTTTCACCAGGATTCAAGAAGCTGTAGTAAATCAGCCCACAAAAGAATCATCATCACCTGTTTTTGATGAGTTGGGGTCTTTGGAAACTGTAGCGCTGTCACTTTGTCAGGACACTGTCTAGAGTGTCTGCTGTTATCACAGAAAATCCGCTTTTCATCACAAATAACAATTCTATCCACGAAAGGTTTGTTTATGTTTCAGCATGAGGAACCGAACTTTCAGGCTTTTTCACCTGTCTAATTAATTGGCTTTGGTCAGGAACAGCCCATTTGCTAACTGAAAGATTCTCTACAAATTCTCGAACAGTTATTCTGGGAACATCATAAGGGGGAAGAGCATCTCATCATCAAGGGAAGAAATCCTTCCATGATCTGCTTGTCTTTCGCGGGGGGGGGGGGGAAGCCGGGGGGTTAGCGTGAGAGACTCTCGGCTAGTAGACCCTGCGGTCGCGGGTTCGATTCCCGCCTATTACGCCAGATATTGTCTGACTAAAAAACTGTCCTCCAGGTTATAAACTCTCCTTCTCGAAATTTTTGAAACCATCTCTGAATGGTGCTCTCACTACACTGCCACCACCCCCAGACTTCATTAATGTTCCTGGCACCGTTCCAATTGACTTTACAGTTACAAAATGAAATTATGCAAAAATCTGACATCTTAGTAAAGACTGAATTATTACCGAGTAATGAAATGCTATTGAAGTAAGCAAACATTTTTAAATTAAAAACTGTTGACACTCGCACAAAAGAATAATCCATCAAACCTAAACAATTTATTATCTAGAGCAGTAAATGAAAACATGAAAAACTTCATTATTTTCCGGACGACCCAATACAAACCTATTTTGTTGAGATGCAAACTGTCCTAAAACCTTGTCTTCTTCTTCGCCTGCTAAAAGAGGCTCCTCATCACTATAATTATCGCTATCACTTAAAATTTCTGCAGTGTTAAAATAAATTGATGAAAATAAGAAGCCAAATATAAATAAATAACATTTTATTTCGTTAATAAATACCAACCTTGATATGCCATAATGGAATTAACTGCTTATTATCCAATCTAATCAAATATCACTTCATGAATAGATGGAGCTGCAAAAGACAAGATTTTATTAAACATATAGTAGCCTATTAAGAATCATATCCTGGTAGACTAGGTTCTTTTCAGAGAACTAATTTTAAGTTTATGTTTTATATTTGCTCTCTCCCGATTCTTCTTGGATATTTCTCCGATTGAAATATACACATAATTATAAAATGTTAGAAGTATATATATAAACTTGCTTAACAAAATTTGTCCAGCTTTCGGTGATTGAGCAATATGCTAGTACAGATGGTGGTATAATCACTGTAAGCGTGGCAATTAAATTATTTGATTTTGTTAGGCTATCCTTCACAACAATGTTCACAGAAGAAAATCCTGGCGATTCACTGTAGATTTAGCTATGCATATCCTCTTCCTTGTGCACAAAGTAGTGTATGGAAGCTTTTCTTGATGTAACACAAATGTTACAAGGGCCTCCTGTACAAATTAATGGAACTCCTTCAATACCCTCTACCTGATCCTCTGCCCTTATCTAACTTTCATGTAGGCGCGATTTTTTTTTTGTCACTTGTGGGTGCAGAGCGGCAGTCTACTGCTAACTCAAATTGAAAAACTTTATTCAAAATGACAAAATAAAGAATCACAAGCAATACATGATCAACGGACAATATCTGTCTTTTAAAGTAAATGTAGTGCACAAAAAAAAGCACGAAAAAAATTAAAGGTAGTTACATTGTGCCTACTATGACGACGGCAGAAGCCTGTGCACCCGCACGAAGGCAACAGAGAGGTTCTTTCAGGTCCGTAAAGGATCTAATTATTCGGAATACTTCTCTCTGGTTCCAGAATTACCACAGTCTACTTGGAACAATCCTCTATACTGTTGATATTCCTCCCTCCTCATACCACCCTTATTTCATCTTTTGCCGATAACACAGCTGTACTACCTTCTATCCCCGATCCTGCGATTCCTTCGGAAGATCTGCAAAGGCATATCCTAAATATAGCGGATTGGTGCAGGCAATGTTAAATGAATATACTAACTCTGAAACAAATCTCCTCTGTCAATATACTGCTAAACCAAATTAAATATATTAGGTATGCAGAACAAAATCAGCCCAGGACACATGGCAGTAGAAGGCAACGAGAAAGCGGACACCCTTGTAAGGTTAGGAGCCACTACAGGAGGGACCTGAACCCTTCTGTGGCATAGGAACCCAAACTATTAAAGAGTATTTCAGACAGAAAGACTAAAAGAAAATGAAAGAACAATGGAATTTACTCATTGAACTTAGGCAATCAAAGAATTTCAGCAGAAAAGAAATTATAAAAATGGGTCAAAGGAAGCAGGAATAAACTGTGGACGATTAAAGAAGATTAAATTAACCCAAGACGGCAAATGCAGATTCTGCAAAGAGGCAGAGCAGACATCAACACATCTACTAACAAACTGCAGTGTTACACTCGCCCACAGAAGGAAGTGTTTTGGGATGTACAATGTGACCATAGAAGAGATTCAACCATTGAAACCGGACCTATCAATCAAGATTCTTGATGAAATAGGACTCACTGATGTGCTTTAGGCAGAGAACGGGGATACAGTAACTCTTAAAGGGCGCAGTATACTACACCCCAAATATTACATCTAAATTTACATCAAACACTTTTAAGAATTAGGACCTGGGTTTCACTGTCGTACTCATTGCTTAAGTTGGTCCCAAATGAGTTGGACTACCTCATTCAGGTAGTCATCAACAAAATGTGCCCTACGGCACCTGGCGTTATATTGCTTTAGGAAGAATCTATCACTGATATGTGAAGGGGCAAATGGGATCTTCCTTCACAAAACACTATTTCAGTGCGGGTGTCCAAGGAAATGCCACCCCAGAACATCATGACCCAATATTGGAATGCCACCTGAGAATGATACAGCATGGGTACATTTCTCCTGAACACATCCATATAAAATTATGCCAATCTGAAGATTTGATGCCAATACCTCGTCTGTAAGGAGGACTATAGTCCCCAATCTTCTAATGTCTAATTCACTTGTTACCATGCAGAGGGAACCCTAGCCATTTTTTTGAGTTTTGGTAAGAAGAGGTCCATGAGCCAGGTGACGGGCCCTGAGGTTATTTTTATTGAGCCTTCTTCTTCTGTCCTGGAGGAAATCAAAAGTTTTTGGACTTGTCCCATCAGATTTCTTATCTAATTTCCCATTACACTGTGGTTTCGTAGAGCCTGATGACGGATGAATCCATCATCTTACTTGTCGATAGTTCTAGTTCGACACTGTCCTGACCTTTTAGGGTGAAGCCCTGTTTCTCCGATGCACCAAACAACCCTTTCTTTTGTAGAGTGATTTTACACTCAGACTCATGGCGACTTCGCGCTGACTGTATCCTTCCTCTGATGTTATGACTCTGACGCTTTACTCACTCAAATGCCTGACTGGAGCCATTAAAAAAAAACTTAAGAAAAAGAATGATAACAGATAAAAACAATGAAAGAAGAATATTAACTGAATGCGTTAAGCGTCATTAAGCGTAGCAGAATGGGATGGGATATTGCCACTTTTTGTGCAAATGGGATTAATCAGTACAAAAGTAAATAAAGGAAGCAAACAAAGCATTATTTAGAGTTTGCCTTTGATAGCTCCTATTTACCTGTAAATAATGTAGAAAGATAATGGATTAAAGACAAATAAATTGAGTGGTGTGTTAAATTTGTCCATCAGTGTAGGACTTAAATTGGCCTCACTAAGTAATCGTTATTTAACACGTTTGGTTTAAAATACCAACAAACAAAAATCATTCAAAGAAAACCCAACACTGAATATGGCGACAAGGTAAAACACATGTGGCAGACAAACAAGCGAGACTAGGCGGACCAAAACGATCGGAAACGTCCCTACAGGCCCATCACTTCCAGTGCGTTTTTACATTTGATCGTTGTACACCGCCGAACTGGGCCGCCTGCATGGGTGGAAACAGGTATTTAAAAAAAAAATCTGGTACCTTTTTTGGAACAGTTTGAGGTTCACGTTTAACGGACAGCGGCTGGAGAAAAGGCGGATCTTGGCCTCTGCGTCGTCTGGCCTCCGGTTCTGGATAATATCCACATTTTGTCTGGGGAGGGTTTAGGCAGTTAGCCGACAAAGGACGCAGATCACTTGAATTTTGAGGAGGTAGTCACTAGTCAGGTAGCTACCTAGTAGCTACTAGATCTAGACGGACGAAAGTCGATAGTACTACAAATATATCGATATTTCATTGTCGAGTGTCGCACTTTTGGAGCGAAAATCTCAAAAACAAGGATATAACTATCATGTCGAACAGCCAGGAAGCCACCACCGCCTTCAACTCAATCATTATTAGCTCAAGGTTGGTGCGGAATTGCTGCTAAATTAAACAGATCAATCAAAACAAAGTTACACTCTTCTGATTACCAGGACCCACAGGAGTAGAGTGGAATGGGGAACCGTACTTGTAGGTAGGTCCTGAGACTTTTTGTGGCAAGGTATCCACATTAAAAATGGTCATCTTAGAAAAGGTAAGGATATTACAGCTATCAAAGGGTACAGGATAACAAATCGTCCTGAATTTTTACATATTTCTTCTAAGGATTGAGATGGAGTGCCCTGTTTCAAAGAATAATTGAATTCATCCAGGACTTTGCTTTGGCTATCAGAACCTCCTGCATACCGACGTACTTCACACAAAATATATGCTGATGGAAGTGAAATTGGCTGGGTTGGCTGTGCATACATTGTGAGTGGAAGGCAACATTATATATGAAAACTTTAGACTAACTGAAATTTATTGAGATTTAACAATCAAGCTGAGTAGATAGCACACAATCGAACAATATGAATTTCAGCATAAAAGTCTTCGGTTGTGAATTCGAGAGTTGAGAGAATAATAGGACAGTAACTAATTTGAGAATAACTCGCGTGGAGATAAAATGACACACACATTTCATACATGTATACAACATGTATAGATTGTTTAAAGAAGGTATTTCAACGAAGAGATTATATGAATTGTCAGGGTAACAGGCTTTTGAAAAATGCCCATATGTAAATATTTCAGGTTCACTTCAGGGCTGCTGGATTTGAACCTGGAACCTTTACTTACAGTGTATGTGTATGTTGCCTGCGGCCACCTTTGCCCTGAGAACTCCTTATTGTCTAAATACTGGCAGGGATGTTAGCTTCAAACGGTTAAAACCCATAATGGAAATGAGGGAAATGATTGAACAGATATGTTGGCAAAAGTAAAAAAACATTTGACTCCCTGCTTTAAATCTACTTTGGACTGTTAGTTGTAACTGATGGGAGAAAGACAGATGGTATACTCTGTATAAGTCTACTGACATCAAAGGTCAAGATTTGAGTTCACCTGTAGTGGTTATGGTACAGCAAGTCATAAAGCACAATTAACCTCATATACAACACTGCCCAAAGAATTACCACTGGAGCAATTAGATATAGCCTTGTTAATAGTCTTCATGCCTTCTGCCTATAGGGGAAAAATTATTGATGCATCTTACTTAGAAAATTTTTTTTCTAACAACAACAGTCACACACACATACACACACACCTAAATTATATTGACCACAACATTATTTATAAGGATGGATCTAAAATACAGAGGTCATGTTCTATGACAAATCTATATGCTTCAGGTGTCTCACGTTTCAATTATACAGCCGAGTTATTATTTAGCAATAAAGAAAAATATTGCACATCCTCCTTATTGTCAACTAATTGCGACAAAGAATCCATTTGCTGATAACCCTATAATTCAAGACATTTTACGTCACCCAGAATATCCTTGTATTGTTCTTGTGGTTCTCTGGTCCTATCCGTATTTCTGATAATCTCATGCACACATGTAAAAGTTGTTATGGTCCGACTCACCATGAATGACTTGGTGTGTACTATGAACAACAAGCTGTGACATGCGACAAACAATAGGCAAGAGGAAGAGTATTTAGTAGAGTAAGAATAGACACACACTATGCTAATAGCCGAAGATCACTTTTTTTTTCTTTCCATGTTATAACCAGTTGAGATCAGTGAATGGATTCGAACAAAGTGCTCTTCACCTCCACCAAACAGTTTTATTTCTCTGAGTGGCTTTAAGTAGATATGAATTTCAAGTGTGCGGCTGGCCTAGTGTAACCCCTAGATTTTGGTTTCCTTGGGAAATGGGATTGGAGTCCCATTTAGGCTTGCGGTTATTAGACTTACTATTGTCATTACTATATGGTGGATACAATTATCATATTTCTTACGCCTTTGGAAAACCTCCACCCATCAGCAGACCTTTCCCGAAACTCCCCTGTATTGTTATTGCTTTATATAGAAAGGCTGTATTTGCATTGTTGAATTCTCCCTCTATACCTTTGAAAAGTATCTGGTGACGCCTTGTCATTTATGGTCTTGGTTAGGTATTTGCACAGGTCATCTGGTGCTAACTCTGTAGAACTCCCTAGTTGATAGGCGAATTGTCCCTCATTGAAGGGTTTGTTTTTCAGTGTTTTCTTTCTGATGTGGTTTTCTAAGGTGTTTGTAACATAAATGATGAAAGGCTGATAGGTCTGTACAAGTGGGGCTTGTAGTCAATGGGTCATCCTACTTTTGGTATATATACCACTCGTTTCTGGGATATAGCTGCAAGCTCTGAATATTATCACTAAGTAAAGCCTTTTTGTAGTAGGACTGGGTAAATTCCGCCCATTCCTGGTGTTTTATTTAGGCAGACTATCTCAAGTACCCAGTACCAAGCTTTTGGTTTGCCACATTCTTCCACTCTCTTTTGAAGACCTTTTTGGTTTCAAGTATTCGAGGAGTACTTTCTTCATGGATTATTTCTGCTCCTGGGATCAACAGAAAGTATCTGTCCTTTGGTTTATGTGAAGCTTACATCTGCATTTGTGAGAAAGCTTACCTGCTACCCTGTACTTTCCTTGGCTAGGGCTTTATGTGTGCGGGTATAATGAGGTGTTTCTGTAATATTCTCACACAATCTCAACCATTTTTTTTATACCGGGTACTGGATGAGGGCATCTGCTGTCAGTCTCCTGTTTTTAGGAGCAAGTGTGCAAGTCTTACAGGCATCTCGTACCCCACCGAGCCTGGGCGACTGCCGTCCTTCCAAGGATGGTCTCCCTTGGCCAGTTGGCATTGATCTGATCCCATGTTATGGAAAGATAGCCTGGCCCAGGAGTGCATTTGCTGAATTTTAGTTCCAACGCCTGTGCTCAACTGAACTTTCTTTTAGGACAGCATAATGGTGTGATGTCATAAAATATTTCTTTTCTGGTAAACCTTGCCTTTTTTTTGGAACTTGTTTTTAAAGTGAACAGTCCTCTGACCTTGGCCTCTTTTTTTTTCCAGAATTTGAAGCAGGTTTTGACAATTGGGATGACTTGTGTTACACCTTATCCTTTATTGGCTTTAAGGTCACATTTATAGTTATCTCTGCTTATCCTATTCCTCGGCCTTTACATATTCTACTCCCTTACTTTAGTAGGATTGATAGGCTATTTTTTGACGGCGGACCTTGGCTATCTCATCTGCAGAGAGTTGTACGATCTCCATCTTTTTATATATATATATATATATATATATATATTTTTTTTTACGAGGGTTCGCAACAGCAAAGGTCATATAAATCCTCAGAGTGACGGTGTTTTTGAAAAAAGCATTTGTAAGTATGTCGGGTTCGAATGCAGGGCCGCTGGATTCGAACCCGGGACCTTGACATTACAGTGATGAGCGCCGTGTCAAAGACTAAACCTCGCGGCCACCGACGCCCCTATTTACCAGATTTGTCACTGTCAATGCCTGTTTGGGCGGCCTCAGAGCCTGTCCCAGATGAAGTGTGATTTTTTCTTTATTAGGTTATTTATTATACAACTTCCACAATTAGCTAGGGATATGGGTGATATAAGGAAAAACATTCCATATGCCTGCCTCCGATTTTTTTTCTTCAAAAATTACAGAAAACCACAATATCTCTCAGACAATTCAACCGATAGACCGGAAAATTTACATTTTAAGAACCTTAAAAACCACATGTAATGACAAAACGACCTGGTCTCTATAAATAAGTCAGAACCGGAGATATAAAATATAATGTTTGAGTAACTTTTGTTGATTTCAGTATTGTATTTTTCACTTATAATGACATCAAATTAAAACATTGTTGATAGGCTGAAAGTCAAGGAATTCGGATGTTCAAAAGTTGTAAGAAAGTTGAATTTGAATAAACTCTAGACAAGTTATGAATTTTTAAGTGGAACACCGGGCCTTGAAGAAGATAAACTTAGGTCTCCGAATAATCCACTCCAAAAATTCGTGATTAAGGGCTTGAAACAAACAGAATTCTGGATATTATTTTCTTATCCTAGATTAAAAAAAAGAATATAACAATCGACAGATATACATGCCCTACAAGGGTGCAATACAATAGTACAACCATATTTTGTTGTATTTGAGAAAATGGAAAAGGTTTTTTTTTTTTTCAAATCTTCGATTTTTTCTTAAAACTTGCCAAATTAATTATTTATTTATTAAGTTTTTTTACGTGCTGGACTATCCGAAAAAAGCCATTTGTAAGTAGGCTGAGTTCGACTGAATGACCATTTGGGGGGCGGAGGGGATTCGAACCCGGGACTTTTACCTTACAGTTGTGAGCACCGTGCCACCTCCTCCACAAAAACCATCATATCTTGAAGTTACTCAACCTACCCACATAAGTTACAGCTTTCTAAGCAATGGCACAAATTCGGCCGTTCTTGGGACCGGAGTTATGAAATAAAAACCTTCGCGGGGTTGTTTTTGTTATTATTATTCAACAATTATTCAGATATCGTGAGATGGGGTCTGGTGTGATGTAATGTTTCAGAAATACATTTTCTTTATCGTGCCAACGTTTCGATCTTTATTGAGATCATCTTCAGGGCTGGTGGTGCAAGTGGTCACTCTCAACCCGACACGCAGCAATGGCACAATTACACAGAAGACAAACACTTTGAGCCCTGAAGATGATCTCAATAAAGATCGAAACGTTGGCACGACACATTTCAACCAATCAACTTCTAATTACTTAAAATTATACTTTACTGATATTGGCTGAACCAAAAAAAAAAAAAACAACAACAAAAAAACAAACAATTGGAATGATATATAATAAATTTAAAAAAATGCAGACCAATGACAGAAAATTATATTAAAAATAATGATATAAATTATTTTCTCTGCTCTAAGAAAGGCCGATCGGCAAGATCGCTGGGTCCTCTAACGTTTTAACCAAATTCATAATTGCTGTTAAACTTTTAAATTATTAATAAAAAATTTAGTCTTGTTGAAGAAAATATGTCACATATTGGAGGAAATGAGTATATTCTTTCTGATAGCCTTCATCCCTGATCGTTTATCAATGTATAATTATAATTTTCAAGGCTGAACACTCATTCATGTTGTAGAAAAGAAGAGGTTGACCTGACTAGTGATAGCTCTGGATTGGGATGACAGGAAGACCGAACCCTGGACCCGTTTTGCCAGGAACACTAGATCAGGTGAATAGCACTGTTTCAAAAATTACAATTTAACGCGCATTGTAACGTATACACGACTGAAATATTTGATATTCATAACTCAACCCGTCCTGTCTACCTTTCTACCACTTGTGTTTTCATGACTTCTATCCTCGAGACCCCACCTATTCGGGATGTTCTTCGGTTCGAGTCCCGTTCGAGACATTAATTTTGCAACTCAGCCACACTTTGAAGGAAGATTAAGAAATAATAAAGTAATTAACATTATATATACTCCAAGACCTCCCAACACACCATATAATAGAATAATTGTAATCAGCAGAATCACACACTCGTATGCCCTCGTCCATGCACTCTCCCTGTAGTATTTCGGCCACCTAGTTTTTACCACCTTGCTCTGAGTAATTTTCGATCGACTCCGAGTCTCAAAACGAAAGTTTTTAGTAATTCATTTAGTAATGCCGAAGTGCTGTGAAGGATTGTCTTTTTCCAGGTCCCATAATACTTTACTAACAATCTTTAACATGGGATCACACTCGATGCAACGCTATGGGACGCTACCCGGTGCTACCCGACGCAAATCCAAAGTCAATTTTCCATTAGATTGTATTACCCCCCCCCCCCCCGAGCACATCTGCCCGATGGCACGCAACGCTACCCTACTCTACGCTCTGCGATCCCCTGTCCAGATTTTCGTCGGGTAACATCGAGTACAGTCGAAGACAAAAGAACCGGACGCTCATATTTTTATTTCCAACTACATATAATATTGTCGTTATATTAATTAAAACATTCTTATTTTAATATAAACCAAATTAAACGAAATAAAAAATTCATGTGTTTTTATAAAAAAAATATTTCATTATGATGGTTAGGATCATTTTATCAAAACACCGGAATAACTTTGTTTAAAACAATTACGTTTAACAAGCATTTTACAACAAGGCTATGCTCATACAATTTAACTAACAATTTAGCAAGCTTTTGCTCAAAATAGTGCATTAAGAACAAAAGGTCATTGTTTTGCCCATAAACTTTAAATAACAATTTGTTTTACGGCTTGCTCTTACAATTGTATGAGCCACTATTTTCGTCGAGTAGCGTCAGAACAGGACATATTTTTTATAGCTTATTGTCGTCGTATTAATTACAACATTCTTATGTTAATGTAAACTAAATTAAACGAGATCAAAAATTCATAAGTTTTTGTAAAGATTATTTAATTATGATAACTTTATTTAAAACAATTAATTAAGGTTTTTAATTGAGATAAAAAAGTCAATGGCACGAGCGGGATTCGAACCCCCTTCTCTAAATAAGCCGCTGCTCTACCATTTGAGGTATCGTGACCTCGATCCACTCGGACACCAACTTCCTATCTCAACCCCACCTTTTCAATTTTCCCTCCTTTTTGCCATTTTTCAAGTGCATTCAAGAGATAGGATGTTGGTGTCCAAGTGGATCGAAGTCACGATAGCTCAAGTGGTAGAGCAGCGGAGTACCTAACCGGAAACTAAGGTCGTGGGTTCGAATCCCGCTCGTGCCATTGACTTTATTTTATCTCAACCAAAAGCCTTAATTGTAATATATTAATTGGTCAAGAGGGCCTACGAAATTAGAGAATTTATTTAAAACAATTTATTACATGGTTTTGCTCAAAATAATGCATTAAGAACAAAAGAGGCGAGACGAAAACGAGATCAAAAATTCACGAATTTTTATACGATTTATTTAATTATGATGGTTAAGCAGAAAATTTATAGAAACCCCGGAATAACCTTATTTAAAACAATTAAATTTAACTAACAATTTATTACATGGTTGTGCTCTTAAAATTTTTGTAACAATTTAATACAAGATTTTAAGTTAACATTAAGAACAAAAGAGGCGTTGCGATTGTGATAGTGATTTGTGATACACGATGTGTGACGGTACGTGGCGTGCGCTTGACGTCGCATAGATGTGCATACCCTACCAAAACGTGACAAGGCGTCGGGTAACATCGGGTAGCGCCCCACAGCGTTGCATGGGGTGCGTTCCCCGCTTTATTCATTTTGCGATTGAAGTTGAGGAACCCTTTTTCTTCGGACGTAATGCCAGAGATTTTTTGAATTTTAAAACGAGCCTAGCAAAATCTTGAGTAATCCTCATTTCAGAGTTCTTAAGTTTTAGAATTTTGCGAAGTCGAGCGATGTCTAAACCGCTAGAAATAAAAATCGACTTAGTGGAATCGGAGTTTTCTCGATGGATTTATTTTTTTTACCTCCCTCTGTATTATGATTATGTATTATAGGTGTAATTTAAATGTAATAAATTATTATGAAGAAAGTCCTATCTTTCCTTGATCGACGCAACTGGAATTAAAAAATAATTACAACCGGCAAGTCATTTTTTTTCTTCATTCGTAGCTTTTTATATGTTTAATAATTTAATTGCTAATCGAGTCAAAATGAAGTACTGCTGGAATGACAAAGCAAGCGAGAAAATGCCACCTCTTCCACTTGAATTTTTCCGTTGTACGGCTGTTTGTTTAGCTGTAGTGCGCAAGTTGATGTTTGACGTTAATACAATGGTTTTAGATCCCTTCACGTGTTTAAACTAGGGTCAATCTCTAGGGAGGTCGGTTACCGCACTGACCCCAGGCCAGCTACTAGCCGACCATCAGGCCGGACGTTACATACACCATACTTAGCCATTAACCGATCCCTCTTCCCAGACCTAGGAGGGCAATCCAATAAATTTACAAACAGTTTACATTGATGTGGGTTCAGATGTAATTCGTCAGTGGGATTTGATCACGCCCTTCTGCCTAGAACACAAACGGACCATTCGGAATCGACGGCGAAACGTTTTTAGTAGGACAAAGAGAAAAGAAACTCTTGAACGACAGGGGCAATCCACTGATCGTTTTATCAGACCAACTGCACCTGAACATAGCATAGAAACATTCACTAAAAAATAATTGTATCAAAACGATGACTGCCGTTACGGCGCGTCTTCGAAGCGTTTTGACAATTTAAATACGAGGGAATAATTATTATATTTTGAGGTTTTAGACCGGACAAACCCTCGCGGAGCCGAAATAGTTCCAAAGTTCGTCTGTACTCACAAAGGGAGGCTACGGATGTAAGATTTTTATGGAACTTTTTCTTTGGTTTATGTTGAAAAATAATAGAAACGTGTCCGACCGATCTTGCCGACCCTAGGGGCTGAAACAAGAGAAATAAGCTCCGAATAAAGTTGGATTTGGATAAATCGAGAGTTGTGTGACAAAAAAAAATGCCCCGGATAATCCAGCCCCAAAAACTATATTTTGGATTTTGATGAAAATTTGTATTTTTTAAAAAACGAATCCGCATTGTTTTTCTTTTAAAAAATTCCACTTTACTGGAATGTTTTCGTATCTTTTCATGTGTACTTTTCCTATTTAAGTCATAATAAACAAAACAATGATAAATAATAATCTCAAAGTAATTGCAGAACAAAAGCACAAAACCATATTTAAAAAAGTAAATTCTTAAGTTTTTTTTCGGCTCCTACGCATGTTAATCATAACTATACGAGTTTTCGTGGTCACCTTGAACAATTAATAGCTTTCAATTAATTAAGGTTTTTAGTTGAGAACCTTCGGGTTTTGAAAAATGGCAAAAAGGAAGGAAAATTCAAAAGGCTGGGTTGAGCTGGGAAGTTAGTGTCCGAGTAAATCGCTCAAGTGGTAGAGCAGCGGCCTATCTAGCCTAAGGTCATGGGTTCGAATCCTGCTCGTTACACTGACTTTTTTATCTCAACTAAAAACCTTAATTAATTGAAAGTTAATCTTAACAACTGGTCATGTTTGTATAGTAGCAATTTTTAATTGCCTTGTAACTGAAACAATTGATTTCAATTTGGCTTTTTATTTAATGATTCAAATTACAAAAATCAGAATTTGATAAATTAGTTTTGAAGAACAGTTTTACTTCAATGAGTGTCGGCTTCACGGCATCTTCACCGAGGAACGTCCAAATTTGAGATCATCCAGGATTTCCTCAATTCGATTTTTAAAATTAGAAAAAATTACCCGTGCAATATTTCTGACGACGTTTCATGCTTTGTTGAAATCCGGAAGATTCCATCCGGAAGATAGTTTGTAGTAATATACAGAAATACCGCGCTTTACGCTTTTCGTTTTGTAAAGCAAATCGTGCTGGTCTCGCCGATCCGACCGCTTTGAACTGACAAAGAGAGCTTTTAATAAAGCTGCTCCAGAGTGAACTAAGTTAGTTTATTTAAGCCTAGCGCTTCTTGTATCTGACAACCAATAATGTCTCTCGCCTTCCCCTTTCTAGGAGCATAATTAATTTATAGCGATTTGGACCCATTCCGACCTACACGCAGCTTATTGATTTCAATAATTCATCCAATAAAAGTTATGCAGACCGTGACTCAAAACATTTGCAGGATGTTTGCGGCTTTGTCAGTTTCTCAACAGATACGCGACCATCCGTAAAAAATTTATTACCACTGTACATTCGATACTGATTGGTTCATTGTGGGTCTGTACCCTGACCACTCAGAAGTTAAATGATTTAATTATTACAAAAAAGATCGATGACGATCAAATTGCAGGACATAATAAGTCAATAATCATAAAACCATCCACTTACAATGGACTCCTATTGTTTAGACAGCTGTTGGCATTTTCAAGTGACTCCTTAACCATATTCCACATGCCAGGAAACAACAGAGGACCAGTTGCCAGAAAGTGACACGTGCTAGAGAACTTCGACGTCCCAGCCTCTATAAGGCTGCGGTACTCTAGTAGGTCGCAACTCTTTGGTTTTTGTTCGGCACTTTCATCGTGAATCTTCGTATAACCAGACTGGGAGAGCTTGCTCTCTGTAGTAGCAATCTACTTCAATTAGATTGGTCCTATGCTTTGAAGTCGTTACTCGTTCCAGCATATGAAGATTCGTTAAGCGGCTAACTGGGATTAGGCGGGTGTGACCTGGGGTCGGGTCCAATCTAAGAATGCGAATTCTTCTGCTCAAGCACTTTGTTTCTCATAGACCGCCAACTGCTGTATCATTTTGGCTAGATAGTGCCTCCCACCTTTCACATCCTAGGACGGAGGGTTGGTTTTTGTAAGTTTTTCCTTAAGCATCACTCTACTTACTATATTCCAGGTGCAATGGAGATAGGGAGAACAACATAGAGGATAGGGCGATGATCTCGGCTCCTGGAGGCTGGAAGGCCAAGGCTATCACACGTTAGCGAATTTCTGTTCACCATCAGAGGGTGCAACTAGGATATTGGGATAAGCAGATAGTCTTCATTCCTTTCCAAGCCCAGAGCTTAGTAATGGTGGTCGGTAGTTATGCCCTTAGTGAACGGTCGCTTATTTCGAGCTTGGTAAGGGGTTTATAAATCCAAAAACCTAAGCTAGAAGGTTGTTCCTCGTATGGAGGAGGTGGGCCAACTGATATTTTTGGCATTGAAGGTTCCGGGCTGGTTGGTCCCAATGCGATGGGAGGTTCCTCACAGTAGTAAATGATCGCGTTTTAAATAAATGTGATGTAATTGAATTTGTATGAATTTCTATGACGATAGGGATGTTAAATCCGTCTACAGAATGAACATTTTTTATGTATTATAGAAACGAGAGGTCAAATGAATTTGGATCATTTTGGGATGCCACGTGGTGCTACATGCAACAGACGGTACATTTCGTGTTAAGCATCTCTTCTATTACAAAGTCCAAAGTTGCCTTTTAGAGTGTCGGTTGTCGGAGCCTGAATGAAGAGGCCGAGAATATTTCCAAAATAAGTTTAGAATTCTGGAAAAGTTGGACGACTGACGGGGATTTTACGTGACGACCTAGGTCCTACACTCCAAGTCAAACCTCATCTATGAACATGGCTATGTTTGGAGGTTGGAAGAGGAAAAGAGAACAAAAATTTACCGACTAGAAAACAGACGTAGAGCTCAAGAATGGAGGATATTATGACGGTAGGAAGAAACATGACTGGCTGCTTTGAGTGGGTTCTCCTGTGGTTTTGCTTCAATTTTATAGTTTGGTTTCTCGTTCCGAGAAAAATCCGCGACAGCTTAAGTGTCTTAAGGCGCCAGTGAGGATAATAGTACTGTAGTAAGTGGTTGTTTTCGACCGATTCATCGCCGACAACGGGGTGGAAGGCGGCCAGACACCCTCCCTCGAATTCCCTCTTTTAAATTTGGCCAACCACTTAGCTTCGGTGCTTTCTCATACAGTGTCATCTCCAGAAGCATTTCATTTTTTTTCAGAATGTCTGGGTTTCCCTTTATCATTGGTGGTATTTATGAAATTACTTATGCTCACTTGTCAACGAACACTCCACTTTTCCAACAACAATATGCTCATTATGACTAGACTAATAGACTTAATGAAGCTTTTTTTCGAAATCTAATTTTACTTGCAAATAAATTAGCATAAATGGTTATTTAGAGATTGAAAAATATTATTTTTCGTTTATTAATTTCATTGTTGTTTAAATAAGAACAAAAATGTTTTACAACGCTGAATATTTTTACGTGGCATGATTTAAAAAGATATATTTATAAAATACTGCTTTGTACATATTTCAACAAACTCAATTCTGTAAGCAAACTTGTCAGAAATGGATAAAAACTTGATTTCATTGTCAGATTCATGATTATGGCTTTATGATAAAAGCATTAGATAACGATTTTCTCGAAATCTGCGTAAATTAATTTTTTGATTGATAATTTAACTAAGCTAACATAATTTTTCTCAAAAGCTGGTCGACAGATTTTCATGGGTGATAATTCGTTTTCAAGAAATTATCAATGTTTTTTATAACTGTATTGGAACATTGGTGGATGGATGGATACCAGGGATTGGAGGTGTTCCCTCCTGAGCACTGCAGCTGTACAGCTTATTGTACAATACCCTGGCTCCATTTATGGAGGAGGGCTCACAACACAAAGTGGACTTGAGCCCCCATTTGGGTTCTTCCATCGAAGAAACTCATTTTTGAAGGGGGTTGGGACCAGGTTCAGGGTCGCTGAGATCCAGTCCCGCCCCTTCCGTTGATAAGTGCCGTGTCAATTTCTTTTAATTGCGGCCACCGGTCCCCTTAGGCGTCAGAAAAATTCCAGAGGCGATGGTGGGGATCGAACCCACGACCGCGGGGTCTACTAGCCGAGAGTCTGACGCCTTAACCACTCGGCTACCGCGGCCCCCATGCCAACATTAAAATCGGACTATTTCCATATAAAAAAGAATTTTATCTTTGCCAAATGATTTTGCTGTTTGGTATATTTTCTTATAGAAATACACTAATGGACAAATCTAACGTACCACTCAATGCATTTAGTTCAAAATTTAATGCAGTATCTTTCTACATTAGTTACATGTAGGTAGGAGCTATCAGCTATCAGAAGTCAAAATAAACAGTAAATAATGCTTTGTTTACTTCTTTTATTTATTTGTGTAGTGATTAAAATCCCATTTGCACAAAAAGTAGCCCTTCCATTCTGCTATGCGTAAAGATCGCTTTAAGTTAATCTTTTTGCTTCGTTGATTTCAATTGATATTATTCTTATCACTATATTTGTTTATTTTTCGACGATTCTTTTTGTTCTCTAACCAAACTTGTTATATAATGATTCACTCGTCGTTTCTCGCTGGAGGTTTACGTAGTGGGGCCAATTTAAGTCCTACACTGATGGATAAATTTAACGCACTGCTGAATTTATTTATCTTTAATCCATTATTTTTCTACATTATATACAGGTAAATAGGAGCTGTCAAAGTCAAACTGTAAATAATGCTTTGTTTGCTTCCTTTATTTACTTTTGTACTGATTAATCCGATTCGCACAAAACGTATCATTCTGCTACACCCAAAGATCGTTTTTCAGTTTTTCATTCGTCTATTTCATTTGATATTATTCTTATCACGCTATCACAAATAACCCTACAATAGGAAAGGTTATTCGGCGCTTGAAAGAAAAAGGGCTTCACACGAGAAGCCCAGGACAGGGTAGACCTAGGGAAACATACCAAAGAGACGATAGATTCATCCATCATCAAGCTCTATGAAACTGCATTACCTGATCTGATAAGACAAGTCCCAAATGTTGCGATTTCCCCCCAGGACTGTAAGAAGAAGCTCAATGAAAAACAACATCGAGGTTCGTGTACCTCTTCTTACCACAGCTCGAAAAATGACTTGGACATTGGAAGTTTGGGAATGAGTCTTTACAGATGAGATAAGAGTTGGCCACAGATCTTCAGATGGGCGTAATTCCATTTGGACGCGCTCAGGAGAAAGGTACGCCCCATGCAGCACGTTTCCTCAGGCGGCATCCATGGTGGGCGGCCATTGATGTTCTGAGGTGGCATTTGTTTAGAAGACGGCACCGAATCTGTTGTGCGAGAAAAATGTCTAACTTCACGTCGGAACTTACAAGACATATTAGAAGAGCCATACAGTGCCATTCCTCCCCCCCCCATATCGGTGAAATAGTGCTAACGCAGGATGCCAGGCCCAATAGAGCACGTATTGTGGATGGCTGCGCGAATGAGGTCGGAATGGAGTGCTTGGCGTGGCCAGCTCTAAGCCCAGTTTTAAACCCAATGGAACACATTTGGGACCAACTTAATTGACGAATATGACGGCGAAAACCAGGTCCTTAGACCTTAGAAAAGTTGGAGACTGAAGTTTTTGATGAATGGGAAAGAATTCGTCAGGATTTTACCAGAAAGGCGTTTAGCGGACGTGATTGCTTCTACGTGGTGTAAATACTCAGTATTTAAAGGGGGTCAAAAATTTTTTTTCTCTGCATTTTTATTAATTTTTGATTTTTTTCTGTACTCAATAATTTATTTTATAATTAGGTAATAAACATTTTATTTTTAAATGTCTTAGTTTTAGAACCAAGCCTATTTTCGGTATGTAAAATAACCCTAAATATATTTAAAAAAATGGGTGGTGCGTTAATTTTGTCCATGATTGTAGTTTAGTAATTTGCTTATCGATTCTTTTTCTTTCGCCTTTGTAATTTTCTACACTGTTCTTTTCTTTTTAACACCTTCGATTCATTTTTTCCCACCAACCTTTTTGTTTTAATAATTTGTCTACACAATCATTGAGATAATAACAAGAAACGCGACGCATAAATTTTTCTTTTGCTATGAGAAGGGTGTTTAGAAGTGATTATCATTAGCCATTAGTCGAGGGGTCGTTCGTGTTTTTTTTACAATTTTTTTTCGTCCGTTTTCAAGCTTTACGCCTTTTTCCCCATGGCGGATCGAAGAATCCGAAACCCAGGCGCACTTTCCCCTTTTTCCGTTTGACTAATGCATTTGGACACATCGTGTTGCGTCTCCACGATCAAGTGCTTTTCCCAACAGTAATTTAGAGTGCCTTCTACAGCTCGGAGGCTCACTTTTATCTTTCGATCAAACCTAATGTAAATATTCCCAGTGGTATACCTGGGAACAGGAAACCACCATTTCTCCTTTCTCACGATTGACACCCAACGTTTACTCGTTCGACGGCGATAAAAGTAAATTCGAGACAGATTTAACTGGAAGCAATCCTCTTAAGAAATTTAAAAAAAAATCCCAGAGGCTCGACTTCGGACAAATGAATATGGGAAGAATGAGTTTACACTACCTGATTAAACAATTTCCCGTTTTCCACATGCCATTTAATAAATTTAATTACTTTCACATATTAAATTTTCAATGAAAGGAAGTTCGTTTTAAAGGAGACGGGGTTGGAAGGCTTACCAAGGGGAATAATTAGACCTCGGCGAGAGGAATGGGACAGATCTGCTTGTGTATGTATAGGATACGACTCAATATGCGTTTCTAAGACGTACCCGGTACGTGATACGCGCTAACAACACTTAACTTACAAATACAAAATTTGCATAACTCAATGGATCAAACGGATTTCGGTCCACATACTCATTTTACGGATGGGACTGATAAGTTGCAAAGAAAATTTAAAATTTTATAAACTAGACATCAAACGGGAAATAGTTCATTTTAGGCTTTAAGGACTTAAGGAGACTAAAAGTTATCAAACCGAAAAGAAACACGCGATAACAGTTGATGTAGTGAAATCAAATCCCCGAAAGACATCTTTTCATGATCTTCCGTGAACAGTATTTCTACGGTGGAAAACCCCTCTTTTTAAATTAATTTTGGCTTCACATGCACTTAAAGCGGGGAACACACCCGATGCGGCGCTACCCGACGCTTTGTCGCGTTTTGGTAGGGTGTGCACATCTATGCGACTTCAAGCGCACGCCACGTACAGTCACACATCGTGTATCACAAATCACTATCACAATCGTAACGCCTCTTTTGTTCTTAATGTTAACCTAAAATCTTGTATTAAATTGTTAGATATATTTTAATAGCACAACCATATAATAAATTGTTAGTTAAATTTAATTGTTTTAAATAAGGTTATTCCGGCGTTTCTACAAATTTCTGCTTAACCATCATAATTAAATAAATTGTATAAAAATTCGTGAATTTTTGATCTCGTTTTCGTTTTGTATTTGGTTTACATTAAAATAAGAATGTAATTATTATAACAACAAAATTAAATATTGATAGTTCTAAATAAACTACAACAAATACGAGTTTCCGATTCTGACGCTACTCGAAGAAAATGGTGTAATTTTATGATCAAAATCATATAATAAATAGTTAGTTAAATTTTATGAGAATATCCATGAAATAAATTTTTAGTTAAATTCATTCTATCAATAAATAGTATTCCGGTGTTTTCTGCCAAATCATTAAAATTAATTTTTTAAAGTTGCCATCGCCTTTGGTCGCTGCGACCAAAAACGGTGCCCTGAGACGTGGAGGAAGACGTGGGCTCTCATTGGCCCACCCTTCCTTCCGGCTTCCTGTTCCGAAAATTTAATTAGGTGTTGTGCGACGCTCAAATAGAGAACAACTGGACAGAAAGTTTGAATTAGAGGTGATCAATATATTTTATTTATGGGGAGTATTTATGCTACTTGCCTTTTATAAAGAGAGGATTATTATTCAAAATTTCAAAAACTACAAAGAAGGGAAAATATTTATAGTTACAAAAATTTTAAGTTGTAGTTAAGATATTTTAAAACCAATAGTTAATTTGTTTGTTTTTTCATGCCACAAGTTTTTTCTGTATATGTTTGTTTTCCATTTCGTTAAGTTATATTCTGTTTATTTCTCTGATGATATCCAAAAACTCCTGTTACAAGCCTTGTTTTTTGCTAGCAGGCAGGGATGTACCAAAATATTATTTTTTGTTATAAATTTATACGTAATGTATATTCTTCCAAACAAAGATTTATTAGTATTGATTTTTTTCGATTAGTGACTTTCTATCAGTATTGGCCGACGCCGTCAATTTAAGACTGTCGAAGTCAAAAGGCGTATTGCTTCTTTTTGTATTTGAAAGCTGCTGTTGATGGTTTAGATGGGGGGGGGGGGCTTTGGTGGCCGCAACGGTTTAGGCATTGATACGGCGCTCATCACTGTAAGATAAAGGTCCCGAGTTCGAATCTCAAGGCCCGTGCATTCGAACCCGACATACTTACAAATGTGCTTCTTTTTTCGAAAACACCAGCACCCTGAAGGTTTATACGACCTCTGCTATTGCGAACACAACACGGGTGCCTTATCAGAGGGACAGAGGGGCCAGTGCACGAGATACTGTCTGTATAGATGGGGGAGAGTGTATGCCCATCTGTACCACGGGGTGAGTAAACTGTTTCCAATATCGGCCCAGTCACAACTGAGGTTGGTTTCGTGGTGACGCCTCTGGCCTGTCTTCTATTCTGTGACCTTCGTAAGCTCGCGCATGACCAGCGTAACTACCCCAGCCTCACGGGGACGCTGGCAAGGCGACAGCATGTAAGCGTTGAGGACGTAATGATCATGCTATAGCCCCTCGAATGCGTGAGTGAGCACTGGGTGCGGATAGTGAATCGACGGTGCTCTAAGATCGTGTGTGCTTTGCACAGTTGTGCGTATGGCCGGCCACCATTGGGGAAGCGAAGGAAAGGACCACCTAGGTTTGGCCTATGGTGTCCCTCGAATGCGCATGACAGGTGTAGGCTGAGCACGATATGAGACCTTTTGACCGTAGGGGGTGGGTAGCAATCTCACTTAAATCCGAAACCACTGCGGGACGTTCCCGAAAGTTTCTACGCTGGGGAAGCCTCCGCACTCAGAGAGATAGAGTTCGCCTTCTCTATCTAGGGAGTAAGCGGGAGAGCAGGTATGTATTTCGACTTGCTAGCGCTTTGCATGCGACATTTCTATTCGGACAAGATGAGAGCGAGGTGGTAACAGCCCTTAGGGGTGCGAAACCACTACATCAACGCTCTGGTGGAGATGGGTCAGCTCTCATTTTGAGAATCGGCCACGTCCGGTAAAGGATTCATATAGCCCAGGTCCGGACGTTAAAGATCCTCTGGTCATCCTGGAAAAATGTCCGCCTAGTCTCGCATGTTTGGCCGTCGTTTCTCCCTGGAGGTTTACGTAGTGGGGCCAATTTAAGTCCTTCTACACTGATGGACAAATTTAACGCACTGCTCAACTTATTTATCTTTAATCCATTATCTTTCTACATTATTTACAGGTAAACAGGAGCTATCAAAGTCAAACTGTAATAATGCTTCGTTTGCTTCCTTTATTTACCTTTGTACTGATTAATCCCATTTGCATAAAAAGTAGCATTCTACCCTTCGATTCGTTCGCCCAAAATTCGAAACGTTGGGTTGAGATGGGTAGTTGTTGACCGAGTGTATTGAAATCACCATATCTCAAGTGGTAGAGCAGCGGCGTATTTAGTTGAAGGTCGTGGGTTCGAATCCTCCTCGTGACATAGACTTTTTTATCCCGACCAACACCTTACACAAAAATTAGTTATTCAAATTGCTATCTGGTACCCCAAACTGTAAATTGTATTTAGAAACGAACATGGATTTAGTTTTGGTATGTACACCGTTAAATACACAATCACTGCTCCTATGTTTTGAATGTTCTGATATCTACCGATACAAGGTAATCAAAATTTACAACTTATGCCGTAATGAAGTCTAATATTTCATGGTTTGCACACTGGAAATATTTGTTTGGAAAACACTTAACAAAGGAGTAGAAATTTCCTCTGCATTGTTCGACCTATATGAAGACAAGTTTGACGGTCTTTGTCTCAATGAGTTGCGATGGCTATTTAAGCCGAGAAGTGAGGTTTTGCACTTAAACTCGGCTGTTTGGATTAGAGGGGAGTTGGAAATCTGTTCTTTGTGCAATTCGTCTTCCATTGTTTGGAACTGTGTTCTACTTCTTGGCAACGTGCTCATCTCCGGTTGAGATTTGGTTATTGCATCTAGGATCTTTCATTCTTCCCAGAGTTGGCCCGTTGACGGTTTTTAAGTGGCTCAAATTCCACGCATGGAAAACAAATTCCGTGGTCCGATTGACCAAATAACTTCTTTCAATTAATTAATCTTTATGTTAGGTATTAGTTGAAATGAAAGAGCTAGTGTCACGCGCGGGATTCGAACCCACGACCTTCGGTTCAATACGCCGCTGCTCTACCGCTTGAGCTATCGTGACTTCGATCCACTCGGACACCAACCTCCCATCTCAACACATCTTTTGAATTTTCACTGCTTTCTGGCATTTTTTCATATGTCGTATAATCTATCCAATTCTCGGCGACAAATGAAATGACCACGGAGAGCTTTAGTGTAGTATTATAAATACGAATTAATTAAGGAGTTTAATTGTTGATTTACATTTTATGACTTGTTTTTATTTCTCATTTTACCAGTTGTTATTACTCTTTTCTTTCCAGTTATTTCCTAGCCTATTATTATTATCTTACTTTATTCTGTCTTTCCTTTTATAGTTGTTTAACCAACGATCTCTGGCCGACAGATGTGAGATCCATGTCTATGAATGCTTTGAAAGTATATTTGCCATGTGGGTTCTTGAGTTCAATAAAAAACTATAAACTATATTCACTATTTTTCGTGGTCCGCTTGACAGATTAATATCATTCAATTAATTAAGATTTTAAGTTGGGATAAATAAGTCAACTCACGAGCGGGATTCGAACCCCGAATGGGATGGGAAGCTAGTGTCCGAGTGGATCGAATGGTAGCTCAAGTGGTAGAGCAGCAAGCGTATCTAGCCAAAGGTCGTGGGTTCGAATCACACATGACACTAACATTTTTATCTGAACTTAAAACCTTAATTAATTATAAATTGTTTTTAAACGAGAGTGCACAAAAGAGAATATATCTACCCTCGGGGTGCCAGTGTTTTTGGAAAAAAAAAAACAAAAAAAAACAAGCCCATTGAAAGTATGCCAGGTTCGAATGCTGGGCCCCTGGATTCGAACCCGGGACCTTTACCTTACAACGACGAGCGCCGTGTCAACGCCTAAACCGTTGCGCCCACCGAAGCCCCTAAATTATTTTATTATTTTTATTACTAGCTTTTTCATTTCAACGAAGACCTTATATATTTTATTAAAGAAATATTTTATATATTTTAATGGTACATATGTTGTTAAAAAGGTAATTTTTTTAAACGTTCTGTTTGACGTTAAAATCTTTTTGGCCGTTTTTGAATTATAGCTGTTTGAAACAGATATTTCGATAACGACTTCTGAAAAAATCGATAAATCTAAATGCAAACAAAATTTTAGATCTAGTTTATTATTACATTTCATATTAGTTTTACGAACAAAATTCATGACCTAGGTTACTTGAAAAATATTAGTTTTTAGAATTTTTTTTTTGATAAACTTTGGTCGCTTTAATATATTTGTATTTACACAAAAAATGCTGTAAAATTATATGTACTCATAGTTTGTTTGATTAAGTAGAACAGCGAAATCATAACATTGAAAAAAAGGAAAATTTCAACTTTTAGAATGTTTTGGCGAAAGCGGGGCCTATTCACAAGCCGGGGCAGATATTTTGGGGTAGACTCCAAAAAACGGTTGGTCCCAATCCTTGACCCACCAACCCGGTCATCGTCATGTGAGACAGAAATGATTTAAAAAATATATGCTAGAAGGGCAGGAAGCTTTGTTATATATAAATAAAACAGATTGGTATGGTTTAATAAACTATGCCAAGAAAGCGTATCGGATAAGATACGATTTTAGGATTATTTGGAACCAACTGTGATCAGTTTGAAGAGAACCCCTGGTTGCCAGACCCTATCAAAAGCTTGGGACATGACGAAGAACGCATAAATTATAAATCCGAGGCCCTGAAGATGATTTCAGTAATGATCGAAACGTTGGCACGATAAAGAAAATTCTTTTCTAAAACCTACGCCACACCAGACCGCATCTCACGGTCACTAAATAATCTACTTACAAAGTCGGTGAGAATGATCAAATTTTTTTAAAAATTTACCGGTAAAACTGAAACAGTATTATTTGTAACCTAATTTAAAACTTGTTCATTTGTCGAGAGAGGTAAGGTGGTAATGAAAGAAAAAAGTATATATCTCGTTATTTTATTAAATGCGGCCTGGAGGGTGTTAATGATGTATAAGTACCCGGCCGTTATTTCAATTCCTCCCCTTCCTCCGTCTAAACACCACCAACATTCCTCCCCCGTATTAAATCTAAAGGAGAGATTTGAAACTTTTTAATTTTTTAAATAAATTTAATGCTTTAATCTTGTCTTTCTTATTGGATGAAACGGGCCTCCCCCGGTTGCCGAGCCGGGGGTGTCACTTTTCGGCGGAACTCCTGCTGCCGCCTTAACGCACGCCAAATTGTACAATTTCATTTGTAAGTTTTAATTCGGTTTTAAGAAGTTTCTCTTGATATCAAGCGAACTCCGTGGAGACTTAATTCAATTAGACGACTATAGTTTAAAACCGGAGTATAACGGTTTATCTGTCACAATTAATAACATGCAAATTACAATTAATTTAATTTTTAGAAAAGGGGCTGGTTTTTTTATTCCTTTTGACATTTTTGTTCTTGGGATTACTGTAAATAATTGGAATTCGTAAAGAACGTAAAGGGATCAATTTTTTGTAATTGGAGGGGGGATCATGTATAAAGCTGGGCGTACCCCCAGAGAGAGGGAGGATGTTGCAATGAAGGTAACCCCGCACACTAGGCCGGAGGGCAGCGCGGCGCGGAGACGAAGATAGTTGCCGGACTTCTGGAACCCGGTTCCGCTCCGAGCCGCGCTCCCGGCCTAGTGTGCGCCGGGATGGTCGGAAATCGTTGAGTTCGGGAATTTCGCCACATTTGTAAAGACGAAGCCAACGATTGTGACGTGCGGACTCGGTGCCGAGAAGGAGAGCGGTTCCTACATAGTACATAGTGTTCGGACCTTCCCAATGCCGCGCTGCGCTGCTCTAATAGCCTAGAGTGTGCCCAGCTTAAAGAGGACATGCAAGTCGTTCAGGGCGGTGCGGTTGGAACCGCACAACGTACTTGGCGATTGATCTAAGAAAACCTCGTTTTCCGAATTGCATTCTGCTGGAGATATTATTGATATAATGAAAATTTTATTTTTGTGAAGATTAATGTTTCATTTTGGGCCTTGACTGTCATTTCGGACGTCAACAAAAGATCGTCACAATCTCTCAGGCATACAGCAGGACCCTCGGCGGACAATATCCTCCTAGAAACTATACCGGGCATGATGACCAGATACATCGGCTCTAGGATATAGCAATGCCAAATTAATAGAAATGTTAAATGATGGAGTGAGTGTGGTGTTCAATATTTTCCAAAAGGATAGTTCCTACTCACAGTAAGTTGTTCTGCAACGCTCCGGATTTCGAGCCTCTTAGCTCATCATCAGGTTGTAGAAGTCCTTCAACCTGATGATGAGCTAAGAGGCTCGAAATCTGGAGCGTTGCAGAACAACTTACTGCGAGTAGGAACTATCCTTTTGGAAAGTATATAGCAATGCCAAATGTTGATTGACGCTCATGAGGGTGCCCGGCTGTTAAGCTCCTCTCAGTGGAAACTAATTAGCTTGAATTATTCAAATTTAAAGAGCCGTATAGAAGTGAGAGGTCAAGAGTTCAAAAGGCCCACTCTATTAAGTTGCAGCTGCCGTGTCTCGGTTATGACGACCGCTATCCGAAGTGGATTTAGCTTTATAAAACTTATTTGATAAGAGAATAAATGAATAGCACGTTTATATTTAACCCGTTAAAAGTGATGGCTGTAGGCTTAAACGTTCCACCCCGAACTTCGTAAGAATAAGGAAAATTACGGTTGAGGTATCGAAAAGTTTCGCACTGGTTTAGTGCTACCCTGGGGTGTTTTTTACGTTGGTGAAATTACCTCCGAGAGTTGAGAGCAGAGTTTAAAATTGATTATCAAAGCGTTGCGTTTTTTAACGGCCAACGTACAAACATCATCAATACCACCGTCCAATCACAAGTGTAATTATCGCATTAAGATATTATTTTCAGGAACGTTTAATAAAGGGTTTAAAACAAATAGAAATATTGTCATTTACGATATATTCAATTCAAAATTACATTTGTTATCAATACTGTGATATGGTAAATTTGGTCGCTTCATTGACACAAAGAAATTATGGGTATTCCTGATCTTTGTGTTAACTCTGTTAGGTCGTGTTAGATCGAGAAAAATGATGACGAAGACTTGTGAGAATCAGCTAATCTTCATTTGCTCGATCTAACAGGTCAAACAGGCCAGAGCCAAGTTACATGTTTGTTAAGGTTTTTAGTTGAGATAAAAAAATAAGTGTCACGAGCAAGATTGGAACCTATGTAGAGGTATATCTTAAGTGGTGGAACAGCATCGTATCAAGCCTAAGATCGTGGGTTCGAATCCCATTCGTAACACTAACTTTTTATCTCAACTAAAACCCTTAATTAATTGAAAGATATTGACTGGTCAAGAGGACCACGAAAATTAGTGAATTTAATGAGTTAAATGTTAGGTTGAGAATATAATCCGTTAGGGCGAAGGGGGTAACCAAAATGGCAGCCATGCATTTAACAGCTGTTTTTTGTTTACATGTATTTTTATTCTTAAATAAGCATTAATTAAATCAGACATTCCTTTTGTAAATTCCTGACCTTTCCTCATATTCTCATCCATCATAGATCCAACCCTTATCCTATAAAGTTGTAGGCTGTTAGACGTTCGGATAGAGGTTAAGTACCTAACGGAATGCAGCATTTCATTTGTTAGTACTTTTCGACTGCATAGATAGCGTTTTGAATGTAAAGGGTTGACTAATTTTTCCTTTTCATTAACTTCTGGTATCTTAAATTGACATAGTAGAAAACCAAACAAACATAACGAACCTTCAAGGATTGTGGTAGCTTTATTTTTGGTTTCTCCAATCGCCACGCGCAGCATTTCGGTAAAATTAACGCTTAACATGCTAACAAAATATTTTACTGGACATCGCTCTATTCGAGTTAACACGAGCTAACATCTTACAAACATCGTGAATACCCTTATTGTCTCGTGTTTGTTTCGAATTGGCGGAAAAATCTCGTTTATCGCCTTCCTAAGGCCCGAGTAGGATAATTTTTCTCGTCCAATCCTAATCCAAATTTGAATTCTCGACGAAATCCACCAGGATCGCAATTAAGTTTTCCAGCTGACAACGCCAGCATTAGGGAGGATATTGCGGCCGCACCTGACCGAAACAATATTTCAGTTGTCCACAGAAAGAAAGCCTAAAATTATTGCTTCCAAATATTAATTGCTTCCAAAAAAATAACAAGTCCGTTTTGAACTTGAGCAATGTGTAATAATTAAAAATTAATTAATAATTAAATTCTGAACAAATAAATTTTCTGCCCAAGATCGATATTTGCTTCGGTTTCTTGAACACTTTTGTACATCGCAGAAAAGAGGGTCGATTATCTTCTCTAACAATCCATGTCTTTCTCTAAGATAAATGATAATAATGGGGGAGAGTTGGGTAGGGATTCCCTCTTTGTCAATGTCCTTTGACAGTGTTCAAGCTTGTTTTTTTTTCTTGTTGTCAATTTGGTCTAGTTTGTTTACCTTTCCCTTTTCGTTTGTGTTTTATGGTTTTTAGATTGTCAGTTAATAAGTAATGTTTTTCCTTACACAATTTCCAATTTTGTAATATAACGGTAGACTTTTTTTCTAAATTACACAAGGACACAATACGTAGAAACACACTCAAACCATCCGACGAATGCCGAAACCCGTTCGATCCAAAACAGAGCGCGAAAATTTTATTTACACGTATGTATACACTTTTTTCCCTATTCAAATTAACCCTTTTTCATTTCAAATCAACCCCCCCCCCAAAAAAAAATCATACAAATACATGTGTGATGAGAAAAAAATGTGTATTTGTAAAATTTAAATAATGTTTATAAACCCCAGTCCCTGAAGATGATCTCAGCAAAGATCGAAACGTTGGCACGATAAAGAAAAATTTATCTAAAACTTACGTCACACCAGACTGCATCTCACGATCTCCAAAAAATCCTATCTTAAAAATTAGTTGAATATGAATAATGGTCGACCACCCTGCGTAATATTTATATATAATATATAGTAACAAATATTAAATTAATATTAACAGTACGCCAATGGTTAAAAACGATCATAGCTTAGTTCAATAAGTATAACAGTGAGGGACAATAGTACGGATAGATAAAACTACTAAGGTTATGCATTTCCAAAAAGAAAATCAAGAAAGTATTTTGTCTTTCTCATTATAGTAAAGGAAAAGTTTTTATTAAAATTAATGTTATAAAAATACCCATTAAATCCATTATATTTAGTGACCCGACTTCTTTCAATTAATGAAGTTTTATGTTAGGTATTGGTTGAGATAAAAAAAAACCAGTGTCAACGAGCGGGATTCGAACCCACGACCTAAGGGCTAATTTCACCGCTGATCTACTACCTGAGCTATCGTGACTTCTGTCCATTGGGACACCAACTTGAAAAATGGCAAAAAGGAGGGAAAAATTCGAAAGGTGGGTTGAGAAGGGAAGTTGATGTCCCAGCGTATCGAAGTCACGATAGCTCCAGCAGTAGGGCAGCGGCGAATTTATCCTAAGGTCGTGGGTTCGAATCCCGCTCCTGACACTGATTATTTTATCTCAATCAACACTTTACATAAAAATTAATTAATTATAGTTACAAATAATAAATTTATATAGCAATAAATGTAAAAATGTGCAAATGAAAAATTAAAAAGATGTAAAAACTTGCTGTAAAAAAGAACATGTACATTAACAGAACAACAATGGTTAAAAACAATACGTCATAGGTTAGGAAAATAAGTATAAAGTGAGGGGTAATAATATTGATTGTTAAAACTCCTAAGGTTATGCATTTCTAAAAAAAAAAAAAAAATCGAGATAAGTATCTCGTATTTCTAATTAATTGAAAAGTTTTTATTAAAATTGATGTTATAAAAATAGTTTGTATACAATATTCACATTGTTTTTTATGATGTAGACTGATGAGGGGGAGACTGATGCCCACCTCGAATTCGATGTCAATAAGTTTGATGATCGTCTAGTTCCTGAAAAGAAATCAAAGAAATAGAACAGGAAAAGAAGGGTAAAAAACAAAGACGATTAATTAGGATGGTCTTCGTGGTAGATTAAGACTTTTTTCAATAATCTGTCTAAATAGGCGCAGACAAAAGAAGTGCCAATCAAAAATGTCTACAATAACAACATGCGATTCTCGTATAAATTAATTCTTTCATTTTGTAACAACGTTTTTTTCCTGCAATTAATTAATACCGTTAAATCTCATTACATATTATATATTTCCTGTAGCTTAGTATATGCCAGCTGTAAACTATTAAAAAGCTACTCCGGTAAAGTAGATTGTGAAACCGGCCGGGAGTCGAATCACTAAGAAACAATTATTAGGAAAAGATCAGGATTCCGTACACGCATAGGACCGAGACCAATTTGTCGGAATGTACTAACATTAGCGAGACCAACAGCTGCTTCAACAAACAGTCGAGGCGCATCCTTTGCTAATCCGCCCCCCCCCCTCGACGAAATAATTACGTTTTCCCCCTTTTACTTATTGGATT
>CM077101.1:15914273-15933663 GCA_039619505.1 Cimex hemipterus
TTGCAGAGCAACTCAAAGTCAGTAAAACGACCGTCGCTGACCACCTCTTTGGTCAATCGGAAAGGGCCCATTTTGTTGCATGACAACGCTCGACCACATGTGTCACGTGTAACGTCACAAAAATTATTGGAGCTTGGCTATGAAACTTTGCCTCACCCACCCTACTCTCCGGACCTCTCGCCTACTGACAACCATTTTTTTAGACACCTGGACCACTACTTACAACACATAATATTCAAAAATCAAACGGAACTGGAAAATGCATTTATTGACTTTATCAATTCTAAAAATTCTGAATTCTACTCAGACGGAATTAATAAGTTACCAACGCGTTGGGAGAAATGTATTGAGAGTATGGGAAATTATTTTGATTAAAGAACATTGCTTTAAAGTAACTAATTTCTTTTTTTTTTGTTTAATACCAAAATCCTGCATTATTTTCCGGACAACCCGATATCTAAATCTAAAAGCTACGATTGTGACTGAAAATTAAACTCCAGCCTGTTGAATACTATTCGTTTAAAAAAAATGCATTAACAGTTAATCAATTTATTGAGGTGTGTATATTTTGTCCGTTTCTTGTTTTTGTGTTGTGTATACGTGTTATATATTTTTAATACGATCTTGTATAGGGAATCTGTTAACAAAAGAAACCGATAAACGTTCACAAAATAACAGTATTTCGTGGGTTAATATCGAAACGAAAAGATAAATAAAGCGCAACGTTTTATCTTTGTTAGTATTTGATGATATGGAATGTAGTTTTTGTTTTTGTTTGTTTTTCCAGGATTTCGTGAAAAGACAAACGAAAACGTTTTATCACTATTAGACCATCAAGTATGTCTGAAATAAAACATTTAACTTCCGTTCGACCACCCTTTCAAATTTCCCTATGACTATAAAAACCTGCCTCACTAAAATTGTATTAAATATTTTACATAATTTATCGTACAGACAATTTGTACAATACATCGAGATGAAAAATCGTGAATAATTTCTCTGGACACAAACCGAATTGGACGGCAAATCTTGACCAAACTCATTGTAATAACAATTTTTTTTTTCAACTTAGGTTAATAAAAAAGTTGTAAAAATAGAACGAAGACAATAAGGTAATGGCTGATGAAACGAAGACTTCCCCGGCCGCAGGTGATCGAGGTGAAATTGTTGCAATGCGCCTGAAACAAAAAAACAAAAAAACATTAAAAATTAAACTACAGAATATTTTTTACACAGGATAAAGCCGATAGCATTGGATTCTAAGCATTAAAAGGATCTCAAATAATTTTTTGAAAGTTACAAATAACGTTTTCGGGTCTATTTCTTGAAGGATTTCCAACTTGTCATCAAACTACTTTTTAAGAAGGTCGACCTGTATGTATATTCTGTGGCAAAAAGTAACTAAAATTGTATTTATCTACTCCCTACTTTAGGAAGAATCGATATATAACGGTTTTAAGTAGTAAGTTGAAGAGTTGTATTTTTTTCACTTTTAGTGCACTTTTTTCAGATCTAATCTTTATTTAATCTATTCCTTTTTCATCTTGCAGAGTAGGACAATAATAGACAACAATCGTAGTAGGAGGGGTTTTGATGTAAAATAACACTTAGGAGCAGAGATATTAATTGTTTTGTATAAGAAAAGTTATACAATTTTATAATTAATTAAGGTTTTAAGTTGAGATAAAAAAGTCAATGGCAGGAGCGGGGTTCGAACCCACGATCTTCGGCAAGGTACGCCGCTGCTCTACCACTTGAGCTATCGTGACCTCGATCTACTCGGAAATCAACTTTACCTTTGAGTTTTCCCTCCTTTTGCCATATTTCAAATGCCGTGTAATCGGTTTGGATTCTCGACGTCAATGAAATGGCGACGGAGAGCTTTAGTGAAGTGTACTTCATTTTAATTCATTAAATTCACTAACTTCGAGGTCCTCTTGACCAATGAATTGAGGTTTTTAGTTGAGATGAAAAGGAAGTTAATGTCCGAGAGGATCGAGGTCTCGATAGCTCAAGTGGTTGAGCAGCGGCGTATTGAGCCGAAGATCGTGGGTTCGAATCCCGCTCGTGCCATTGACTTTTTTCATCTCAACTAAAAACCTTAATTAATTTTAATGTATTAATTGGTCAAGCGGAGCACGAAATTAGTGAAATTATAAAATTTTCTCACAACTTTACGTTTTTGCCAAAAACTAACGAATCCTTTATTTTTAAAAAGATCCTTACTACGATTATTACTACGATGTATATGACCAAGAAAAATCAAACAGTAACTAATTCAATGTAAACCAAGTTAAACGTCATCTAACATTGATGAGTTTTTATAAAAATGATTTGATTATGATGGTTAGGCAGAAAATTTATCGAAACACCGGTATAAATTGTGATAATGATTTGTGATACACGCTGTGTGACTGTACGTGGCGTGCGCTTGTCGTCGCATAGATGTGCACACCCCGCCAAAACGTGACAACGCGTCGGGTAGCGTCGCATCGGGTTCCCCGCTTAAGACCGAGGTCTGACCACGGACATCCAACAGCCGGGATAGGTGATTCCCAAGGCCTATCTGGGGGTAATAATTTATTATAAATTACAAAAGCTGCCGGTGAAATGCGAGTAGTGATAGACTCAACTCTGTAATTTATGTACGTACATGTGTCCAATCGAAATTCAGATCCAAACATTATCATAAAATATTTAAAAAACAATAAAAGTTTTAATTGCGCAGTTTTGTTTCCTTTCCCCTAATATAAAAATACCGATGAAAACAAAGAGTTTCGTATAAAAGCAAATCCATAATTTATGGATTGGGACACGGATAATATACAGATGCGTTGGCATGGCCTTATTACTGTGTTTAAAAGTAATTCCGTCGCCCATATTCCAATATTCGTGTCGCTCCAGCACAAAATACTGTTTTATATATAAATCGTGCAACAGTTCCTAATAAAAGAGCGGCGGGCCGGCTGGGGGGGAGAGGGGGCGAACCTAATATTTTTATGCAAAATGTAAAGTATATCGGGGAGGCAAAATGGTTTATATCAGAAAGCATGGATCTAATATCGAGGCTTTACAGTCTTAATGAAAGGGTCAAACCAATCTGCGACAATTACCCGACATACAGAAAGCACAAAAATTATAACTAACAATTGTTAGTCACCGATGGAAAACAAACTCCAAGAAAGTAATACAAGTATAAGCCGACTGTTAAACGACAGGCCGCGACACGCAATGCTCTTTAGAGTAGGTTCGGTTTCTATAAACGGGAAAAAACTTTTGACTAATTACTCGATATTTTATTTTGTATTTTTTGATTCCAGGCGAGAACACACCCAGGACATCAGCTTAAGCCATAACAGACATTCGTTTAGATGAATAAAATGTGACAACTGATCAACGCCTCTTCGTCCAGATATAGGTCCTGATTTGTATCCCATTCACACTTTTATTCACCTTAAAAGATTCTTTCCTATTCACATACCGTTCACTCATAGTGGCGGAGTACATGAGTACTACCATCGGCCCAGCTACTACACATTCACACCAATAAATGCATTCATTCTCAACACACGTTAGGTACACACACTGTAACAAAAGCGCGGGAGCCCTACGCTAGGGAAGCCTCTACACTCAGAGAGATAGAGTCGCCTTCTCTATCTAGGGAGTACGCGGGTGGGCTGGCCGATGTATTTCGGTCAGTCGGCCTTGCGTGCGGCATTTACCCGTTTTTGGCGAGGTGTGAGCGAGGCGGTAACAACCCTTCGGTGTGCGAAACCTCTACATCGTCGCTTCGGCGACGGTGCGTCAGCTCTCACTTTGAGAATCGGCCTGTCCGGTAAGAACTCTTTAGCTTAGGTACGGACATAAAAGATCCTCATGTCAGCCAGACTATGAGTCCGGGAACGCATGTAACAAAAGCCCAGCGTAGGGGTTGGCGATCCCATGATCGCCTTGCAAACAGCCAACACAAAACCCTTCTCAATCCTTATCCTCCCACATCCCCAACTCCCCTCCCTCCTCTCGGATGCGAGGGGACATCCAGGTTTACTGTAGCCTAGAGCGCCTGGCAACCATTCTAAAGCAGTAGATGTTTGGGCGAATTTGCTACAATCAACCGTCGGGTGTGCGATCAGTCACATTTCGCGGAACGCAGCATGCGATTCCTATGTGCGAGAATAACTGAACTACGGGCGCAAGCATGTCCCAAGTCTACTGCTTGCAATTGAGGTCGGACTCGTATTGGTGCGTGGTGAGGCTCACGGTGGTTAGTGTTCCACTTAAACATAAAGCCGGTGCCGGCCCGTCTGTCGGAAGTACCTACGCTAGGGGTGCGCCTCCACTCGGGGTTTCGATAGAGCTGCCTTCTCTATCGAGCGGGAGTAGCTTCGGCTGCGACGCTGGTCGGGCGGTCTGCCGACCCAGCCCTGCAGAAGGCCCAAGCGAGGAAGAACCTTTTTCGAAGCTCTACGTGAAAACCTACGGAATTGCACAACTCTCCGTAGGCGGAAGCGAGTCGACTCCTCTCCTGAAAAACGATCCCGTGCTTGCACGGGGGACCGATATGGCCCTCGGGCTAGGCGCGGTCTTTAAAGATCCTCATGTCCTTCTCAGGATTTGAGCAAGACTGGGAACGAATGTAACAAAAGCCCTGTTTTCTCTAAAAATCGGAACAGGGGACCTAGATACCCGCTGCCGTGTTTATGCACAACTCTCGTATACACTCTCTAATTTCAATAACACAAAACAACAGCAACAGCGGTAGCATTCTTAATTACATATATTAATGAAATATTTACACCAACATGTAGAAATACGAGTGATAATGTTACGCTATATGAAAGTGGATAATTCAATCAAATAAATTGAGATAAGTTTACACAGTACACATTTTCTTGTTTTCTTTCCACGATTTTTATGTTTTTTTAAATCCACTTTGGCAGAAAAACCCAAGACATTCATTTTATCGTTTATGTTATTAAACAACTACTGTAATGCACGTTTTTGCATCGTACTCCGTAAAAACGCAACGAGAAATTGTTAACTGTATTAATCTAGTGATTCACCCGTAAGAGTTGTCGGACTGTTTATAACCTGCCTTCCCACAATTGTGCGATGAATCAGAGGATTGTTTATAGTCGGCTCTTTTCCGATCCCACGATTCTTATTTATTGATTTACTTATTTAAGTTCTGAATGAAATCATTCGAAAATTTTATCAACTCAGAAAATATTTCGGTGTTTTTTTTTTCTTCAAAACGCTTTGTTTAGATTTTGTAGATGAATGCAGACTTGGTCAACTGTTTATCGGTTTTCAGCTGAGTCATAACTGAACTTCCCACGGAAAATGTTAAAAAAAAAAACCGATGTGCACAGATATACTTAAATAACAATGAGCCCAAACTAATTTTAATTGTATTCAATGCAGGAGAACTTTTCTCAACGCCTTTCCCAAGCCGCGCGCCCTGTCGAGGGACTACAGTTTTTATTCCTCCTTTGTAATAAATGAACCGGGTCGGCAGAAAAATTCGACGAAAATATCAAAAGCAATGTCGAATGGTAGCCCTTGGAGGATCTGACGCGGAGAAAAATGGTCATATTCACCCGATTAAGGATAGGCCATGCGAGGTTGACACTTTTGGGACAAAGCCCATGACACCTCCGGCATGTAGACGTTGCCCGATGTGACCAATTTGATTTATCTAGAGAGTGGGCAGGAATGAGAATATTTTTGATTTGAGTTTCTTTTGAGAAAATTTCGAACTATTCGTTTATAACACCGACCTTAACACAGCAGGATTTTTTGGAATACATAAACGGAAAAGATTGGTTAATTTTAATTAATTTTTGAAACATGCGTGAAGATAAAAGTTTAAGCGTGGAAGACACGTTTACAACGCCAAAATCAAAATTTTTCATCGTATTGAAACAATTATTTGTCTAGCAATCGTAGCCGCTATGCGACGCTACTCGATGCTACACGACGCCTTGTTTCGTTTTGGGGGTGTGCACATCTTTGCGACGTCAAGCGCACGCCACGTACAGTCACACAGCGTCACAAATCAGTATCACAATCGCAACTTAATGCATTATTTCGAGCAAAACCTTGTGATAAATTGTTGGTTAAACTTAATTGTTTCATATAAAATCCGGTGTTTGGATACATTTTCTCTCTAACCATCATTATTAAATAATTATTAACAAAACTCGTAGAATTTTTGATCTCGTTTAATTTAGTTTATATTAAAATATGAATTTTGTAATTGTTGTAACGACAAAATTACGTGTGCATAGTTTGAAATAAACTACAGAAAATATGAGCGTCCTGTCGTGATCCTGCTCGGCGAAAATGGCTTAATTTTATGAGCAAAACAATGAAATAAATTGTTAGTTAAATTTTATGAGGAAAACCGTGTAATAAATTGTTGGTTAAATTCATTATATCAAAAAATGGTATTCTGCTGTTTTGATTTTCTCTCAAACCATTAATATTCATTTTTTTTTTTAAATGAAAACTAATGAGTTTTTGATCTCGGTTAATTTGGTTTTTATAAAAATAAGTACTTTGTAATTAATATAACGACAATAATACACGTAGTTTGCATAAAAATATGAACGTCAGGTTCTTTTGTCTTCGACTGTACTCGATGCTACCCGACGATAATGAAAATCTGGACAGAGGGGATCGCAGAGCGTAGAGTAGGGTAGTGTGCACGGGTAATACAATCTTATCGAAAATTGGACCTTGGATTTATGTAGGATAGCGTCGCATAGCTTTGCATTGGTATGTTCCCGGCCTAGTGCCAGTTTCGCAAAATTGTCAAAGTCAAAAAACCGTCACCCCGTGGTTCTCTTACTCTACGGCGTCCATAACCGTACTTTCTACGGTAGGAACCAGTTTCTCGAAAACGCCTAACCTCGCAGTGATTCGTAGTAAACCCCGATGACAATAGACGCATACCTGATGGAACGTCCATCATCAAATGCCGCACCACGCGCAACATACTCAGCACTAAGTGGCACTAAGTTTCAAGATAGAAATTAAGAAAACTGGAGGGGGTAGCTAATTCAAGTGGTTGAGTATTAAGTCAGGACTACTTTTTCTTTTCTTTCCTCTTTACTTACTTTGCATACCGTGTTCTCCACAGTACACGGCAGGCTTTGACACGGCGCTCATCTATGTAAGGAAAGGTCCCGGGTTCGAATCCGGCGGCCCTGCATTCGAAACTGACATATTTACAAATGGGATTTTTTTCAAAAACACCTTCACCCCCGAGGGTTGATGTAACCTCTGTGTATATATTTAAAAAAAAATCTAATTTATATGTGAATGGCAGGAGTCCCAATTAGTGAGAGGAATATCGAGTCGTACACTGGATTAGGGTGAATGTCATTTATTAGCGTGAATGGCAGGGTTTACCTCCTATCGCCCTGAGGAATATCGAGAACTCTGGCGTAATGTATTCTAACCAGGCTTTTGTATTATTTGAGTTTTTGGTTTGTTATTGGTGTAATTTTATTCTTAATTGACGAAGACCTGAGGTAGAGGGATTGGGATTTGCAAAAGGATAAACAAAAGAGAGAGATCGTTACAGTTATGTGGAGTGGAGTGGAGTGGATGGATTGATACCAGGGACTGGAGGAGTTCCCTCCTGAGCACAGCTTATTGTACTATACCCTGGCTCCATTTTTGGGGGAGGGCTCACAACCCAAAGTGAACTTGAGCCCCCGTTGCACCAGTGTTCTTCCATCGAAGAAACTCATTTTTGAAGAGGGTTGGGACCAGATTCAGGAACGCTGAGATCCGGTCCCGCCCCTTCCATTGATGAGTGCCGTATCAATTTCTTTTAATTGCGGCCACCAGTCCCCTTAGGCGTCAGAAAAATTCCCGAGGCGACGGGGGGGATCGAACCCACGACCGCGGGGTCTATTAGCCGAGAGTCTGACGCCTTAACCACTCGGCTACGCGGCCCCCCTACAGTTATGTAATAAAACTGGAGAATTAGTTTAAAAAATTCATGTATTAAAAGCGAGAAAGATAAGAAAAGAGAATCCAAGTTAAAGAAGAAGACTGGCGATGACCAATTTAAATTTAGCACTAAAGCTAAAAATAAAAATAAATTGAAAAACCTAATTGTGTTGTTTAATATAGGAGATTTGGTAAAATCATAGCATTGATGGGAATTGGCAATTTTTCAGACTTCAAAGGATCTCACATACACAGGATTTTTTTCAGCGCTTTCCCCATTCGAACGATAATTTTCATGCTTAGCTAAGGTTATAAAGGAAAGGCTACATTTCCCTTTTTTCCTTTTAAGTGACATGTTTAGCACTGGTCGCATGAAAAGGCAAGAGCGGATAAATTATAAGTGTGGGGGTTCCCAGGGGCACGAAAGGTTGTATTTTTGAACAAATCACGTCAACTGTCAATTGTAGTGGCCCGGCCAAATTGGCACGTTAAATCGTAGCTTTGCATTAACATTAGCATAAAAACATTACCGGGACAAATGTCAGAAAATGAAAATAATAAAAGCTCACGAGGCTTACCTCTTTTATCGAGCTGGACATTTTGTCCAAAACACCGCCGGCGAAAGTCTCCGACTCCTCGCCGCACGTGGCTCTAACGACGGCCTTGGAACAGCTCAAATATTCAGATAGGGAGCTTGAAAAAAAGAAAAAAGTCAAATGGCCGTCAAGAATTTAACGGAAAGATCATTAAAGCCTACCAGCAAATTTTTTGGATGCGCTTATCCCCTTCCGAGTAGGTTTCCGACATTGCTCCGTTCACGCTGTCTTGGTAGACACGAGCGCAATGCTCATATTGGTCAGTCACATTGCTCATGCAAGCGACGTGTTTCAGAAACTCTGAAAAAAAAAGAAAACCACATTAATTAAAATTATTTCAAGTAAAGGTGGTGAGACGAGGTCTGGTGTGACGTAGGTATCAGAAAAACGTTTTCTTTATCGTGCCAACGTTTCGATCTTTATTGACATCATCTTCGTGGCCTTGTATTGTCTACATTGCAACAAAAATGTTCTCCGATGCAACCGATGCAAGTTTCTTCTCCTTGTTGGCAATGTCCTTAATAATACACTTTGCTTGACGGAGAAAACTTTTACGTTTTCTAAAACCTACGCGACACCAAACCGCATCTCACTAAATCCAAATAATCATTAACTAACAGTCACTAAACACCACACATTTCTACACGATAAAAACAAAACAAATGGGATGCTACGAACAGATTTCAAATACACATGGACATCAAGCAAAGAGTATTCTGTAAGGTATTGGTTGAAATAAAAAAAAGTCAGTGTCACGAGCGGGATTCGAACCCAGGACCTTCGGCTGAATTCGCCGCTGCTCTACCTCTCGAGACAAGCTATTTCATAGCTTGGAATTTCGTAGGTTCAACTCTATTCTGTATAATAAGGGTTGTAGTACGCACTACAACCAACATCAACTTCCCATCTCAGCCCCATCTTTTTGAATTTGCCCTCCTTTTTGTCATTTTTCAAATGTCGTGTAATCTATTCGATCGACATTTGAAAAATGGCAACAGGGAGGAAAAATTCGAAAGGTGGGTTGAGATGGGAAGTTACTGGCCAAGTGGATCGAAGGAGTACAGGGTTGTATTTAGCCGAAGGTCGTGGGTTCGAATCCCGCTCGTGACACTGACTTTTTATCTCAACCAAAAACCTAACATAAAAAAAGATTAATGAAAATGTTACTGTAACGAGTCGAAGCCGCGATAGGTCAAGTGGTAGAGAAGTGGCGTATCTAGCCGAAGGTCATAGGTTCGAATCCCGCTTGTGACAATGACTTTTTCATTTCAACCAATACCTTACATAAAGAGTAATTAAATGAAAAGAAGTTATTTGGTCAAAAGGACCACGTACTCTTATGAATTTAATTGAAAAGCAACTTGCATCGGCTATCAATCAGAGAACTTTTCTGTTGAAATGCAGTTAAACGCCTAGGCTCTGAAGATGATCTCAATAAAGATCGAAACGTTGGCACGAGAAAATCTCCGATCTCCAAATAATAATTAAAATTATTAAGTTTATCTGAACTTTATTTCATTTTGGTTTCCTATTTCACTTTTTCTTGGGAACGCTTTTTTTTCAACCCCTCTGAGTTCCCACCCCAGCCAATTTGGCACTTTTTTAATCTTTTATTCTAAAACTCCATAAACAAGGTAATAATAAATAATTTAAAATGAAAGGAAATAGCGAAATAAGCTGAAGAACTTAGAGAAAAAAAATATAATGCCCTGTGAAGTTTAATAAAGCACAGATCCCAAAAGATATTAATTAATTTACGGTCCGTTGACAACTGGCTCACTCCGGATGAAAGACAACATAACGTTCAATTAATTTACTATATACGCATAATAAAAGTCATCAGAGAGCATCGAACTTTCATGCCTAACTTTCATGTTCACGAAACAGAAAAGCATCCTTATAAAATCAGACAGCCAAGTGACCCCTAAAACATTCTTAGGACGTCAAAATATATTCAAGCAACTGGGCAAACCTGACAATATTTATGGCAAGTCGGAATTTCAAGTTCTTGGCGCTTGAGCTGCCGAGGCTTCCTGGTTACCACCCTCTTCTTTAACTTGACAACCTAGGGCTTAGAAGAATACGAAGTGAAAAGCATAAATGACCTGCCAGACATAGTCATACTCCTTATAAATCTTGACACTGAGATCTGAAAAACCACCTAATCATCTTCGTTAAATTGTACGATGTCGCCATTTGTCATGAGGAGAAAGATCCCCCCCCCATAGCATTTTGATGTGCGAAACATGGAACCCCACTAGTTTGAAAAGGCAACAGCTTAACATAAGAACAAATCAGGCGCCTACTCGGAACTAAACCCACGTAGTATGACTAAACCAAACTTTCCAGTCATCTGTTGCATCCTCAACGCTCCGTTTTTCGCCACTAACCAAACCAATAAAGACATCTCACTTATGTAGGACCCGAACCGAACAAGATCTTAACTTCTACCCAACTAACTGGCACAAGTACTTCAACGTTCTAATCTAACCATCCTCAAAAAAACGTAAATCAAGAATGCCATATATTTTAATTGCTAATGCATTTCGGGCCACGTCCCTGGTCCCTCTTCAGATGTACTATATTTTATTATAATAAATAAACAATTCTTCTTATCAAAAACAGTAAGTCTTTCTTGATGCACATACATAACTATTTAGCTGATTGAAACTCACCGGTTAGTAAGTTACAAAGGCATCAAAAAGAAGGAGTTGGCATTACTTATCATTAAATATCATCAGATGTGACATAAACTGTATAAATCGTTGTAAGCAGGAATACATACAGCCAAAATCCGCAGGATTAATTCAACAACCTTGACTTCATTTGCTCTGCCTTTTGTCTGGTCTCCAGAGTACACGAGGTTAAAATAGAAGGTCTAGTATGCCTCGGCAACACGAGGGCCAAGAAGCGTTCTATGAAATTCCGAATTGCCATAAAAAAAAGGAACAATAAACAGGAAAGCCGAAAGAAAAAGGGTCTCAAAAAAGTAAATATACAATTATGGCTGTATAGGTTAATAAAAATCCTTAATTTCTATATTCATGGGTTAGCAAAATAGACCCATTTTGATGGACGCAATGCGACAAGCGTTGTAACCACCTTTGAAAACACGCACGCGATGTCATCAACCTAGTTAGTTTAAAAATTTCATAGCATAGTCTTGGGTGAGTCTCATCTTGGGTGCCAGGGCGTAGAAGAATTTTTCATAATGGCCAAGCAGACAAACTGGCCAGAGGAGGATCCGCCCAGAACCTATAATTGGGATAACAAGATCAAGGTATCACAGCCTTACTCCCAACTTCAGTGCCGGTGGCAGAGGGATTTTGAGTGATGGACAAGGAGGTACATATTGCAACAGTTCAGAGACGTGATAACCCCCGTGAGTCACTGGTAATTGAGAAAACGATCATATATCTTGGATTATATTCATTATTATAAACCATTGTAGGCTATACAATGAAGAGTAAGAAACTATATATTAGAATGCAAAGAAAGCCATAAACACAGCGGCCACTATGATGAACCGGAAAAATAATTCCAAGATTTTTAAAAGAATCGTCATTATCATTGCCCAGTTTCAAGTTAAGTAAAAGCTCAAAAGAATCCTGATTCTGAAGAAATGATCAAATCAATTGAAAATAAATAATGAACTAAGAAAAGTCATACTGAACTGGCATCGAGTCACTTATTGGGTCCGTCTTGATTCGCGGGTGTACTGAACTGCTCAAACCGTTCATCACTGAAGAAGGCGCAATTTGGATAATTCAACAAACCGCGCGTGAAGACAGACCAATACCCAAAGCATCCATTCTAACTAGGAAAAGTACAAGTAGTACCTGGAAATGCAAAACCATGCTCCTTGATATCATCATCATCATAAATAATTCATAAATCAAAATTAAAAAAATGAATTACAAATAAACTGTAGTAAATCGAAACATGCATTCACCGTTTGAATTTATTATTTTTTAATGTTATACATTTTTTCATTCTAAGCAAACTCTACCAAAAATCATACGAAACCATTCCAATCCCAAATTACCGATTACCACAAGATATAAATAAAATAAAACGAATATAAACGTTAAGAATACCATTATCTCGATAAAGGGAAATAAAAAGGATGGTCGGGATGGAGGGAAGTGATTGCTTATTGACTGAAAGTCATGAGATAGTCCCAACCACGGAAAATCACGAAACCGTTTCGTATGATGTAATACAGTACTCAGTTTGTAAAGTCCCACAATTTCGATTAATTCCACTGATATGTTCTAAAATATTGGCAAACTCTTTTTTTTTTTTTTTTTTTTATATAGAAATAATTTATTATGAGATCAAAAGTTGGAGGAACGAAATTAAAATGAGTAAAAATTATGGATTGCTCGACCCACTGAGCCTATCTTCAAAAATGATAAAGATAGTTGGAGAAAAATCTGTTTCAAAACTAACAACATAAATTTAAATTACAAATTCAATTATTTATCGATTCTCACTCTCAACGGCAAAAGCTCTCGTATCCGAGAAATTTTTAAAATTATTCTTAAATTTTTTTTGTAGCTTATACATATTTGAATATATTGCAAGTTGGTTAGGGTTAGAGATGGTTTTGGTTAAATATCCGTGATACAATGTTAATAAACGAGAGCTAGTTCTTGGTGAAGAGCGTCCGTTCTTACTCGACTCAGAATAGGCCTTAGACGGTTGACCCCTTATAAACAAGAGATGAGATTGTTCCGTTGCATCAGTAGAAAAGCTACCGACGGTACAATCAGTAGGCAATCCTCAAAAGTCCTAAATTCGAGAATACTGATAGCACACGATAAATGATAGCTTTTATGAATATTCACCCTAACGCCTAGAATCCAGTTAATTGATTTGCCCTATCCACAGTCGTGGTTAATTGTAATTATGGATTAATTATACTAATTATTATAATCAATGAATCCTTGCGGCTTTCAGACTATTTAGTCAAATTTGCATGGTATGACAAATGTTTCATTATTTTCTGTCTTTTCTTAGGGTATCGCTTGCTATCCATTTTTTGTCGCTGCTCGACTCTTTTATTCTCTTGTAACTTGCAGTATCGTCTTTTTAACATAGTGCACACCTTATTACGGCCATTAATTACAATTAATTAGAAGGGATTTAATTAGTGGCTATATCGTAATAATCGCCACCTACTCATTGATCAACACCACAATAAGAACAATGGATCAAATGAGTCAGTTAATGAGCTGACTAATAATGTTATTGTTCAGAGTGGATCCAATTCGTGTATCGGCATTAATTTGTATAATAGAGCTCGTGTAATAACCGGCTAGGGCAGATTTCAGGTTATACCAAGTAAACCGTATCGGCAAGAGGAGTAGCAACAACGATGCTGGTAGTTTGTTTATACGTGGCCAGCCATTGGAAATATTTTTCGTGTGAAAGTGTGAGACTAGAGTTTCGGTCGTTTCTGATCATTATGGTTCCCTATTTGTTTCTCATCTTTCTACAAGTTTTGTACAATCAACTGGAGAAGCGTTTAGAAGAGAGAAGTTCAGTTTTTTTTTGTTTTTTTTTACAATATTGATCACTTCAGATATCGGAGTGAGAGAGGGAGAGTATTCGAAAGTAAATAATGACAATCAGACAGATCTTTCAGGAAATTTAATTAGCTTTGGGATGGTTTCCACCTACTTTACATGATTTCTCCTAACAGGGGGATTTATCGGCCCAAAATCAATAGTCTCCATTTACATTACAGATTAGATAAAATAGCGTGTCAGAGATTAAAATCAACGCGCTGTTCATTTTTTCGTCGGCGATTTGAAAAATGATTACAAGAGATGATACAACATACAAAACTTATTCTTCACTTCCATTCGAAAACGAGGTCAAAAAGTTATAGAAGAAGGAGAAGAGCCCAAGCAGAAATACTTTAACATCTTCTGTTCTTGTCTAGAATATTCACGCATTCATGTAAAAAATTATTATCAGTATAAAATGGCTGCATATAGGGACTCCGATCATACGTACGCTAAAATCATCTCCTTCATTTGAATGAATGCATTTATAAGCGTGAATATATTATGTTTTAACATATATATATATATGTTTGGGGATGCTTGTGATGGAATATCACCCACAAGCACACCGAAGAAGTCTAGGTTATTTAGTTTTATGTATATTAACAGTGTGATATGGGGGTTGTCAATAGCCTGATATCAAATGGATTACCAACTAGTGTGAATGTATTTATTTGCGTGTGTATTTGAGCGCGGTCTGTGAAGAGGAGTACCCACAGGCCTGTCGAGCCAATTGGTTAACTTAAGATTAGCTAGGTTAACAAGAGATATGCTGAAGTGGTGTAGTAGCGGCGTTTCAGCCGAAGGTCGTGGGTTCGAATCCCGCTCGTAACATTGACTTTTTTATCTCGACCAAGGCCTTACATAGAAAGAATAATTGAATGAAAGGAGTAACTTGGTCAACCAGTAAAGCATAAATGGAATAATAAGCGTAGTTGGAGGGGTGCGGCGTCGGCAGTGTATTATCGAGAATACGAACTACGCCAAACTTAGGTAAGATGTATAATCTTTCCAATACAATGAATGTATACTTATTTTGATTGGCTTAGAACATCTTAATCAATTGTGCGAAAGATATGGGTACATAAAAAAAATACGAGATAAACAAAACGTGAGGAGGCCGGAAAAAAGTGTGGATAACAAAACATGTGGAAAACTTTCCCAACCCAGTTTTCCGATGTACAGAACAAAAATCAGTTTCCACTGTTTAATAGATAAAAGTTTTGGAAATATTTCAATTAATTTTTTATTTTTTAATATTTTGAAATTCAGTTTTAACATCAGAATAATTGTGTTCGTTAATTAGTGAGAGAACATTTGAATATTTAGGAATAAAAAAAAATTTGATTTTAACATTCTGCTGATATAAATAGTTGGACAGATGAAATCGTTACACAGATAGACAAAATACGATAAAATGAAAGAGGCAATGTCATAAGACACTATTATCTGTATCTGGCAGCGCTAACCTTTGCTTAATTTATTATCAGAGTTAAGAAAAAATACAATAATACTCAGCAGTGATGACACTTCGTACTTTACCTGAAGCATTAATAATCATAATATCAAGTACGATTTAGCAAACACATCAAGTAGTTCCGGCGTTCATCTCGTTTATCTATTGTAACTGCAGGGATTTCGACAAAACAATACCAATTTTTAAAAAAAATTACAACTTTAATCTAAAGTTAAAAGTAACTTTCTGACTTAACGTCCAAAACCTGAGGACGAGGTTACAGAACATTTAAAAATAACAATTTGTCCGCATATATATTCTCAGTTCTTCGGCAAAATAGTGAAACATGGAGTTGTAACCCAACACGTTCCTAACCCTAAACCTAACTCTTTGTAAACTAATCCAACCCTCACCCAACATGACCTAACCCTAACTCTAACTACGCCTAACCTAAAGTAAATGTAATCCAATACTAATTCTACATAATCTAACCTAACTTAACTCAACCCTAATCTTAAAACAAACCGTCTCTAAGTGTAGTTTTACCTTTGTAAGCTTACTCCTTTCCGCGACTGTAAAACATTCCTGATTGTTTACAATCTCGCCTTTTCTAACTTAACCTTAACCTAAAACCTCCTTAATTTTACTTAACCCAACTTTGATCCAAGCCGTCGCAAACCGTAAATTTGGTCTCTTTTGCAATTCGTACGCGGGGAAATTTTTTTCCATCTTTATTAGAATTGTTAAAATTTTTTTTACTAGCTTTCAATTAATTAAGGGTTTTAGTTGAGATAAAAAAGTCAGTGTCACGAGCGGGATTCGAACCCACGACCGTCGGCTAAATACGCCTCTGCTCGACCACTCGGACACCAACTTCCCACCTCAACCGCACCTTTTTAATTTCCCCTCGTTTTTGCGATTTTTCAAATGTCTTGTAATCGGATTGGATTCTCGGCGGCAAATGAAATGGCCACGGAGAGCTTTCTTGGAGATATACTTATTAAATTCACTAATTTTAGTGGTCCGGATGACCAATTAATATCTTTTAATTAATTAAGGTTTTTAGTTGAAATAAAAAAAGTCAAGTGTCACGGGCGAGATGACTTTTTTGAACCGATGCACCAAAGAGTTATGATTCGTATAAATATCTGATAACCATGTTCGTCAGTGGTAGAAAGAAGAATATCTTGAAATCCTAATTTTGAATAATCCTAATTGATCAAATGTTAATAAAACATGGCAGAAAGGAGAGAAAATTCAAAAAGTGGGGTTGAGGTGGGAAGTTCGTGTCCGAGTGGATCGAGGCCACGGTAGCTCAGGTGATAGAGCAGCGGCGTATCAAGCTGAAGGTCGTGGGTTCGAATCCCGCTCGTGACACTGACTTTTTTTATCTCAACTAAAAATCTTAATTAATTGAAATATATTAATTTGTCGAGCAGACCACGAAAATTGATGAATTATGAATCACATTCCAATGAACATGGTTTTAGCCATGACTGGTGCAACAAGCCCCAAATTTAACTTGACATATATATTTGTGGTGACTTTCCCAAACAGCATGAAAGAAAATAATTGTAAAAATAACAGACCAACCCTAATGACAATTGCTTGAATGCTTAACACAATTTTTAATCAGACATGTTATTTTTCCTAATGTTTAATGCTCGAAAATTTAATGAATGTAAGAATAACGAATATACATTTTCACATTTTAAAGAAGCTTGTGAATTATCCGAGCTGTTTGAAGTAAAACAGACCGATCTAAGAGAGGTTATTTGAAAAAGACTGTTTAAACAAAACAAATCATTAAAAAAAAAAATAAACTTTAGAAAACGGTGCATTTCAAATGGCAAAAATACGGTGCAAATCTCTAATTAACTAATGTCGGGCATGATGGTACGCAGTTGAAGAGATGGAAAATACAAACGCTTCATTTAAATCTGAATAGCGAAATAAGAGTAAACAAGGACGCTCCCGGAGGAGCAATTATACATCTGGGTTGTTAGTGAAGAAGGTCTAACTTTAAACTTTAGTTGTACCAGTTCGTGGAACATTTCCGCAATTCGAAATGAAAACATAGTGCTAGGAGACTTTCAGACAGCTCTGTAACACGGGCGTGTGCAGTGCTCGTTATGTGCATATTGTTGAATGTACCTGTCTGATAAGGACCGGGGGTGCACAAGTCGTGCATAACCATGCTTGTTCCAGAATAGAGGGTGTTGAAATGTGCGCGCTGGTGCGGTTTCAGACACCTCGCCGCATATTCGTTTATACATCTGAGACCTTCGTGGAACTTCCTGAAATCAATTTAAAAACACATTCAAAATTAAGAGAAATAAACATGTAAATCGTTTCATTGAAATTGTCAGCACTTTGTATTTTCAGACGTTATATTGATGAAAAGTTTCACTTCTCTTGATGTCTCATAACACTGATTATTCCATTTTATTCCTATCAGGACTTCAACGGGCAAAGAAAACACGTTATTTCAACGCCTTTTATTTTTTCCAATATCAATTTTGACGTAACAAATTTGGAAACGTTTAAACAATTGCCACGATCGGACATTTGTATGGATATAATTGGGAAAATGATCCTCCTTTTTCGTAAACACTTTCACAAAATGACCTTGAAATTTTTTTCGAAATACTTCAAAACTTTAGAGTTTTGATGTTTAAACAGAAAAGACAGACCGTCCCATAAATGAAATGCTTATCAAAATTCAATATCCATCGAGAAGATGTGGGTTAGGAAAAAGCTATCTATGAAAAAAATTCATAACACCTAACCTACGCAACCTAACCCTAACCTTACATAACGTAACCCAAATCTAACCCATCTGTCTTTCGTAACTTGAGCTTAAACTGTCGTTACTTGTCCTTAATATTAATAATAAACCGACCTTTACCTTTCCTAACTTAAGATTAATCCTAAATCGTCCCTCACTCTACTCCACCTTAATATTAATCACGAACCGTCCTTATTCCTAACCCCAAACTTTCCTAACTCTAAATCGCCTATACTCCTCTTTAAAATTAACTTTTCAATTAATTACAATTTTTAGTTGAGTTAAAAAAGTCAATGGCACGAGCGGGATTCGAACCCACGATCTTCTGCTAAATACGCAAGTTGGCGTCCGGGAAGATAGAGGTCACGATAAAGTAACCTTAACTCTAAACTCTGCCAAACCTAACCTACACCGTCCCGAAACTTAAATATATTCCATCCAGATTACCCTACCGCTAAACTACTCTACTTAATCTAACATAACTCAACAAAACCTGATTCTAACAAACCTAAACCTTTCTTAACCATCTAGCCATGCTCAGCTTCCAATAACTCAATCTAATGCGTCCATAACCTCAACCTAACCTAATCCAAGTAAACAGAAACGTATACAAGCAGCAGTTCATCAGAAAAACTAAATCTGTAAATGTAATAAATAGGATGATTAACAATCAAAATTAGCAAGATCTCACAAATTTACTATAAACAATTTAATTTATAGTAGATGTCTAAAGATATATTAAATAAAACGAGACAATAATAGTACATCATCGTTTTATAGACAATGCCGGCAATATTTATTTATAATATTTATTATATTTATATTATTATTTATATTTATTATAATATTGGGTTGTCCGGAAAATAATGCAGGATTTTAAGTTTTCATTAAAAAAAATCTATATAAAATATTCTGTTTACGTTTACAGGATTACTCATTTGTATGAATGTCAACACTTATTAATCCTCTTCCAAATGATATTGTTTGTTTACCTCTGTAGCATTCCGCTACT
>CM077101.1:15974954-15985461 GCA_039619505.1 Cimex hemipterus
GGACGCTTATGACGCGACGCGATGGATTTTTATGGCGCGACGCGATTGACGCTTATGAGGCGACGCGATTGACGCTTATGACACATGTGACCCGACGCGATTGACGTTCATGGTGCCTGTGACGTCACGAGGTTGTAATGAGCTTCCAAATAAAAACGATCCTCAAATTAATAAATAAGCTTTCCCTGATAATTTGCGAGTGTTTTTAAATAGCCATCATAAGACATATCCACGTACAGATGAACCTGCATGCAGTGTAGATACTCGTTACATTTAAAAAAAATATAAAATTAGGCCATTAGTGTCAAAAACTAATCCAATTTATGTTCGAAATGGCAAAAAATGGAAAATTAGAAAGGTTGTGGGTTGAGATGGAAAATTGTTGCCTGAGAGGATCGAAGTCACGATAGCTTAAGTGGTAGAGCAGCGTATTAAGCCGAAGGCCGTGGGTTCGAGTTATTTATTGGGTTGTCCGGAAAATAATGCAGGATTTTGGTATTAAACAAAAAAAAAAGATACTAGTTACTTTAAAGCAATGTTCTTTAATCAAAATAATTTCCCATACTCTCAATACATTTCTCCCAACGTGTTGGTAACTTATTAATTCCGTCTGAGTAGAATTCAGAATTTTTAGAATTGATAAAGTCAATAAATGCATTTTCCAGTTCCGTTTGATTTTTGAATATTATGTGTTGTAAGTAGTTGTCCAGGTGTCTAAAAAAATGGTAGTCAGTAGGCGAGAGGTCCGGAGAGTAGGGTGGGTGAGGCAAAGTTTCATAGCCAAGCTCCAATAATTTTTGTGACGTTACACGTGACACATGTGGTCGAGCGTTGTCATGCAACAAAATGGGCCCTTTCCGATTGACCAAAGAGGGCTTCATTACTGGCAATTTCTGATGCATGGTATTAATTTGGTTACAGTATGATTCAGCATTGATGGTTTCGCCAGGATTTAAGAAGCTGTAGTGTATTAAACCAAATGAAGCCCACCATACCGTAACCATTACATTTTTTTGATGAGTTGGGGGCTTTGGAAAATGTATTGGAGCTTCTCCTTTGTCGAGCCACTGTCCAGAACGTCTAGTGTTATCGTAGAGAATCCACTTTTCGTCACATGTAACAATTCTGGCCAGAAATGGGTCATTTTTGTTTCGACAAAGAAGTGATGCACAAACATCAAAGCGCTGATTTTTTTGGCGATCGTTTCCAATCGCCTTGAGGTGGTCAGCGACGGTCGTTTTACTGACTTTGAGTTGCTCTGCAAGTTCTCGAACAGTTGTTTTGGGGTTTTCTTCCACCACTGATCGCAGAACATCATCATTAAGAGAGGAAGGCCTTCCACGACCTTCTTCATCTTCAAGGCTGAAATCTCCCTCCCGAAATTTTTTAAACCACCTTTGCACAGTGCACTCATTAACACAACCCTCGCCCCAGACTTGGTTAATGTTTCTAGCCGTTTGGGCTCCGCTTCGGCCGAGTTTAAACTCGTAAAAGAAAATCGTACGAAATTCTCGCTTTGACATTATAAGGATGACTGAATTATTTCCAAGTAGCGGAATGCTACAGAGGTAAACAAACAATATCATTTGGAAGAGGATTAATAAGTGTTGACATTCATACAAATGAGTAATCCTGTAAACGTAAACAGAATATTTTATATAGATTTTTTTTAATGAAAACTTAAAATCCTGCATTATTTTCCGGACAACCCAATATTTTAATATAAAATAATTTAACCGAGTTCAAATATTCGTAAGTTTTTACAAAAAAAAAAATTACTAATAATAAAACATTTAATGGTTTGGGCACTCTCAACGCTTTGAGCCCTGAAGATGATCTCAATACAGATCGAAACGTTGGCCCGATAAAGAAAGTGTTTTTCTAAAACCTACGTCCTGCCGAACCGCATATCACCATCTCCGAATAATCATTAATTAACGGTCACTAAATACATCATTTTTTATTACAAATACATGTATTATTGTCGTTATATTTATTAAAAGAAACTTTTTTATATAAGCCAAGTTAAACGAGTTCAAAAAATTCATGAGGTTTTATAAAAATTATTTAATTATGATGGTTAGGTAGAAAATTTATGAAAACACCGGAAAACTATTTTTTGACATAATGGATTAAATAAAAATTTATTTGGAGGTTGTGCTCTAACCAGTACATAATTTTGGTTGAGTTGCGTCAGAACGAGACGCACATATTTTTTTAGAGTTTATTTCAAAATATGTATATGTAATTTTGTCGTTATATCAATCACATCATTCCTATTGTAATGCAAACAAGAAACTATTAAAACATCGGAAAAAGCGTTATTTAAAACAATTAAATTTAACTCACAATTTATTACATGATTGTACTTTCCCGGACTCAACGTCTGGCTGACTTTGAGGATCTTTAATGTCCGTACCTAGGCTATAAGCCCCTACCGGACAGGCCGATTCCCAAACTGCAAGCTGACGCACCGCCGCCGGAGCGACGGTGTAGTGGTTTCGCACCCCGAGGGGTTGTTACCGCCACGCTTGCATTTCGTCAAAAACGGGTATTGTCGCGCGCAAGGCCGCCTGACCGACTTGCATCGGCCACCCGACCCGCGCACTCCCTAGATAGAGAAGGCGCACTCTATCTCTCTGAGTACAGAGGCTTCCCCAGCGTAGAAACTTCCGGGAAACGCCCCGGCAACGGTTTCGGATTTAAGTGAGATTGCTACCCACCCCCTAGGTGAGTACTGTCTACGGACAAAGGTCTCTGCCAACGATTCGCCCGCACCGGCTACACGCATTCGAGGGACGCCATAGGCCAAGCCTAGGTGGTCCGATCCTTCGCTTCCCCTAGGGTACCACGCCGGTCATACGCACAGCCGAGCAAGCACACGCAAGCACGAGAGCCGCCGATTCACTGCCGGCACCAGGCGCTCGTCTACGCAATCGAGGGGGTAAGGCACGATCATCACGTCTTCAACGCTTACGTGTGTTCTCCCGACCCACGCTTCCCGCGAACGGGTCACGTAGGTCATGCGCAACTAACGAAGGTCACCGGCAGAAGACAGCCTCTGCCTAAGTTCCCGCCAGGGGCGTCACCACGACCAACCACGAATCCTACCTCAGATGTGACTGGGCCGAATTTTGGAAACAGTAGTCACCCCGTGGTACAGATGGCCGTACGCTCTCCCCCATCTATACAGACAGGATCTTGCGCACCGGCCCCTTCGTGCCTCTGATAAGGCACCCGCCGCCCGCACCGACCCAAGGCCAGCGCGAGTACAGCTTGTGCTTTAGAGAGAGCGCCACGTTCTCCGGGCTGCACCATTATTTTGTGCCCGGAAACCCCCCTTGCAACCAAGGGTTGGGAATCACAGGAAGGAATGAAGCTCGGATCGAGAAGAAAAGGGGAGTTGAGTCTGCCCGAGCTAACCCTTACGGGCGCCCGGGCCTAGTGCGTTCGAAAGAACCTCCAAGCGACATCGCAGCCCGCAGGGAGGGCACCGAGCCACAGGGAGGTCGGGGCGGAGCGGCCTTTCAGGAACCTAAAAGTTCCATCCCAACCGTACGCCCCTAGGGTTCCGACAGGCTGGAACCTAATCCTGCCGCCGGAGGGGAATCCCGATCTCAAGCATCCACTCTCCACAAATAACAGCTCTTCAGGTGACGACCGGTACCTCAGGCTTTCACCGCGACTGTTAAAGTCCAGCTACTCCCCGAAGGCCGAATGTCGCCACCTCACGGGCCGAGAGACTCTGATCTAAGCGAGGGAGAAGCAGAACAGCAACCCAAATGCATGGGTCGATTGCTACCTCTCGTGAGGCTTGGGGCGGAAGATAACCGCCCCATCTCCCTCGCCACTCCGTACCCCTCCCGAGCCAAGGACCCCAGTCGAGCTCTCGCAGGTCCCGTAGGGCCTGTTACTACTCAAGGGCAATCCAGCACTCGGTCGGAAGCACCACGAGCCCCTCCACCAAGAGCACGGTGACATGACCGTCCTATTTCCTTCAGAAATGGCCCAATTGCGAGCCGACCCTCCGTGCGAGCTAAGCAGTCAACGAGCCACGACCAGATCTGAGCACCGTTTCAAGGGGCAATATTGCACACCTCGTCTATCGACCGAACCCAGGTCAACATACATCTCCGCCACTCCCGCATCTGGCGGTCCTCCAAGGAGGGCGCTCAGTACTGACGGAGCCAGGAGACTGTCTGCGGTTTCACTATCTTGTGCTCATCCGTAGTCGGACCGTCAACGCCGCCCGCAAGCGGAGAAAGCCGAGGGCCCCCCTTCCAGGTCTACCAACTACTCGGTTTCATGTCATCGTCCAATGGCATGCCGCAGCGCGATCGAGATCTCAATCAACGACCACCCGCGACAGCCAAGCATTTGCTATACCACCTACGGCCACCGATCACGACTGAACGCTTCCGGCGTCCCAAGGGAACCCTTCCACGAACGCCGCCCGGGCAGCCGCTTTCCTCATTCCATTGACCGCCCGTGACGACCGCACGCCTCCAGACCCGATAAGTCCTTCAGCGAACGGCCGCCGGACGGCCCCGTATTTGCTACATACAATCCACCGAGACCGAAGGCTTACGCGTTCGAACCCCTCACCGCAACCGCGGGTCCACCTGCAGCGGACCGCAGCCCGACAAGGGGGTGGGACGGGACAACTCTTCCGGGGCCGACTTGGTCGGCGCCATCCAAGCCGCCCCGCCCCGGGGAGGACCGGCTCTCCGAGGGAAAACCCTCGCAGCCGGAGGGGGACCCCCCACAATCGTCGACTATCACAGAAGGCCGCTCTAGGTGACAGCCGGTCCCTCGGTCTTTCGTGATAACCGTACAGGCTTCACTACTCCCCCAGGGCCGACCACCGCCACCCCGGCGGGAGATGTCCCTGTTCTGGGTAGGAATAACACACATCAACTCAAATGCATGAGTCGTTTGCTACCTCTCGTGAGGCCTAGGCCGACGCTAGTCGCCCCGATTCCACCCTCCGAGAGCCCCCCGCAAGTCCGAGACCCCAGTCGAGCTCTCGCAGGTCCCGCAGGAGCCTGTTACTACTCAAGGGCAATCCCGGAACCCACAGGGGGCCCCCCAGAGCCTCTCCCGCACGAGCACCTTCCAAAGAGGTAAATCGCCCATTTCGAGCGCCATCAAATGTGTGGGCTTTGCAGTCGAACCTCCTACGGCCGCCTGAAGCACCACTGATGCGAGTGGCTCTATCCAAGCTCGCTTTCACACTGACGAACCCTGTCAGCGGTCATCGTCCACCTCCTTCGTCTACGCGCCAACCCCCGACCAGGCCGCCGGCTCCAAGAGCCGACGACACCGGCGGGGCCAACGCCAAACATCAGCAGATCGGACTACTGTCCGTGCGGTTTCCATCATACTGTGCCTCTCTTTAGCCAGGCGAAACGACGCAGCCCATGAGCGGAAATCGAGATTCCCGTCCCCCTCGCTCGGTTTCATGCTACATTCCTCCGGCTTGCCGCAGGACGACCTGATTGTACTCATAAAATTTAAGTAACAATTTATTACATGGTTGTGCTCAAAATAATGCATTAAGAACAAAAATGTGTTCCAATTGTGATACCCGCTGTGTGACTGTACGTGGCGTGCGCTTGACGTCGCATAGATGTGCACCCCCTACCAAAACGTGGCAAGGCGTCGAGTAGCGTCGCATAGCGTTGCGTTTGGTAAGTGTGTTCCCGGCTTAAACCATCGCTCCAATTCAGAGCCATCTTTATCTAAGGAAGTCAGGCTGACACCCGATCTAAAAAAATTTTTTTAAAAATGAGAATGCCTGTTGATTATCGCCTGAACCCAGGTTTCACGCGATAGTTAACTTTTCGTATGGCCACAGGACCGAAGTGTGCCCTGGTAATAGCTAATAGCGCTTTCCTGGTTGTGGGAGGGGGGGGCTTGTTCCCGAGATGTTGCAGGAAATCAAACATCACTTTCCCTTCCCCGCGCATCGTCTCAACGATCAAATTTTCCGCATTTACCCTGCTATTACAAGAGCATTGACGGCAGTTCTGCGCAATTTGCTACATGTCGTTCGTATTTAACCGCTTATCGGGAAATAATAATATCAAAATTATTCCCTTGCGTTTTTATGGCCATTTTGATATTTTGAAGCAATTAATCTTGAAATGCGTGTAAATTTGGACAAAGTGAAAAATGGTGAAACGTATTCATCGGGCGCGGGACGTGGTCTTTTCATAGTGACGTACGATACCAATCGATATGAGTAAAGTATCGAGTTTTTTTTTTTCGATACCGAGTAATTTTTGTATCGAATACTGTCATTTGACATCATACAATTACCGTATCGAATACTTTTTGTAGTATAGGAAAATACACTCAAATTTTTCGCCGAGTGTTCAAATAATTGTCAAAGAATTGTCATTTACCGTTCGAAACTTACGTCTCATCAAACTGGGAATCGATTAGTTACTGTTAAGAGCGCCTTCTAGCGGCATATCACAAAGTTAATCAAGATTTTTAATTGGTTGTTGACAATTCGTAATTATTTCCCGCGTCGCAACTCGCAATTTCGATTTCAGTGATTTCTTATAAAATGTTTTTGTCTGCAAGTCTCTAAAATGTGTTCGCCTTCCTTCTCGTAGGTAGATACCTAATCATTTCTCCTCCCAAAAGTAACGCATGAGGTTGTTTTTACAAAGAAATCTGAATTTTTGGCATCTTGTATTCATCTAGGGATTATTTCTTATCTTTTCAAACATTTGAAAACCAAACCCGATGATCAATTTTCTCAAGACTCGATGTCAATAAAATTAAAATATCAAGTATATTGAAATGTGATGGCACGTTTTCCTCGTTCTTACCTACGTGCCCACTGTATGAAAAAATACTTAAAAACGAAAAAACACTGCAATTTTTTGATTATTTTATCGCATGAGCGTATTTTACCCAAAGTCCACAATAGTAAGTTGATCATTTATGAATTCTCATGTGTGTAAATACTCACTCATTAAAATTGAATAATTTCTATCGATACTCGAGCAGTATTGACTATTTCTTTCGATTTTCTGGTTTCGCACGTCACCATCTTTTGATACTACGTTTTTACAAATTTTTTAGCATTCTGATCTCTCAAAAGTGAATTTTCCAAAGTTCCGACCGTTTCTGAGAAGAGACGAACTTTACTATACGTTCTTTTAATTAAGTTTTTAATTGCTGAAGGGCTTGAACCGCGAATCCCTGTCGTGAGCCACTCCGTCTGAATTCTTTGGTATTCCAAAGTAATGAAATACAAGTTTTACCCTCGGCGGCGAAAGTTGAGAATCCCGTGTGCGTTACAAGGCACGGGTTGGGCGTGCTAACGCTAATTAAATCCATCCGCTAAGTTCTGACAATTATGCAGTTAAGAAACGAAACTGTTCGCCACTCTTTACGCCCTAAAGAGCGCTACGTAAGAGATTTCCACTGGACGTCGGGCCGTGTTCGACGACTCCAAAAACAAGGACACCTCTGACTTTATTGGTACAAAAGGCGTTTTTATGCTTAGTTAGAACAAACCACTGATTCATAGTTTCTATGTTTTCTTCTGTTTTTATTTTATCTGATACAATAGTTACATTTATGTAAATGAAAACAGAGAAGGCTTTTGTTACACATTTAAAAGAAAAGATAACAGGATAATAAAGCCTTTTAATAATTAGAGAACAGTACTCAACAGTTTTACAGAGAAAAATAGAATAACCCTCAGCTAATTTAACTGTTGAAATTTTTCAATTATTTCTCCATATTGTCTGTGGGTGATGAACTTGAAACTGGTCGGTAACGATCATTTTGGTCTGCCAATCCTCACTAGGTTGGGTCAGACGCGTTTCGGCATAACGCCATCATCAGTGTGTTTTTTACGTTATTACACTGGTTTAAGTATAACTTTTTTCCCCATTCAAATTGATCCTTTTTTTACACCAATCAACCCTTTTTAACTTTGAAATAAACTTTTTTTTTATTGTCAAATTAACCGTATCTTTCCATAAAATTAACCCTTTTTAACGGCAAACTGACATACTTTAATTTCAAATAATCCTTCCGTAACTTCAAATTAACTATTCGAAAATCGGTCCGATTCCAATGGTCAATTTCCTTGACTGTTGTAATAAATTCTGGAAGGATTTTTTAAATTTTTGAATTAGTAGGTGACGTTTTTAGTTTGTGACCACGTCGTCTCGGCCTTTCGATAAACATTCATCCAGTGGCCAACTGTTGCAACTATCCGAGCACTTTTCTACTATGTCATGAATATTCAAAAAAAATTCTCCAGTGTGCTTATGTAAATTTTATCATTCAGCAATGTAACTTTATTTATGAAATTTGAAGTAGGTATTAAGAAAATGCCGAAAATTAAATACGCTCTCCATCAAAAATATCGCAGCACGGATAAATATTGATAGGTTTTAGTGTTTTCGTTAAGCCCAGGTTTAAATTTATAGAATTATTATTCGATCCATGACCCTTTTTAGGGATTAATCATATCGCCATCAACATTCACTTTTTACCAACGAACATGGAACAAAACGTTTTCTTACTCCGTACGAATGTTTCTTTCAGTCGGTTTTGCCCGTTTGTTAACCTTAGGTAGCAATTTCTCTTTAATTTCTTTCATTCTTCATTTTTTTCTGACGTAATGAGTGATTTAAGCCATGATACGAAGCCACGAATCATAATATTCAACGAAGAAATGAAATCATTGTGCAACATTGCCAATCCCTCAGTTTCAAGGCCATTAAAAGTTACGCACAAACAAGGAGTCGGAGCGAACAAATCCAGGGTGTTTCAGAATCACTAAAAAACGAAACATAGACGTTGTATTCCGATGGGTATCAATCTCGGCGTCTACTGCTAAAAGAAGAGAATGTGAAATCTTAAATCAAAAAAGAGACGCGAAAGGCTTCTCACTGCAGAACACCATAGACTAAAATCTGCAAGGGTCCAAGGGTCTTGGACCGGAAACGGAAAAAGTTCAGGGATGAGCTGAAAGAACCTGAAGAGCACGTTTGGAGGTCGGAAAGTGATATTTGTGGGAAGGCCTACCATGCTCCCGGGTAGCATTTCTTGTGTAATACCGAGTACAAATAATCTTGAATTGAGATATGTGGGGAAGGTCGTAGATCATGCTTTTTATGCTCTTCGTCGCATAAGCAGGGGAACACACTTGATGCAATGCTACGCGACTCTACGCGATGCTACCCAACGCGGGGTCTCGTTTTGGTGGGGTGTGCACATCAATACGACGGCTGTTTTTAATGCACTTTTTTGAGCAAACCATATAATAAATTGTTAGTTAAATTTGTTTTAAATAAAGTTATTCCTGTGTTTTGATAAAGTTCAAGGTGGTGCCATAACCATCATAATTAAATAATTTTTATAAAACTTATGAATTTTTTATCTCGTTTAATTTGGTTTACATTAAAATAGGAATGTTGTAATTAATATATCGACAAAAGTACTTAGGCATGAAATAAAACTCAAAAAATATGAGTTTCCTGTTCTGACATTACTGGAAAACAAATTGGTTCTTAGGATGTGCCCATTTATGCGACGTCAAGCGTACGCCACGTAAGGTCACGCAGCGTGTATCACAAATCATTAACACAGTCACAACGCCTCCTTTCTTCTGAGTGCTTTATTGTGAACAAAACCATGTAATAAATTGATAATCAAATTTTACGGTCACAACCATGTGTTAAATTGTTCGTTAAACCTAATTGTTTTAAATAAAGTTATTCCGGTGTTTTGATAAATTTTCTTCCTAACCATCACAATTAAATAATTTTTAAAGAAACTAGAAATGTTGCACTTAATATAACGACAAAATTACATACACTTAGTTTGAAATAAACGACAAGAATATGAGTGTCGTGTTCTGACGCCACTCGACGAAATGGTGTAATTTTATGAGCGAAACAGTGTAATAAATTGTTCATTAAATTCATTCTAACAAAAAAATGGTATTCCGGCGTTTTGAACAGTTTTGTATTTAGTGACCGTTAATTAATGATTATTCGGAGATGGTGATATGCGGTTCGGCAGGACGTAGGTTTTAGAAAAACACTTTCTTTATCGGGCCAACGTTTCGATCTGTATTGAGATCATCTTCAGGGCTCAAAGCGTTGAGAGTGCCCAAACCATTAAATGTATTATTATTAGTAATTTTTTTTGTAAAAACTTACGAATATTTGAACTCGGTTAAATTATTTTATATTAAAATAAGTATGTTGTAATAAACATAACGACAATCATATATGCAGTTTGAAATAAAACCTAAAACAATAAACAATATCCGGTTCTTTTGTCTTCAACTGTACTTGATGCTATCCGACGAAAATCTGGACAGTGGGGATCGCCTAGCGTAGCGTAGAGTAGGGTAGCGTTGCGTGGCATCGGGCAGATGTGCACGGTGGAGGGAATACAATCTTATGGAAAATTACACTTTGGATTTGCGTCGGGTTGCGCCGCATAGCGTTGCATCGGGTGT
>CM077101.1:15993638-16004985 GCA_039619505.1 Cimex hemipterus
GTCATGTAAGAATTACTATCAACCTATTAAATTTTCTTACAATCTTTTCTTTTTAATTTTGTTCACACAAAGGAAACTTTCTATATATTCATCGGTTCAACATCCTATAATTGAGCATTTGCTGGATTCGAAGCACTTTCAGGTAGATGAGTACAGGAGAATAATCGAGTTTGTTCAATTTTAAACCCCCCCCCCCAATTTTAAAGTTACAATTGATTCGTTTGGCATGGATTGGACTTGGCTCGTGCATTCACGAGTTGCAGCCGTTAAGTCTGGCTCGGATGAAGCGTTGTTCAGTCGAACTTGAATGCCGATTCACCTCGTGTGGGCCTTTTATTTGTCGAGGTTGTTTCTTAAACGGCGGTTCTCCTGAATCGCTCTGAAATCCTACAATTCTCTTATTTTTAAATAGGAATATGTACAACGGGAGAGGTGAGGAAGCTCGTTAATGTTAATTGTGGTGTTCCTTTGACGTTGTTCTTGGGCCTAGGACGGTCCCTTTGCCATCCCACCTTATCAAATTAGAGATCGACCCAGTGGACAAAGAGAAGCCCAGAACTTCTTGTCTCACTCAAACAGGCGGAATCAACCTACCTTCTCTTTTATCCGCCCCCGCCTCCTCAGAACGTTCGTCGTCGTGGAATATGTAATTTCCACGTTTATCCCAATACTTTTCTTCAATTTTTAAAAACATAATATTTAAAGCGGATTCAACTATTTAGTGTTTTTTTAAATAGCAGGTTGATTATTATTATTATTAATTTGGATTTTTTTTTATAGTCCAAAAGGAGTAAGAGGATTATTGAGTGATTTTGCAATTGTAAATTTAACAACAGACCTACAGCGTACTTAATACGATATACTATATTTAAATAGCCAGCCAACGGTCTAAGCACTCCAGCATTAAAATAAATTTGCCGTTGACATCACCTCTTTGCTCTGCCATAATAGCCTGTAAATGGGAACATCTAAAAGTTGCCTTTGGAGCAAACCACCTACGCATAATTATAAATTTCACACTACCTACACCACTCCGTAATATTAAATAAACCAAGTTCCGTAAGAAAGTGGAACGTGTATGAATTATATGGCCAAAATCACATTTATCGACAACTGTTTCTCGAGTACGAATCAACAAGTCTAGCGACGCCTGTCGATACCATATATCAATAATTTATTTATGTATTTCTACTTTTTTACGAGGGGTCGGAATAGCAGAAATCATATCAACCCTCAGGGTGCAGGTGCTTTTGAAAAAAAGCCCATTCGTAAGGAGAGTGAAAACGGCTGAACCCAACCGACCCAGTGTTGCCAGAGAATTTGCAGATATTGAGAGTGGTACTGTTGGAGGATTAGGATAATATTCCACGGCCCTACATTCAAAACCGCACGGAAAATCTATACCATGTTGAATGCAACCAGTTGAATACCGGAGGGAATACTCAGTACTTAAGTGAATATTTTCTTTATTGTTTAGAAATTCACTATCTTCGTGGTCCGCTCGACCAATTAATTACGGTTTTTAGTTGAGACGCAAAAAAGTTAATGGCACGAGAGGGATTCGAACCCACGACCTTCGGCTAGCTCTACCACCTGACCTATCTTGACCTGGATCCACTCGGACAACTCTCCATCTCAACCTCACCTTACGAGTTTTCCCTCCTTTTGTCGTCGAATCCAAACAGATTACACGACATTTGAAATATGGAAAAAAATGAAATTGATGAAGGAAAGGAAAAACCGTGGTTGAAGGATTGATAAGTTAGAACGATGAATAACGAAAAAAAAAATTGATTTTTGTTCAACGTTGAAAAACTTACTATGGTGATTCTAAACTAATATTTCTAAACAGGGACTAGCAAATTTCAGAAAACATACTCCATTTAATATCTTTTTTAGTGGCGTAATTGCTTGTTTAATTAAGTTTTTCAAAAATGAACAAATTGACGGAGGAAAGGAAAAAACCATGGCTGGCAGATTGGTAAGGTCGAGCATTAAAAATAAACTAAAGGAAATTTTGAATTAATATTTATAAAACTTTTTTTTTAAATTTGAGTTCGAACCAGAAATAGTACAATTTTGTTCTTTTTTTACGAAGGTTCGCAACAGGAGAGGTCATATCAACCCTCATGGTGCAGGTGCTTTTGAAAAAAGCTCATTTGTAAGTATGTGGGAATGCAAGCCGAATGCAGGGTCGCTGGATTCGAACCCGGAACTTTTACCTTACAGTGATGAGCACCGTGTCAACCCCTAAACCACTGACGCTCCTAATAATTTATCGTCTAGTTTTTCCATTTTTAACATTAACTCTTTTTAACTTAAAATAAATCCTTTATTAATTCAAATTAGACTTTTCTTTTAAGTTTTGAAAAATTTAGGAGGGTAGTATTAAATACGCTCAACGAAAAAAAACCGGACACTCTATTTTATTTTTTATTTCAAACTATGGACCTCTCCTCACTACAGCGCAGAAAACGGCCAGGATTCAATTCGGACGGGAACATGTGAATTGGACATTGGAAGTTGGGGAACGTGAGAATTGGGCGCAAATCTTTAGATGAACGTAATTTCATATCGGGACGCTCAAGAGAAACATATGCTCCACGCTGTACAGATGTTCAGGTGGCATTCCACGGTAGGACGTAGATGTTCTGGGGTTTCCTTTGACACCTGCACCGACTTGGTTGCTGTGCTAGGAAGAGGCAGTTAAATAATCGAAGAATGTTTGCTGCCATTTGCCACCCCTTCCACAACATCGGTAAGAGAGAGCCCTGCATAATGCCAGGCCCCATATAGTACGTATTTTGGATGCCTACTTGAACGAGGTTGGAATTGGAGTGCGGCCTTAAGATTTGGAGAAATCCCGTCAACTGGATTAGGCAAGCAAGCTTGAAATTCGCTAAAGCTTGCGGTTATAAATTGACTTACAGAAGAGGGAAAATAAATAAAGAAAACAATGAAGAATGTCTTTATTTTTATAAATAATCAGTTACATGTTTTCAACAGTAATAACAAATAAACGTGAAACGCTTTTTAAAAAACAAAAACGACAAAAGGAATATGTCGAAGACATAATTCACAGAAGCATTTTGGTCTGTTTAATACATAACTATATACATCAGCCAATTTATTAACATGTTTATATATATATATATATATATATTTTTTTCTTATATATATCATTATTTTGTACAACGCAATTCAAAAACGAAGTTGATTTTTCAACCGTTACGTTGACAATAGTCACATATAAATTCACAAGCAATTTTTTAAAAGCAAAGAATGAGCGAAGAAGATGGTAATACAAGAGTCTCTGGGTTACCCGCCATAAAACCCGAAATGAAATGTAAATCTGACTAGTTACCATTCGTTATTAATTAAATATGGCACTTTATTTGTAAAAAAAAAAAAAAAAAAAAAAGAATGGTAGTAAAATCGATGAGCATAGTTGTCATAAATAAGTTCATTGGCACTTTTACATGAAGAGCCATTCGTTTGAATGGAGTTTCTTGGAATTCAAATCTTTCTAAACAATGACGAAGGAATATTATTGATACGACCTTAAATTTATATATTATGTACAATATTTTTTAACATTTAGTCACTATTTCTAATGTAACACATATAACAGTAAATATATATTTTTTATAATATTTGAAATGTTTGTGTAATAATATATCACTTGTTTTAGACGAGAAATTAATAACTCGAAGCGTTGGTAAAAGAATAAATCAATTCAGGCCATATTAAATGTTATAGCAAACAATAAACGTCTTAGAATCTAAGCGAGCATCTTGATAAAGAATGTAAAATTAGTTTCCCTCATTTTATTGTATATATTTATAGCTATACCATTGTTGTTTGCTTCTTATCGATCTTGGAAATATAAAAATTAGTACATCCGGAATAGTGAGTAGAATCGGTGAGATGGTTGATTTATGAAAATGGTGTAATACAACCTATAATGCGAGGATTTTTCTCGATTGGTCGAAAATTTGAGATTTTTGCCATCGGTTCGTCGAATTCGTCCGCCCTGGCCCGTATATTCTCGCTGTTTTAAGAGAACAAGCAGACCAGGAGGATCCTTCAACCGGTGACAAAATACGCTGCAGTTGATATATATATATATATATAGGGAAATTATATTTATATTTGACTACAAGGAAGAAGGGTATTATGAAGGGCAAAGCCACATTTTTCATAACAGTATGTAAGCTCAAATAAGCTAGACCTCTGACCGTTTTATAAATAGAACCTCTATGTTATTTTTTAATTTATACTTTTCTAAACATTTGCAATTGTTAAACAATTATTTATATACGCTCTTCCGTTCTAGAGATATGTACAATATTCGGCAAATATTTAAAAACATAACAATATTGAACTAGTCTAGTGAGATTTGTCTAAATCGATTCGATATACGCCAAAATCGGTCAAAGGCTTTAAAGATCCGCCTTGTCAACCTTTTTCAAATTTAATCTTTTATTCATTAAACAAAATTTGACTTACAAGCGACGTTTTTTTTGCAAAATTCTTTGTACAATAATTACAAATAAGTATTTACAATATTGGTCAACATAGAAACTTACACCCTTGGTCTTACAGGTTTTATTTGTATTTTTAAAAGTTCGTATTTCATTTTCTAATTTGATTGACGATATACATACGAGAGGACCCACTTTCTCTTTAAATGATGTATAAAACATACACTATATATAATCTCAGTCTAGGATGATATAATGATGTTTCGTTTGGTACTAAATTACCCGAAAGGCATTTATGTGATTGTATATTGAAACGGAGCTTATCTTCCGATAAGGAATACAAAAAATACGAGTGAGCAAGGCGGGAGAATGCGTCGTGCCGACGCGGGCGCGTCCCAATTGTCTCTGGTGATGTCGTCGTTGCAACGGCTGATCGAATTCACATTGATGGAGCTGATCGTCTGCCCGTTAAACTGGAGCGGGGAGATGCAGTAGTTTTTCGAACTGAATTCCGCCGCCGATCCGTTGGCCAGAGGGCCTTCTAACAAGGAATGGATGTGACAATCACACGGGAAATGATTGAAAAGAACGGTGAGGGATTCTACGCCGTCGAGGACGATGGCCCCCGGGGAAGGCGCCTCCAACAGGTGGTTTCCTTGCATTTTTAACATTTTCACCCTCGATTCCGGCAAGAAGTGGAGCTCTTGGATAGAATCGATTTTGTTGCTCACGAAGCGGAGACTGTTGACGTGTGTCATGCCTTCGAAAGCTCCGGGCTGAATTACTCCCAGGTCCGAGTCTTGTATCGCGAGAACGTGTACGTGCGACAGCCCCCGGAAGGTATGCGTCTTAAGCGCCGTCAGGTCCATGTAGGAGAGTTTGATGAGGCCGACGGAATCCAATCCGCTGAACGCGTCGGCCTCTATCGTTTTGATTCCCGCCGGGAGGATGAGGTGTTCGACGTTCGTCAGCCCGGAAAATGCCGACGTCTCTATTTTATGGAGCGGATTGCTGTTCAGCAGGAGCAGCCTCACGTTCGACGTCCCCGCGAACGCATAACCTTCAACTTTGTGGATCTTGTTATGACCCAGGAGGATGGCGGTGATGTTCTGCAGTCCGGCGAACGCGAACTGGGCCACTGTGGTGAGCGGCGTGTGCTGAATCGAAAGCTCTCTCAGGCGTGGGAGTCCTCGGAATGCGAATGGTTTTATAACGGTGATGTTGTTACCGTCGAGGGACAGCTTCCGCAGGCTACGCAGACCGTTGAACGCGTCGCTTTTTATTAAGGGGAAATTGTTTTTCGTCAGGCTCAGATGCTCGACCGTAGGAGGCAGCGAGTTGACGGGTATCTCCGTCAATCCTCCTGTGTTGCACAAAACCTGAAACAAATCAACGTTCACATCAAACAGGTTTACAACATAGTTCTAAATTAATTAGTTTAGCATTAATAAATAGTTATTTGTAGATCGTGAGATGCGGTCTGGTGTGACGTAAGCTTTAGAAAAACATATCTTTTTTCCAAAAACCATCTTGGTAACCATTAAACGTATACTGACAGTTGCGTACAATTGGCGCCCCACACAACAATGTGTGGCTTTTCTTCGAATCTCAAAGAGGTATTAAAACAGCAGTGACGACAGCAATAATTTGATCGAAAATCTATAGCGAATTGACGTTATTCCACGAGTGTTTTTACCTCCTGAAATGAATGTATTTATTAGCGTGAATGTTGGGTATGTGTGGGTGCGTTGTGGTAGAATATCGAGTGCTCAACAGAACCTCCAAACTAGGTTAAGGTTCTTCTGTGATTGTTTTGTGCCCGGATTGAATGTATTTATTAGCGTGAGTTTTGAGTGTGTATGGGTGGGTTGTGGCAGAATATCGAGTACCCTACAGACCCATTAAACTATATTATTTATTAACTTTATTATGTAATTGATTAATTAACTTTATTTGTATTTATAAACTTTAACCTATAAATGGGAAGTTTGTGTCCGAGTGGATCTAAGTCACGCTCAAGTAGTCGAGCAGTTGCGTATTTAGCCGAAGATCGTGGCTTCGAATCCCGCTTGTCACACTGACTTTTTTATCTCAAACAATAACTTACATAAAGATTAATTGATTGAAAGATGTTATTTGGTCAATCGGACCACGAAATCTAATGAATGTATTTATAAGGTTTAGGAATTTATACATTAGGACCCACGGTGAAATATTCAGAAGCTCTTGTAATCTAAAACGAATCATTCGAACCCGGCTAAAACCAACACTTACTTATAATATACGGTCAAAGTCGTCATGCCGAAAAGGTTAATCAATGATACCCAAAAGAGTGGTATTTCTTGGCTCAATATATTCAGCGAGTAAGAATTCCATCAGTTATAAGAATGGTGTTCGAGTATGACAGCTCATCTTTGTGTCTCCTATTCCGATTTTTGAAGGGAAGTGGTGATTTGTTCTTTATTGCAGGTAATCTTATTCCTGTATATACAGCGTGAACAAACGTCAATACTTCGGAAGGTAATACTACGTGTCAAATTCGATTAAAAAGTCCCTACTCCCTTGTTCAATGGTGTCCAGTGTAAAATTTGTTCACCTAAATGGAAAACACCGTTGAAACCCCGATAATATTCAATTTTTATATTGCAAACTTATGCATACGATGAATTAACTTTTTTTTCAAAATAATTATCTGAAGTTTAAGTTCGATTTTTCTTGATCAAACAAAAAAAATCACTTTGGTACAAAACTGACCGTAAGAAAAAACATGGTTGATAACAGTAAAATTTTGTCAGGAAAGAAACGATGTCAGACTTGCATCCTTCAAGAGAGTGATGTTTTGTAAAATTAATTTGTTTGAAGGTTTTATTTTTTTCTTAAGTAAACGCTTTCGATCAACACTGAACATAATTCACAACAAAAAGCTTGAGTGCAGTACAAAAAATCAGGAAACGATTTCAGACTTGCATCCTTCAAGAGAGTGATATTTTGAACATTAATTTTTTTGAAGCTTTTTTTTTAAAGTAAACATAATAAACGCTTTCGAACAAAATTTAACATGAGAAAAATCAAGCTGGCGAATAGTAAAATCTCTAAGGAAAGAATGTCAGGATTGCATTATTTAGGAAGACATTAAAAATTTAATTATTTCATGCTTTTTGTGTTATCTTAAGTAAACGAACATTTTTACTACTATTCTTGCACGGGGGACCGATATGGCCCTCGGGCTAGGCGCGGTCTTTAAAGATCCTCATGTCCTTTTCAGGATTTGAGCAAGACAGGGAACGAATGTCCCTATCTACTTTCTAGCCAGGGGTGCGAAGCCTCTACATCAACGCTCAGGAGGAGATGCGTCAGCCCTTATTTTGAGAATCGGCTCGTCCTGTGAGAGCTCTATTATAGCTTAGGTAGGGGCGTAAAAGATCCTCTAGTCATCCAGTGACAATGAGTCCGGGAATGCTAGCACAAAATTGTACAATAGGTTTATACACTGTATCGTGGGGGGGGGGAGTGGCCGCAACGGTTTAAAGCGAGGAACACACCTGACGCAAAGCTACCTTACGCGAATCCAAGGTCAAATTTTCCATAAGATTGTATTGCCCTTTCGCACATCTGCTGGATGCCACGCAACGCTACCCTACCCTACGCTATGAGATCTCTATTGCCCAGATTTTCGGAAATAGCATCGAGTACAGTCGAAAACAAAAGAACCGGACACTCATCTTTATTCAAACTATATGTCTTATTACCGTTATATTAATTACAGCATATTTATTTTAACAAATGATGAATGATGGAGTGAGTGCGGTGTTCAATCCATTTTAATATAAACCAAATTAATTAATTAAAACAAAGTAATTTTAATGGTATGATAGAAAATTGATCAAAACACCGGAATACCATTTTTTTGTTATAATGAATTTAACTAACAATTTGCGATTGTTCATGTTACCATTTTCGTCGTCTAACGCCAGAACAGGACACTCATAGTTTTTGTAGTTTATTTCAAACTATGTATATGCAATATTGTCGTTATATTAATTACAATATGCTTATTTTAAATTAAATTAAACAAGATCAAAAATTAATGGGATTTTATAAAAATTATTTAACTATGATGGTTAGGAAGAAAATTGATCAAAATACCGGAATAAGTTTGTTTAAAAAAATTATGTTTAACAACCAATTTATTACATGGTTACGCTCAAAAATTTAACTGACAATTATTACAAGGTTTTGCTCAAAATTTTGCATTAAGGACAAAAAAGGCCTGGTGATTTTAACACACGCTGTGTGGCACGTGGCGTGCGCTTGACGTCGCATAGATGTGCCCACCCTACCAAAACGTGGCAAGGTAGCGTCGCATAGCGTTACATACGATAAGTGTGTTCCACGCTTAAAACGCTTATCCCAGTCCCAGTTTGACTAGAAGATTGAGGTGTGAGGTGTAGAAAAACATTTTCTTTATCATGCCAACATTTCGATCTTTATTGAAATCATCTTCAGCGCCTGGGATTTACAAGCATTGTTTACATTATACAAATACATGTAAGGTGTGAAAATTAATTTGACACAGCGCTCATCATTGTAAGGTCATCCAGCGGCCCTCCATTCGAACCGACATACAATTTTTTTTTCGAAAACCCGCACGCCCCGAGGGTTCTTATAACCCCATAGTTGAAAGATACCTCTTATAAAATGCACTTATATAATACAACTAATATAGTTTTATTCACATAGTCGCTAACTAATTATAACTTTCTGAGTTGATTATTATCGGTGCCGCCTAGATCGACATTACCTTTAGATCTCACAGTGCAATCTAAGCGCCATACAAGCTAACCAATAAAATAATAAAATTGTTTATTACACTTTAAAATATAATGTAATTAATGCAATTAAATAGTACAATTAGTATAGTTTTATGCACTGTGTCGTTAACTTGTAGAGTTGTTTTTCACAGTGACGCCTAGATCGACATGCCTTCTAGATCTGACAACTCAATCCAACCGCAACACCGCCTATTCAATAAAATTGTTTATTACACTTTAATGTATAATGTAACTAAATCACTTAAATAATACAATTAGTATAGTTTTATGCGCTGAGTCGCTAATTAACTAATTAAAACTTAGAGTTGATGCTCGGTGTTGGTCTGGCAGTCGGTAGAGAGTTATAGAGTGGCTCACTGAAGATGGCGCAATATTTGATTAGTTCAACAAACCCACGAGTGAAGACGGTCCCAATAATGACCCAATGCCGGTTCAACATAATTATAAATTTGTGAGCTATTTTTGCCATCGTTTCAAACTTAACGTTAAAATCCTTTGCCAATCAGATTCGCCCAAATGGATAATGATATGGTTTTGGCAAAATAATTTCCGAAGTCGTCTCCCAGGCACTCAAGAAGACGGTGATAATCGATAGTTTGTAATGTGATGCCTTTACGGTGTAGCTCTTAAATAATGGAGTATCTCACGCCCGGAGTTGTCTGAGAAATGGTGAACCTAATTATCGAAGTTTTCATAAGCGACGCCCAACCGTCAAAGGTAAAATAGACAAATTCTCTTCAAAATTAATTTCAACGAATTTTGAACGGAAGCCTAATGGTACTATTTTTTTTGTATGTTAAGAAAAACCCAATTTTCGGCGGAGAGATTGAAATAGTTTCAATTTCGATAATTAAAATTCTAATGGAAAATACAAAAATCTATTGTTTTTATATTACTATTTAAGCCTTCTTAAGCAATACAAATCCTCTGAAAATATGAAGGTTCAAAGAAATTTTGGGCTTATTCTTCTGAAAGAATTTTGAAAACCATTATACTGGACACATACTCGGCTCACTCATCAACTCATAGGTCAACAAACATCAACTTTAGGCTGATCATTGATAAGACATAACTGTTTTTCTAACCTAACAAATGTTGCAGAACAGTGAATACAATAAAGGACACATGCACACAGAATGCAAAAACGGAAACTATTTGATAAAGTGGATTTGTACGAGGGCGCGGAGTAATTTTTTTTTTACGTAGGCCCAATAGGTTGGGCAAGTCTACTAAATCCTGTTTCCTCTCGGTAGTCACATCGCATTTGTCGGCTGTCGTTTTTGGCCTTCCACGACTCTATCTGCTTCTCTGTAGCGGGCAACTGTTGCATCGACGTTTTCGTCATTTCTCTGCCAATTTTTTATTTCAAAAGAAAATAAATCTACCTGCGGTAGTTATAGCACGTAGTTGTCTACATTGGATAGGCCTTTCTGCCAAATGAGAAATTTAAAAAAATATCCGGCACGAGAATAAAAATCAAGAAATCATAACCCAACACTTTTTGATTTGACTGAGGTCAATTTTTCACAATGAAAAATATGTTTTTTATATTGTTTCCAGCACATTTGCATCAGAATGAGCCCCCCCCAAAAAAAAAAGTATATAATTCCTAGTTTTTATTATTCAAGGATAGCTTTGTAGGTAGCTAGTTACCATGGTCTCTTCTGTACACGGGTCTTCTTTCCCATTTTAGGTTGGTTTAGCGTGTTTGTCTTTTGCCCGTTTCATTCACACCATACATTCTCAGTATTTATTTTGTTTTTGGTAAACAAAATTACAATATTTTACTGTTTGTGGCTATACATATTTTTTCCGGCCGGCTAGCTACCAGGGCTATTCCCAGCACCTCGCGCCGTTTTTTTTATAATGAAAAGAACTGGCTCTACACTCACGCTAATAAATACATTCATTCAATACAGAAAACAATCACAGAAGAATTTTAAACTAGTTTGGAGGTTCTGTGGAGTACTCTATATTCTGCCATACCGTACCCACAGATGCTCAACATTCACGCTAATAAATACATTCATT
>CM077101.1:16008955-16058785 GCA_039619505.1 Cimex hemipterus
TATCTTGACTTCGATCCATTCGGACGCCAACTTCCCATCTCAACCCCGCCTTCTGAATTTTCCCACTTTTTGCCATTTTTCAAATGAAAAATTGGAAAGGTGGGGGTTGACATGGGAAGAATAAACATATTATTTTATGATTATTTGGAGATGTGAGATGACGTCTGGTGTGACGTAGGTTTACATAAATATTTTCTTTATCGTGTGAACGTTTCGATCTTGCTCTGACCACTTGAGCTAACGTAACTTCAATCCACACGGGCAGTATCTACTCATCTCAACGAACTATCGAATTTTCCCTCCTTTTTGCCATTTTCCAAATGTATAATCAGGATTCGATTCTCAGCGCAAAATGAAATGGTCACGGAGAGTTTTTTTAAAGCTATACATCATTCTACTTATTAAAACCATTATATTTCGTGGTCCGATTGACCAAATAACTTCTTTCAATCAATTCATCTTTATGTAAGGTATTGTTTGAGATAAAAAAGCTAGTGCCACAAGGGGGATCAGATCCCACGATTGAAAAACGACAAAAAGGAGGGAAAATTCGAAATGTAGGTTGAAATGGGCAGTCGATGTCCTTGTGGATCGAAGTCACTATAGCTCAAGTGGTGGAGTAGCGGCTAGTATTTAGAGGAAGGTCGTGGGTTCGAATCCCTCTCGTGGCACTAACTTTTTCATTTATTCCATAAAGTTAACTTTTCTTGTAAAATATCAATGGATATAACATTAAAAACTCAATAACATTAAAAAGTTTTATTATGAACTTAACCAAAGCACTCACGTAGAAAATCCCAGAGATTCCAAAATTCAAAGTTTAAGTCAAATTTTCTATCTCTTGTTGAGAGCTACTGCTCATACAGAAATGTTGCTCCTACTTTTCAGCTTTAAAAATACGTATTTAATGTCTCTAAAGTTAGTCATCAACAATGGAGAATTAACGTTCATTTGCTAATTTTTATTTTTTATTTTTTAAACTGACTTCGAAATGTAGGGAACACTCGTCTCTCTGTTTATTCTGTTCTGGGCACAAGTAAAGGAACCACACAGAAGGATTTCATGAATCTAAATACTACAGGACAAAAATTGAACACAAAAACAATCATAAACGTTTAAAAAATTGAATTAAATATTCAAAACAAGAACCTTCTTGAAGGATTGTAGCTTGGTGTCGATTCCCATTTTACTGCTCTCAAGATTTTTCGTTTTTCTTAGGTTCAATTTTGTACCAGAATCCTTCTGCTTATTTAAGATAAATCAAAAAACAACAAAATTAAATTAGATGTTCAAAATGTCCACAAGATGGAAACTTGACGTACCTTCCCGATACATTTGAACGGTCTCAAGATTAGATTTTTTTATAGGTTAATTTTGTACAAATACAAAATAAGGCTAACTTGTATAATCGTAATTGTTACAGAAAAATACTATCGCTTAAACACACATCATATTGCAAAAAAACAAGAGGCGAAACAAAGAGTTATAAATAAATTCGGGGAAACTCGTTCCAGTGACGCCGGATTTTGTGAAGCGGTGGAACGACGTTGAGCAAATCCGTTTCCACACCCACACCATCGTCCCTGCTCCCTTTCAGCAACCCTGTTCGTTTTATCCGAATTCCTAAAAAATAAAAATGATTTTTCTTTTTCACACCTAATAACACACAGCAATAACTGATAAAGGATTAATCTTTTCTATTTATCACACGATTATAAATAAAAAGAGGAAACTAAGGAATCGAATTCTAGGATATTACCTTTTTAACATAATGGTCGAAAAGTTCAGATATGACAAAAAATATTTACCAATGTTTGGTGTCCCAATTCAGGGGAAATCTAACACTTTTGCCTCTTATCTGATGGCAAATCCTCACCCTGACGTTATAGATGACATTTATAAGATATCGAACATATTTTCACTCACTCCATCCAATTATCTCTCTTCTGAAAACTTTTTACACTGACTGACGTTCATTATACAATGAAAAATTTACAAATAAAAAACAAACCTCAAACACCTTTACAAAACGTAGTCCTAGGTAGACATCATAGCCTCCTCGCTTTATCTGGGGCAGTATTTTTCTGTGGCTTACTTGACGTAAGCGGGGAACACACTCGATGCGACGCTATGCGACGCTGCACGACGCAAATCCAAAGTCCAATTTTCCATGAGATTGTATTCCCCCCACCGTGCACATCTGCCCGAAGCTATGCAACGCTACCCTACTCTATGCTATGCGATCACCACGGTCCAGATTTTCATCGAGTAGCATCGAGTACAGTCGAAGACAAAAGAACCGGACACTCATTTTTTATTCAAACTACGTGCATTATTGTCATTATATTAATTACAACATATATATTTTAATATAAACCAAATGAACCGATATAAAAAAATTCATTAGTTTTTTAATTTATTTTAATGTTTTGGTAGAAAATTGATCAAAACACGGGAATGCCATTCCGATATTAAAATTGAAATTGTTAAAATTAAATGTAACTAACAATTTATTACACGGTTTTGCTCATTAAATTTTACTATTTTCGTCGAGTAGGTTCAGGACAGAAAGTTTAAGCTTATTTCAACTTAAGTCATTTTGTCATTATATTGAGAACATTCCTATTTTAAAGTAAACCAAATTAAACGAGATCATAAATGCATAAGTTTCTCTAAAAATTGTTTAATTATGATGGTTAGGAAGAAAATTGATCAAAATACCGGAATAACTTTCTTTAATCAATTAAGTTTAAACAATTTATTTCATGGTTGTCCTCATAAAATGTAGCTAACAATTTGTTTCACGGTTTTGCTCAAAATAGTGCATTAAGAACAAAAGAGGCGTTGCGATTGTGATGCTGATTTGTGATATACGCTATGTGACTGTACGTGGCATGCGCTTGACGTCGCATAGATGTGCACACACTACCAAAAGGTGACAAGGCGTCGGGTAGCATCGGGTAAGTGTGTTCCCCGCTGTAATCTTTTTAATGTGTTTATCACCTGATTTGCAGTTCATGCTCAACGACATCCTTTTAACCTACTATCTCATACTTAACAGCTACTGACGGTTTTTTTTTTTTTTTTTTTTTTCACTCACTGAATTCCTTCTCCGCATATTGTATACACGCAGGTACTAAATAATGTATCTTCTAGTAGCTCAAGGCAGTGATCTTAGAGCAGTTTTTAGTTGAGATGAAAAAACCGTTAATGGCACGAGCGGGTTTCGAACTCAGATCTTCGGCTAGATACGCCGCTGCTCTACCACTTGAGCTATCGTGACTTTTTTTCATCTCAACTAAAAACCTTAATTAATTGGTCAAGCGGACCACGAAATGAATGAATTTTAAGTGTAGAAATGTGTAGAGATTAGTGACCGTTAACGGATAATTATTCAGATATCGTGAGATGCGGTCTGGTGTGATGTAGGTATCAGAAAAACGCGGCACTCTCAACACGACATGGCACAATTACACAGAAGACAAACACTTTGAGCCCTGAAGGTGATCTCAATAAAAGATCGAAACGTTGGCACGATAAAGAAAATGTTTTTCTGAACTCTACATCACACCAGACCGCATCTCACGATATCTGAATTTTAAGTATTCATTCTGTTTAGTGAATTTTTTTTTTTTTTTTTTTTTTATTAATGGCTCTATGTTCTTTGCATATAAGCCGAAGACAATGTATTGTATACGTATTCGCTTTTGAGGCGAAGGGTTCGTGAAAAAAGGCCAGAGGCGACGGCGGGAATCGAACCCACGACCGCGGGGTCTACGAGCCGAGAGCCTCTCACGCTAACCACTTTCTTTCATTTCTTTGCAAACTCCATGGCGCTTGAAAAATTTAAATGTTCTCTTTGTCCACAAGTGACGCGATCCAATTTCACAGAAATCTTCCTCCTACTACTACAACCCATAAATTGAAAAGCTCTCATCCATTCATATTCCATCCAACCTGATTGTCGACAAAAGTGGCGATGGTTTAACAATAGATATCTCCCTAAATAATCAAAAGTTCTTTACAAAAATAATTCCGAAAATTGCTGTTCAGGCAGCAACATTATATGGGCCGATTAAACAAAGATATAATTTTAAAAAAAGAAGCTTTGTAGAGTTGAAACCGGCCAAAATCGTTCAAACATATAAAATCGGGCCATTATTTCCGGAATGTTAATTGCGACCAGGTTATTTCGATTCTCCAGAGATACCACTTGTTGGGTTTCCATTGGAAAATTATTTTTCAACCTCATCGAAAAGCTGCGGATTTATCATGCTTTTTTTTTATCCAGAGCTTACACACCCTCTATTTTATTCTATTAATGGACAAAATGCCCTCCAGATCGTAAATTATATTAACACGAATGGGTGAGATACTTTATCTAACCGGTTAAATCTATCTTAATTATTGCGACAATAATAAAGTATTTGATATGTCCTGTTTTTGTTCTACATTTAATATTATTGATCGAATCATTAGTTATAGTTACTTAAACTTTTTGATGTAAGGGTTGAAATGAAAAAGTTAGTGCCACGAGCAGGATTCGAACCCACGACCTTCGTCTAAATACAATGCTGCTTTCCGCGTATCCCGATGCATTGGTCCGTCAGCTTAGTTCCTCTACCACCCCAGTCTCCCATCGACTGAAAAGGTCACATGATGACCTACGTAGTAAGAAGGAAAATTTACAAAGTGACGTTCTAATACTCATTATTTATTTCTTACATGTGTGGCTCACCACTGAGTCCTGTTTTTCATCTGAATATTTTTGGACTGGAAGCAGTTTTACTGTTGTTTTTACAGATGTAAAACTCAATTTTAAAAAAGTGTTTTAAAAAGGAAAGGATGTCTCGTCACTAAACTCGGTCAAGTCGTTCGAAGTGCTTACAGCTCTTCTGAAAAGTGTAACGAAATGGGCTTCAGCGCACCTTCCAACATCCAGGAGACACATTTATCTGAGAGTTAACAGTATTTCCTGAATTTTTAAAAAGTTTCCGACTTAGCTGTAGCGGAGTCGTCAAATTGAGCTGTGGTTTCAACTCTAGTTCAGAAAGTACAAAACCTTTAGGATGGAAGGATAATGTGGAGTGTAAATATTTTTTGATGTGTACGGTCTATGAAATAAGCGTTTATAATAAATTTTGATCTGAATATGCAGTGAACCCATGCACTCGCCAGCTCCCAATGAATTTACGTTAAAAATTGCTAAACGTCTACGCCTATGTTGACCCATGAACCTCAAAATTCGACCGACAACATTCACAATTCCAAAGTTTATTTATTTACAGTCCAAACAGGTTAGGTACCCAAGCATAGGGCAGTAAAGTAACACAACAAAACAATCGTTATATAAAATACCAAAAAAGGGTATAATAATAATAGCACTAAAAATAACAGCAAACAGTCACACTTTTAACCAAAACCAATATTATAAATATATTAATAAACAAGACAGCAAAAGTAATAAATAAACCTGCAATTACATTTTAACGCGCGTTAATATTTTTTTTAAAGATCTAAAGGGACGAGGAGAAGAGGTCCGTGCTGATCGAGTTTATTTAAGTGACGCACAGCTGTGGAGATTGAAGACTGTAAACCCGTATTTGGTCCGAAGTACCAAATAATTCATGGGTCCGTAGTTGACGCTGGGGAACCCTAAAGCCAATACAAGATAATATCTCCTGGGAATCAATAAAATTATTTAGGATCTTCCACAGAAACACAACTAAAGCCAAAACTTTTCTATCCTCCTCAGAATCCAGGCCGACGAAAGCAAGTCTGACTTCATAGGAGCAATGATGGTAGTTCCCGTGATTGTATAATTTGTATTACAATTCGTGGCTTTTCTCTGTACCCTCTCCACCATGTAAGACCCATCTAAAGAATTCGGCGACCAAACAACACTGGTATACTGGAGGTGACTGCGCACCAGCGATTGATACAGTAATTTTATTGCAAAATGGTTTCTAAAGTTCGCAGTTTGCCTGAGTACGAATCCTAAATTTTTAAAGGATTTATTTCTAATGGCCCGGATATGGTACCGAAAATCACAATTCTTGTTAAAAATAACCCCGAGATCCGAGATAGTATCACACTCGTCAATGTGGTAACCTTCGATACTATAAACGAATTGGTCGTAATCGTGAATTATTTTTTTCTTCCTGAACTTCAAAGTCTTACATTTATTTTCGTTTAATTTCAAATTATTACGCTTACACCAAAGCCAAAAGCGGCTCAAGTCATTTTGCAAGAGAATGCAATCATTCAACGAGTCGACGGGGCTATAAATTTTCAAATCGTCTGCCTACAATGAAAACGAAGAATTAATGAGAGCAGAGTCGGCGTCATTAAAAAATAAAAGGAATAAAATCGGACCAGAACGAGAGCCCTGAGGTACACCAGACCGCACGTGGACAGGTTTCGATAAGCCCACACCAAATCTCACAACATAAGACCTCTCGGAAAAAAAATGAGTCTACCCATCTCAAAAGGGGTTGGCCTACACCTAGTTTCTTGAATTTTCCGACAAGAATGAGACGATCCACACTATCAAAAGCCTTCGATAAATCCGTACATACCGAGTGAACACATTTACCGAGCTCTAGATTATTTAAAATGTATTCTTTATAGAGAACAAGGTTCGTAAAACAGGAGCGTCCTTTCATGGACCCATGCTGCTGTTTCAGAATAACATGCTTAAACGAGGAGCACAAAGCATCAGCAACAATGGAATCCATGATTTTGGGGATAATCGAACATTTGTTGATTTGAGTTATTTGAACCGACATGCTACTCCAAACTTATGTATACAACCTGAATGAAACATTACCTTCCTTTGTCCTTGATAAATTGACGTTTAGTTTCTCCATCCTAGCAGATAAATATATTCAGTCGAAAATCGTTTAATACAATGAGGAATTTAGTCAGGAGTTGTTAAACAATTAAGTCGAAATGAGAGGGAATCTTTTGTTTTAAACCTAGAAGAGATTACCGTGCAGATGCTTCAATCGTGTAATTTTCACTGGGGATATTCCTTAAAACCTTTCTTCCCTAGTACAAACACATGAGCGTTTCCTTGTAGATCTTTTGCCCATTATAAACACGAAGGAGTTGTTCTTCCTTTTCTTAACCTATTTATTCTGATCCGTTCGGTTTTGTTTGTCTTTCGAACCGGTAACAATCCGAAATAAGGAGCGAAGGCAAAACCGCCTTTTATCATGAGCCCTAGATACAATAGGTCTCTTCCTATTCTTCGTTTTTTTCTTTAAAACCAAACACTGATAAAGGATAAAGATAATTCATACAAAATGAATCATTCGGCGTAATGAAACTGTCGATAGATTGGCAAAAGATGCACTACAAAGAAAAAGCATCGGAAATTCTTTAGTACCAAGATATTTTCAGTCGGAAATCGTTTCTGGATGGCACCTACATGGGTGGACATACCGGCAGGCAAATTCCACCTGCCTACCATCCCCCGTTTAAAAAGAAAATCCACGGTTTAAAGACTGTCATTTTACCGCGACTGTTCTAACATTATTCGGATCCGAACGCCGTATTTGGTTTATACCTTAAAATATATCACCCAAAGATCGACTGAACTCTGCGATACTTGTTTGATGGTTGATGACCTGAAACGCGTCATAATGATCAGTTAAAGTTTCGCAAAAGAGCGAGGGAATTTATTTAATGCATTATATCACATGCAGTCAATTAAAAGGGTGAAAATTTGGCAGGGTATATCACTCTCCTCTTCTCCTCCAAACCTCTCGGCCGTCGGAAGACCTCAAACAAAACGTCGCATCATCCCAAAACAAAATTTTAGTTCCATCTTGCTCAGACCGATGGCTGTGATTTTTTTTTCGAAACTTAACCTAGCTGAATTGAACATATAACCTGTATTGCAATCGATTCAAATAAAGTCTTCCACTGTTATGGGTAGTGGGAAAAAATCATGGAATACAACGGAAAAGCAATACTTTAGCTCAAGAGCGGTAGCGATATCTACAAGGCAATGGCACTGATGAATAGTAGAGTGAAAACGGCCGAACCCAACCGACCCAGTGTTGCCAGAGAATTTGCAGGAATTGAGAGTGGTACTGTTGGAGGATTAGGATAATATTCCACGGCACTACACTCAAAACCTCATGGAAAATCTATACGATATTGAATGCAAACAGTGGATACCGAAAGTTGAGGGAATACTCAGTACTTAATTGAATATTTTCTTTATTGTTTCGAAAGTAACATTTAATAGTATACAGGGTGTTCGGCTACTTGTGTTACAAGCTTTGCCCGTATGGAAAAACGTAAAATAAAACCAAAAGGTCCTAATTAACTATGATCCGAATCTCAGCAGTTTCGGGATTAGTCCACTATTTATGATTTTTGATGATTTCACGACTTTTCTTCAAATAAACAATTATAACTCCAAAATTAACAGGTTTTAGACAAATCCGTTGATACCATCGAATACTACGATAAATTTTCAATAAGATGTAATTAATATTAAACTTGTAAACGTCCGTGAAATAAGCGTTTTACTTGCGAGAACTTAAAAAAAATTCAAAGTTGAAAAACTTATGATGGTGATTTTAATCTACTATTTCCAAACCGGAAAATTTTAGCAAACGTACTCCTTTCTACATCCTTTATAACTGTGTAATTGCTTGTTTAATTACTTTTTGCAAAAGTGAAGAAATTGACGGAGGAAAGGAAAAAACCATGGCTGGCAGATTGGTAAGGTCGAACATTAAAAACAAACTAAAGGAAATTTTGAATGAATATTTATAATACTTTTTTTTTAATTTGGGTTCGAACCCGAAATAGTACAATTTTGTTCTTTTTTTACGAAGGTCATATCAACCCTCAGGGTGCTGGTGGTTTTGAAAAAAAAAACCATTTGTAAGTATGTGGGAATACAAGCCGAATGCAGGGCCGCTGGATTCGAACCCGGAACTTTTACCTTACAGTGATGAGCACCGTGTCAACCCCTAAACCACTGACGCTCCTAATAATTTATCGTCTAGTTTTTCCATTTTTTAACAATAACTCTTTTTAACTTAAAATAAATCCTTTATCAATTCAAATTAGACCTTTCTTTTAAGTTTTGAAAAATTTAGCGGTGTAATTGCTTGTTTAATTAATTTTTGGCAAAGATAAAGAAATTGATGAAGGAAAGGAAAAACCGTGGTTCAAAGATTGGTAAGTTAGAACGATAAATAACAATTTTTTTTAAATAAGAACAATTTGATCATTTTTTTCAAAGCTTAAAAACTTACTATGGTGATTCTAAACTACTATTTCCAAACATACTAGCAAATTTGAGAAAACATACTCCATTTTAATCTCTTTTTGAGTGGTATAATTTCTTTTTTAATAACTTTTTTTTCAAAAGCGAAGAAATTGACGGAGGAAACGAAAAAAACCGCGGCTAACAGATTGGTAAAAGATGGATTTTTTTTTTAATTTGGGTTCGAAACAGAAATAGTGCAAGCGTTTAGTTATTTTAAACCAACACGACAATTTTTTTCCTTTTTTTTACGAACGTTCGGGCCGCTGAATTCGAACCCGGGACCTTTACCTTACAGTGATGAGCTCAGTGTCAACCCCAGGCAGCCACTGGCGGCCATTATTATATTATGTTTCTCTGGAAAAAAGCGTTTTAAAAATCAAAACGTTATTAGTTATTTACATGATATCTTGTTAACACTACGACTACTTTTCCTAATGAAGAATACGCTGATACACATCCATATTATGTACGAGTTTTATGCCACAAGGCGTCTATTGTAAAATACATTGCGAATGGTGGAGAGCATTTCGAATCGAAATAAAAAAACGTCGAAATTTCCTTACTTTTTGTAATTATTATTACTCGTTCTCACTTACCAATCCTTCAGCCACGGTTTCTCTCCTTTCCTCCTCCATCAATTTCTTCATATTTGGAAAAAGTAATTAAAAAGCAATTGCACCACTAAAACTGATATTAAATGGAGTACTTTCGTTGAAATTTGCGGGTTTCTACGTTGATGATGATGATATTTCAGGGTTTCATTATAGAGAGCGCGCAGCAATGCTACCTGACATGAGAATTGTGCTTGAGAACGGCAACGAGTATCTGGGTCTCCGATAATTTTGGGAAACAGGGTTGTCTTTTGGTACAGGATTGTTAGTGATAATTTTTTGTTCCTAGCATATGTTGATCAGAAGAGTGAATTTATTGTGTGAGAGGGCCAATGACGGAATATTAAGAACCATCGTAAAAGGTGATGGAGGATTATTGAGAACTCCATTACCCTGAATAGATGGAGGGTAAATAGAAAAGAACGTAATTAACCTGAATGAGATTGTGAATGAGAGACTACGTTAGGGGCTGAAATGACCCTGATGGCTATGGCAGATGAAACCTAGGTCAGACCCTGTACTGCCAACATCAGGTGGATGATTCTCGACGCCTACGGGTAATTTATCATAAATGACAAAAGCTGGAATTGCTGGTGGACTGGGATAAGTGACTAGGCTCAACTCTATGTAAATGCATGAGCATATGTGCGCTTACGTAAATCAGTGATCAATAAGATTTGACGGATAAATGTCATACGTGGGTCATTAAAATTTCTGGATTTCTTGACACCCAAATTTCTCGTAAGAGTCGGGTGTTCAACTTAAGCACTGGCCTTAGCTGTGAGCCGGTGTATGTTTTTTGTGTGTGTGTGCTTTTGACCCACTAGTAACTCAGTTTCGGCATAAACACGGCTATTAGATGTAGATACAATAGTCGGGGTATAATATACTGAGCCATTTAAGAGCTATTGTATCCCCTGTTCTCTGCATAAAGCACATCGGTAAGCCCTATTTCATCAAGAAATTTGATTAATAGGCCCAGTTTTAATTGCTGAATCTTTTCTATGGTCACATTATACAGCCAAAAACATTTCTTCCTGCGGGCGAGTGCAGCACCGCAGTTTGTTAGCAGATGGGTTGGTGTCTCCTCAGCCTCTTTGTACAATCTGCATGTGCCGTCTTAGATTATTCCAATTTTCTTTAAGTGTCCATTTAGCTTGCAGTGTCCTGTTAAGAATTTTATTAGGATTTATTCCTGCTTCCTTTAACACATTCTATAATTTATTTTCTTCCGAAATTTGTTAGAAGATTCTTGGATTGCCTGAGTCCAATGATTGAATCCTATTGTTCCTTCATTTTCTTTTTGTCCTTCTATCTGAGATATTCATTGATAGCGTGGATTCCTACCCCACAGAAGAGTTCGGGTCCTGTTAGTGGTGTAGCTGCCTCTTTCCTCGCATGGGTGTCCGCTTTCTCATTGCCATCTACTCCATGTTTCCTGGAACTCAGCAGGGGCTAACTTTTTTCTGCGTACCTAATAAATTTAATTTGGTTTTGCAGTTCAGCACCATTCTTGAGCTAATGATATTTGAACTTAGTGCTGGTGAGTTTTCCCATGGGTTCCGAGTATTTGACACCAGCTCCTGCTCCTGTATGGTTTCTACGTTTGGAAATAGTAGATTAAAATCACAATCGTAAGTTTTTCAACTTGGAAATTTTTTTCCAAAGTTCTCGCTACTAAAACGCTTATTTCACGGACGTTTACAAGTTATTAATCACATTTTATTGGAAATTTAACGTAATTTTCAATCGTATCACCGGATTTGTCCAAAACCTGTTAGTTTTAGAGTTATAATTGTTTGTTTGAAGTAAAGTCGTGAAATCATCAAAAATCATAAATAGTGGACTAACCCCGAAACTGCTGAGATTCGGGCCATTGTTATTTAGGACTTTTTGGTTCCATTTCGAATGTAGAATTCACTTGCAAAGTTTGTAACACTAGTAGCTGAACACCTTGTATGTGATTTTTTTGCTATTGTATATTTTATATTTTTCTTTCAAAATAACTAGTAAACAATAAAAAAAAAATTAAAATTATAACGATCCGAATACTTTCTAAAAAAACGAGGGCAGCCACTTTTGCCTCTCGGTGCAGTCGGCAAGGATTTCAAGCTTTAGCAATTCACCTTCCCGTTTTAATTTCATACATCTATTATTAAACAAACAATTTCTGTGATTTGTGATTTTAATTTGAACCTAGGATGAAACTGCTAGTTTTATTGCCTCGCCCAGGAATGGATGAGTGTCCATCGCGGTAACCACCGCGTCCTAGCATAGAGTCTAACTGTAGAAGGCGACCCTAGCCGCTAATTCTGCCCGTTAATTGATCAGCCGTATTAATTATCGCCATTTACTGTTTGTTATGCCAATAGACTCTATCATTGCTAATTAAAGCTGATTATCGGCTTGCATCGATTATATCAATGTTCAACAGTCGAAGAAGTGACGCGGGATTTTAAGTAAATTCATTATTATCACATATTGATAATATTTAATAATAAATAATAATAATTTTGACAAAATTATTATTTCTGAGCGCCGGAATGGGTTCCGTCCAACAACAGATCTAAATTATCCACATTTGTCCATCACGTGACACAAAATTTTAATTTTTAAAAACACACGGGGTTGTTTAGCTTAATTGTTTCATTGTTAGGATAACTACAAAGAAGAACTTACAGAGTAATCTCAAACGGACTTATCTCGCCTCGATGTAATATTGATGCTGGGGTCCCATAAGGTTTATTTCTAGGGCCGACCTTGCCCAAAATATCTATACCTGCACTCCATTGATGTGTACTTGACTTGCACTCCAGCTGTGTACGCTGACGATTTGTTCATTGTAGGCGGCGAGTGGTATTACTAACAAACTGAGAGTTAACCAGCATAGGATCGTTATGTTTGCTCACAGATGGAAACTCAGGTTAAATATAGCAAAAAATGAGGTAATGCTTTTCACAAAACGACATCCTATACGGAGGGAAACTTTAAGAATTTATGATTCAAATAGAAATGATAAATATGACTAAGATGCTACCCGGAGTTAATACTAATAATAATACCTCGACTTACGTCTAGACAATAAAATTAACTTAGGTGTTCACACTCGTACAAAGTTTTTAAAAGGGAACTGTGCCATCACGACACTCTTTGCTCTTTCTTGTAGTGTAGATCTTCGAAAATAAATTAATTATTTATAAAACAATAGTTAGACCCATCCTCATTGCGTGGGCGTGCAGTTATGGACAACACCACATATAGTGCATACAAATAATTCAAAATAATTTTTTTTTTACATTAATTACATATACATGGAACCCTCATAAAAATTGTTCGCGAAAAATTTTAAATACCTCAAAGATTAAGAATGAAATTAAAAGGTTAACCAGCTCTTTTTTTTACTTAAAAACATGACAAAATGACGGAAACAGACCGATCAAACTAATGAATTTGGTGAATGATGCAACAAACAATGAAAAAAAAAGTTTTTTTCTAATCTAAAGCTCCTCACAACTTCAATAAATTATTAAACAATAAGACAATAAGTATCGCCGAAATTTCGTGACATTTGTCTTTCTGTAGTTCAGACAATTTTCTTTTTCCCGATTTCACCTGCGGCCAGTTCGTTGGCATATTCCCTGGTGCTTATTTTTTTAGTTTGGTTTCCTACCTCGCTCCTTGTAATCAATATCAAAATTGCCACTCTGAAATCTTGAAAACAACCGGTTTCATTCGCAGAATCCTCCCCAAAAGTCGTAAACGGGGAACGCACTAACCGGATGCAACGCTATGCCACGCTACCCGACGCCTTGTGACGTTTTGGTGAGGTAGGCACATCTATGCGACGTCAAGAGCACGCCACGCACAGTCACACAGCGTGTATCACAATCGCAACGCCTCTTTTTTAGGACAACCATTTAACAAATAGTTTGTTGAACTTAATTGATTTAACAAAAAGTTATTGCAGTGTTTTTGATCAATTTTCTTCCTAACCGTCGTAATTAAATAATTTTTATAAAAACTTATGAATTTTTAATCTCATTTAATTTGGTTTACATGAAAATGGGAATGTTGTATTTAATATAACGACAAAATTACATATAATTTGTTGAAACAAACAAAAATATCCTGTTCTGACGTTACTCGACGAAAATGGTGGAATTATATGAGCAAAAACATGAAATAAATTGTTAATCAAATTTTACAAGCAAAACCATGTAATAATTTTTTTTATGGCCTTGCTTTTATTTGCATAAGCCAATTTTTATAATAAAATTTTAGTTAAATTCATTATACCAAAAAATGGTATTCCATTCTGATCAATTTTCTACCAAACCGTTAAAGTTATTTTTTTTTGTATATATAAATGCATATACGCATTTCTGATCTCGGTTAATTTGGTTTATATTAAAATAAGTATGTTTTAATTAATATAACGTGTCCGGTTCTTTTGTCTTCGACTGTGCTCAACGAAAATCTGGACAGAGGGGATCGGTGGCAGAGTAGGGTAGAGTTGCGTGGCATCGGGCAGATATGCACGGGGACAATACAATCTTATGGAAATTTGGACTTAGGATTTGAGTCATCGTGTAGCGTCGCGTAGCGTTGCATCGGGTAAATGTGAACCCGTCTTAAAGATCGATGGAGCCGGTTCAAATTTACCAATATTTTTGTGATTTTCTAAAAAATCCGAAGCCATTTGGAAGATGAAAATTTGTTTTTGTTTTTTAGGTTAGAGAACAATTAGTAATGTGTAATGGATATATTATTATGTACAGGATACAAATTTAACAAAAAATGTAATTAAGGTAAAACGTTTTGATTTGCTCAGAACAAGGAGGAGTGAAAAAGGGAATGGAAAGAAGAGGAGAAATGTAAAAGATGTTCTGTAGTCGCAATCCCGATCATCCGATAAACTGCCTTCTTCCGGCAGACTTTATAAACGGGCTTTATACTACAAACAGAAACACCAACTAACTATAATCTATTTTGTTCCAAGAGGGGCGGTTATCATTTTTATCGCTTCAAGAACAAACGATGCAATTTGTAAAGTTTTGAACAGAAAGGGGGGCGAATCGAGGTAAATTGAAGTGGAATCGAGATTGTGGTAAGATTGACTTTTATTCTATTATTCCGAAGTTAGAAGGTATGCGGTGACGCTACGTGCTCACATCACCGCTTCCAAATGGGAGCCAGACCGAATCCCCCTTTTCCGGGATACCAGCCGATATTAAAAACTCGCACGCTGGCCCACTTTATAAAATAAATACACCCAATGGATTACTTCCAGATAACGTGGTCGAATCTATGTTTATATATATTTTGAAAAAATTGATACGTTAGCTCGTGGTATATGAACGGAAAACAGTGCGGTAATATAAACACGAGATTTTTCTTTTGGGCGCAACGTTGTACAAATTACATTAATCTCATTTCAAAAATATCTTCTTAGCTCATCAACAGTACAGTATTTGTCGACTTTAGATCACGATTTGCTACAATCCGTCCTGTGGTATCTGCTACTGTTGTGGCTTAAAACCAAAATACATTTTTGACCAAAAACCATATAGTAATTTTAAAGGTGTGCATTGCTTCCCCGATCTTGCTGCACGACATTGTTCCATGATATATTTTAATAAATAATATGTGTATTTTTAATAAATATCTTTCAATCTTGTAGCAATTCTCAGATAGCTTTATCAAAATAAAAAATTAAGAATAATATTGTTCCTGGTTAATAGCCGTCTTGTGCTTTGGATGTACACCATGATAGTAAGACCCCCCCCCCAGACTGTATCCTGGGACTTTAAAGCAGAACAATATTATTATTAACAACAAACAACAACACAACAACAAAAGAAAAGAACCCACAAAAATACAGAAACCTGCATGCACGTGTATAACGGGAGCAATGAAAACAGTCCTACAGTTAGTATGGATTAATCCTCCTATACCACAGGGTAGAAAGAGGAGAACAGCACAGAAAATTATCATTAGTTTTATCAAAAATCAACCTCCACCAGAAATAAAATGGGGAGAGAGCAACAAAATAATGAAAGACAATCCAATACTCATGGCTCGAAGAGACGACATGGACAGGATATTTGAATTTAATCGAAACTTCCAAATAAACCTAGGCACCACAAAAGAATGGGAACGAGAAGAACCATATATTGCTACACAGATGGATCTAGAACACAAGGAGGTAGAGGGGCAGGAGTATTCGGTCATGGAACCAAATAATCAGAACCCATGGGAAAATACCCCAGTATCTTCCAAGCTGAGATTCACGCAATGAAGGGATATACTCAACTCAACTTGACTATAGGGTACAAAAACAAGAGCATAATTATCACGTCAGATAGCCATGTAGCCATCAAAGCGCTAAACTCAAATATCATTAGTTCAAAGATGGTGTCGAACTGGAAAACCAAATTAAACATATTAGGTATACAGAAAAAGGTCAGGCTCTGCTAGGTCCCAGGACACATGGGAGTAGAAGGCAACGAGAAGGCGAACACCCTTGTAAGGAAAAAAGAGCTGCTACACCGCTGATAGGACCCGAACCTTTCTGTGGTAAATGAGTGTCTCAAATATAAGGACAAAAAGAAAATGAACGAACAATTGGATTCAATCATTGGACTCAGGCAATCCAAGAATCTTCTAACAAATTTCGGAAGAAAATAAATGATGAAATGTGTTAAAGAAAGCAGGAACTACGAATCCTAATAACATTCTTAACAGGACACTGCAAGCTAAATGGACACTTAAAGAAAATTGGAATAATCTAAGACGGCACATGCAGGTTGTACAAAGAGGCTGAGGAGACACCAACCCATCTGCTAACAAACTGCGGTGCTGCACTCGCCCGCAGGAAGAAATGTTTTTGGCTGTATAATGTGACCATAGAAAAGATTCAGCAATTAAAACTGGGCCTATTAATCAAATTTCTTGATGAAATAGGGCTTACCGATGTGCTTTATGCAGAGAACAGGGGATACAATAGCTCTTAAATGGCTCAGTATATTATACCCCGACTATTGTATCTACATCTAATAGCCGTGTTTATGCCGAAACTGAGTTACTAGTGGGTCAAAAGCACACACACACAAAAAACATACACCGGCTCACAGCTAAGGCCAGTGCTTAAGTTGAACACCCGACTCTTACGAGAAATTTGGGTGTCAAGAAATCCAGAAATTTTAATGACCCACGTATGACATTTATCCGTCAAATCTTATTGATCACTGATTTACGTAAGCGCACATATGCTCATGCATTTACATAGAGTTGAGCCTAGTCACTTATCCCAGTCCACCAGCAATTCCAGCTTTTGTCATTTATGATAAATTACCCGTAGGCGTCGAGAATCATCCACCTGATGTTGGCAGTACAGGGTCTGACCTAGGTTTCATCTGCCATAGCCATCAGGGTCATTTCAGCCCCTAACGTAGTCTCTCATTCACAATCTCATTCAGGTTAATTACGTTCTTTTCTATTTACCCTCCATCTATTCAGGGTAATGGAGTTCTCAATAATCCTCCATCACCTTTTACGATGGTTCTTAATATTCCGTCATTGGCCCTCTCACACAATAAATTCACTCTTCTGATCAACATATGCTAGGAACAAAAAATTATCACTAACAATCCTGCACCAAAAAACAACCCTGTTTCCCAACATTATCGGAACAGGAGACCCAGATACTCGTTGCCGTTCTCAAGCACAATTCTCATGTCAGGTAGCATTGCTGCGCGCTCTCTATAATGAACCAAGAAGTGGCTTAACCCTTTCTAGCATCAAATCAACGTTTTTATTCCAATTAACTATTTTACCAATAAAGCTGTTTTAATTTTAAATTAACCTTCTTTAACCTGAAATTAACGTTTTTTATTAACCCTATTTAACATCAAATTAACGTTTTTATGTTAAATTGACTCGTTTTTCTTCTTTCAAATTACGCTTGTTTTATTTTATTTTATTTTATTTTCTATTAACTGTTTGTAATCTTCAAATTCACTTTTTAAATTGAAAAAATGGTTCTTTTTCGCATCAAATTAACTTTTTTTATTTCAAATTGATTCGTTTTTCTTCTTTGAAATACCATTTTTTCTTTTTCTTTTCAATTAACCTATCTCAACCTCCAAATTAACCCTTATTAATTTCAACTTGACCACTTTTAACTTCAATTAACTTTTTCTCCTTCAAATTTTATTGCAAATTTATCTATTTTCCCTTCACATAACTTTTTAAAATTTTCAATGAACCCTTTTTCGCTTCAGATTAGCTTTTTTTATTTCACATTGACTTAATTTAATTTAATTTTTTTTTAAATCAACTCTTTTATCTTTTCAAATTAACCCTTTTTATTTCAAATTAACCATTTTTACCTGCAGATTAGCCCTTTTTAATTTTAAAATAACCGGCATTGTATTGACTTCTTTATTGTAAATAGAACCGTTTTAATTTCTAATTACCCTTCATTAAATTTTTTGACGTTCAATTTGACCTTTTTAAATTTAAAATCAATTCTTTTTCGTACTAAATTAACTGGTTTTTTTAAAATCTCAAATTGGTTCGTTTTTCTCCTTTCAATTAACCTATTTTTAGCCCCCACATTAACCCTTATTAATGTCAACTCAACCACTTTCAACTACAATTAACGTTTTCTACTTCAAATTAACACCTTTTTTATTTCAAAGTGAACTCTTTTTAAATTAACCTTTTTATTTCATATTTACCTATTGTCCCTTCACATTACTTTGTTAAATTTTAAATTACCCCTTGTTCACATCAGATTAACTTTTTTATTTCAAAATGGCCCGATTTAATTTTTTTTTAAATTTTAAATCAACTCTTTTACCTTTTTTTCAAATTAACCTTTTTTACCTCCAGTTTAACTATTTTTAGTTTTAAAATAATAACCGGCATTGTATTAACTTTTTTATTTTAAATAGAGCCGTTTTAATTTTTAATTACACTTCATTAAATTCTTTGATGTTCAAATTAACCTTTTTTAATTTAATATTAACTTGACCCTGTTTGTGTAATATTTTAATAGACATTTTGCCCTGATTTGGGAACCTATCGTTGCTTCTTGTCTATTATGGCTTGTGTTATGTTGTGTATTGTGTTTGTGAATTTTATACTGTGTTTTAGTGCTTTTGTTTCACTAGCGTTGAATTTTCTTTTTGTTCTGAGCCTATGTTTTGAATATTATTTTTGTTAATACATACCCAACCCTGGTCTTTAGCAGCTTAGCAATGAGAGTCGCAACGATCAATCGTCCTTTTGTCTAAAAGGTTCCATATGTTTATCAATTGTGATTTAATTCTTTCCATAAGAAGAAAGATGAAGTGCTAATGTGGGAGTAAGTGGAAAAAGCACCGTGCTTAATACTACAATTATATTTAATTGGCAACTAATTTTCATTAAATTTGGGGGGGAAGATGCGAAATAACAAGATTAGGTCGAATGAAAAATCCTCGGTGACTTAAAAGCTTTAGAGGCTGAGTGGGAACGAGGTAGAGTTTGAGAGGGAACGAGAGGGAGGGCTCAGGAGGACGGAGAGAAAGTCGCCTAAAACGAAGGGTTTTAATTAGTTATTTACACCGGAGGTAAAGATTAGGTTAATAAAGCCTGCTAATGAGAGTTATATCTAACCGGTGTTTTAAACAAATACTCTCTGGTTTAGCTGACTGAGTATATACCTTGGGAAAGTCGGATATCTCTTGGCTTTACTTAAATAACGGGCTATAAAAATGTTGGCGGGGGCTGAGAGATGAGAGGAAGGTTAATTAGTGTAAATGGTCGGGGGCGGATGTTGTCTGGGGAAGTTGGAGGCCAAGTTGTATCCCAGAGCAAAAACCCGTACCTTTATTAGGGGGGGTGGTCGCCGTCACACGTCACATGAACATTTTTTCCAGCCCCAAAAGAGACCGTCTAACGGCCAATGAAATGTCACACTTCACACACATCTCTGCCTCGTACGTCAGCCAATATCATTTCAAAAACGTCCGCCCCTTCCATAAACGGACCATTCGACCTGCTCTTATTTCTCAAAAACAATTTCGCCTCAAACCCAACTTGCTACGACACGGTCGTGCAGCAAACCGCCCCCACCTTGCTCCAATATTAACAGATTTAAATTATAACATTGCTTCAATAGTAAAATTCATTAGTAATCGGAATATACGGTATTATAGTGTGCCATCATCGTCGGGGTTGCGTTGAAACTAGCACGCAGTAAATTAACATTTAATTATAATTGAACAAGACATTCGGGAAGGCAGTCACTCCCACGCCACAACTACCAGAACTTGGGCATGTTATAGATACTATTTAACATAATAATAACAATTATTCTAAAATTCCATTTTTATAGGTTATAATGTGTTGTGAGATCTAGAAGGCATGTCGATCTACCGACACCGGTGAAAAACAACACAGCAGGTGTAATTTGTTGGCGACACAGAGTATAAAATAATATTACTTTAACTTTAAACTATAAAACTACATTACTTGGATGTTTAGGGTACCAGTTAACATAATAATAACAAAGATCCTAAAATTAGCCAACCATGCAATATTTAGTGGTGGGTGTTAGTACAATGACAAGATGCATGTTCAACAAGGCAAGATATACCAGAATATAATCACAACTTTCAGCAAATTGTTTAAAGTACTTGTACTGCTGGGAATTTCATGAGACCAGTTACCTTAAAAAGGACCTGTTTTAATATTAAATAAATATTTTAAAAAATTATTTTTCTGCTATGCAGTTGCTTCTCTGTCAACGTTTTGTCGCGCAAGCGTACTATTTTGGAACAAGATTAGGCTTTGGTCTACTTAAAACATGTTAGTCACTAATAATGAACATGTTTACAAAACAATCATGAAGGAAGAAACTAGTTAAATTAAAAAGGGACGTATCAGAAAGGTCGTCAATGCAAGATACCTTCCTGAATGATGAAGCAGGGAAAACTTTTTCAATAAATTCGTCAATTAATTGAATAATCATTTTAATGAAATAACAATAATTTTAAAAAAATTCAAAGTAGGGAAATATAAGAACTTATTAGTAGAGTCTTATATTCTCAAGCTACTATCTGACTACGGGCCTTATTAATTTTTGTGATATTAACAGCTGACAAGGCCTTATAAATTGTAGAGTTTATCCCGTTAAGGGTGAAAGTTCTTTAACTGATTGGCTTTTTCATTATTTACAGCCGTGTGCGTTAACAACGGGGATTTTTTTCAAAACATTGCTGCCAAAAAGGGCGTTTCGGCCCGGGGATTTAAACAGATTTGGTCGGCTCCGGATTGCACGGCATTTACGCAACGATCAAAGCGAACTTGGATAAACGGATTTCGAAAGCCGGAGTCATGTCGGGATTCTTTTATGCCATCGATCACACAAGATCATTTCGTTAAACTAATTCCGTTTTAATTGCCTACAAAAGCATTTTTTCTCTTAAAAAAAAAAATACGGAATCGAACAAGAAGTAAATTGGAGCGGATACCGTTCCATCGAAACGGTGCCACAACTTTCGGACTGATGAATTAAAATTTTTCCCCTCAATAAATTCACAATTCCTCTGTGATTTATTGACCGGGATACACTGAAAATAATATAAACTGCGCAAAAATTAATAGGTTTATTGCCGATTTTGTAATTTTTATTTTCCCTTGCATTTTTATTTTATATTTATTATAAACTGCGTTAAAATTTATGAGCAATTGTTGTTTTTTTACTGAAGGGAAATTTAATAAAAGCATTTTGAAAAATAACAAAATTAAAGGATTTAATTCCATAACTTTGTTTATTGGACTTTTTTTTGCATTTTTACCCCTCCCACACGTGGTGAAAAGGTTCTGAAACTAACTCATTCAATAATATTCAATCCCAGCCTAGCCTATGCACGGGTTTCAGAGTACTCGATATTCCTCTAAAGACCCGCCCTCGTTCACGCTAATAAATACATCCATACAATTAAAATTACAATTAATCTAACATATTATCCTAGGTGGTGGGTTTATGGGGTACTTGATATTCCACCATAGACCCACCCATGTATACACTACTATCCCACTAATAAATACATTCACTCAAGCAGTAACCAATCATTCTATACTTACAAATTAAAAAAATGCTGAGCCATTTGCGCATTTAATATTACAACAGTGACTCCGTCCATTCACTCTAAAAGATATTATAGCCTAATACTAACCTAAATTGGTGGGTCTGTGGAGTAATCGATATTCCTGCACAACCCACCCAAACACACTCACTTTCGCGCCAATAAATACATTCATTCTACCCAAAACACCCAAAAAGATATCTATCCTAGTTTGGTGGGTCTGTGGGGTACTCGATATTCCGACCACTACCCACCGATACACTCACACATTCTCGCTAATAAATACACTCACTTCTGGAAGGGAAAACAAAACCACGGAGAAGCATTAAAGGCGAGTATATGCATTTATTTGCTTCAGATATTTGATTACTTTCTTGCTGGTGTCATTGCTGTGTTGTAAGACCTCTTTCAAACTCGAGGAAAGGCCACAGTTTGTTCTGTGCGGCGCCAATAGTTCGCATTCGGTTACCAAAATGCTTAACAGTTATTTGTGCGCCGTGCAATGGGCATCTCCGTGGACTTTCTCTCGCTAAGAGATGACCATGCGTCAGTCTAGTGTGGCCTATTCGCAGTCGGGTCAAAATTATTCTCTATGTTTTGCTCATGCTATGGGCCACCGTTTGACCGACTTTTTTAGTTCCTTTAGTTTGTCGGTCATTTTGTCCCAGGGGTTCTGTCAATCTTGCCAGCAAAGATTCTTCATACATTTTTTGAGGTCCGCTGGGCTCACGGGAGTTTCCGGGTCATGTGGCATTGTCGCTGATCGTTTGGCAGCTTGATCGACTTATCTTGCCTTGTTGAACACGCAACTTGTCATTGCACTAACACCAACAACCTCTATACGCTGATTTGATATCCTGAAACGGGTCTGAAACGAACCAAACCGTCGAGATAATGTTTGATGACGGTTCTTCTCGATCATGACCTCACAGACCATTCTCGAAATATTCTCCTTATTATTTTGAAAATGTAGTTTTGAACAGGACTAATATGACGCGTAGTAATCCACTAACTTTTGCCATCGTCGATAAAAGTTGACATCGTCGACAAAACTCATTGAAAACGACTATCAAATCTATCTAGCTGTTAAAATGCTCTTATAAATCAAATAAACACTTTATTAGCTCTTTACTAACAGATTTCTACGGTGCATTAGGGATTTTCATCCTCGAGAGGCCACGAATCGGCGATAATGTATTTAATTTAGGGGAGGGTAATTAACATTTCATACCCACCCCTTTTAGGCGTCTAACCTCCCTCCGACATCGGCTCACAAACACTTTCTCCCAACGTCCCGGGTTAAGACATTAATAACTTAATCAAACAGTTCCCAATTATAAGGAGACCAGTAATAATTTATAAACTTTGATTAACACTTGATTGTGACGAGTAATTGGAGAGCTACTTGATTTAATTGGAGTCACTCCTATTGTTAACGGTTGGCTGTCAAACGGCGTGTGTGACCTACCTCCTAAAGGACGCTTACGACTCAACTTAATTCTAATCGTTAAACACTTCGAGCAGCGACAACAAGTTTTTCTTTAATGAAAAACCAAAACTTGATCATAACATCATTATACTGCTGACTGAGAAGTACCTACCAGACCTTTCCCAACACATCCCTACTATGAAGACAAGAAGACAACAAGAACATTTTCCCTTGTGCTTCACTACAATATGATTTATGTTATTTAGAAAAGAAATCGCGTCGTCATTTCCCCCCAATGTCACAGGCAGAGGATGTAAGGAGAACGGTTGGTGTGTTCAAGCCAGCTGCTGCATAAAGCATAAAGATTATTGGTCCAAGCAAACTGCTTTGCGGTACTCCCGCGAACAGAGAAGAACAGTCGGAATAACCTTTCCGGTCGCATTTGCTTTCATTCATCCCCATTTTGTGTATAACTGATCCCTGCGGATCTTCCGATGCAATCAATTCCAATCGGGGTTGGAAGAAAAGGCAAGTGACAGGACGAGTCTCAAGGAGAGGAGTGGTAAGTGTAGTCGGGACATCGGCGGTATTAAGTATATAGAGGATTGATCCAAGCACACTGCATTGCAGTGCTTCCTTGGCCAGAAAGCAATAGTCGAGGAGTAGAAGGATCGTGTAATGGTACAAACATGAATTGTTTTGAGGTTTCTGTTTGGCGTGGACTAGCAAGCTAGGCTCTACAGATTGTCTGCAGGAGGAGTCGTGAAGAAATAGCCTAGTCCAGCTCTACGCCTTTGTAAGGAAATATTGAATTCCATGGAATTTTCTATTCGGGTAAGAAAGGTGATAGTACAATTATTGATATTCTTATAAAAAAGCAAGGCAAACAGATTACTTAGTGTATATTAATGAGCTAATGTTGGTTGAAGGCCAGCTATCAGTGTATCTTTAATGGAGTTGAAATCTAGGGAGAAAAGGCGTGGAATATCAACCGTTCCACTAATTGTGACTGTGAGGTCTTCTAGGTGATGTACCTGCCCGATGGTCTTGGGACGCCTCCCTTGACTGACCTACAAACAGACTACATTAAAATAAAGAAAATAATAAGATACAAACATCTATGAATAATACTAAAACCATTTAGAAATGTGTGGTATTTAGTGGCAGTTAGTGAAAAATTACTCGGAGATCGTGAGATGCGGTCTCGTGTGACATAGGTTTTAGAAAAACAAATTTTTTATCGTGTCAACGTTTCGATTTTTATTGAGATAATCTTCGGAGGCTGGGATTGTTAAATGTTGCAAATACATTTTGTTTTCATCTTCTATATTTATTTGCAAAATTTAAAGAAGGTTTATAAATCCCAGGCCCTGAAGATGATCTCAATAAAGATTGAAACGTTGGCACTATAAAGAAAATGTTTTTCTAAAACCTACGTCACACCAGACCGCATCTCACGATCACCTAATAACTATAACCATTGTTCCTTCGTATCCAAACCTTATCTTTAAAGTTCAAGCGTGGAAATAATTTGTGACGTTGCTCGTATGAAATAAAACCTTTTTTGCCGTTTGTTTTGGGTTCTTGTTGAAAAGCAGCATCGTTCACCTCGTGATTGGGCCAATTCCGAGAGTGAAAAAGATTATTAATAATTAATGCCGTTTTGATATTCCCGGTTTTTGTACGGTTGTACAACTGTCTGAAGCGACCGCAGAGTGAACCAATTGAAAAATGTATATAGCGGCTGCTACCAATAATCGGTGTAAATGAAAGATTGGTTTTATTTGTAATCAAATGTATGATCGTGGAGAGCGGGTGCAGCGTTCGGTTGCCACACCGTTGGACCTGGTGGTTAACCGGTGAAAGTATACTCACGAATCCAGGCGTCTTACCTTAACCCGCCCCACACATAAGTGTATTGGAAGAAAATAATTCTTAAGAATTTCCTTTTTTCCCAATTAATGTATGACAAATAGCGTATAACATGTGTTAGAAAAAATTGTCTCATAAAGTCTCTACGTCCAACAACTCGTTGAGTGTAGCAAGGTTTCGAAACCACTTGATAAAACATTTTCCGTATTATTCTCAGTTAAAATTCTATGGGCTAGGCTGGGAATCGAACCCGGAACCGATAACGTGGTAAATACAAGTTGGATTGAAAAAGAGCTTCGCGTTGATCTTCATTTCTCGTGGAAGCTACTACCTTCTGGCTCCACCATTTTGTGCTTCTTGAGCTTTTCTTTGTAGGGGTTCTCGAGCAAGTTAACAAGAATTATTCTTCGCTCTCGCCATTCCACAGCCAAGCAAATACTTCGCCTTTAGTGTCTTACCCATCAAAAAAGTTCTTTCGTGTCCGATAAGGCGAAATTACTCAGATTGGTTTGTGGATGGCGTGAGACTTGCTTGCTCCCATCTCCTTTATCATATGTACCGCAGAAGTCTAGATTACACCTAACTCTTCTCCTAGTATCCTCTTTTCGTACTAATCTTCGACACCGATTTGCTTCGGAAGATCCGCTTACATCTCGTGTTGTGCGGTTGGTGTTGTCAATGGAAAATGAAGATCAATGAAAGCGACACACGGCACGACACATTTGACCGACGTTAGTAATGCAATTTGGCGCAATTAATTGAATGTTCGGCAGAATGCGACAGTTTGAACGATTCTTCCGTAATGTCCATAGTATTTCATGGCCGGTTGTGTTTAATTTTTTTTTCTTAATTCGTCTCATTGTTTTTACCAATAAATATTTGTTTATGCTGTGATTTAAACTGGGAATATCAATTCGAAGTAAACTCACTTAATCCTTAATCCAAAACAAGGATAAAGAAGTTTTCGTTGGCGTAGTTTTTGCAGAATTTGAAATATTTATTCAGTCTCATTTGGATTCTAAAGCAACAAACGCTTTAGTTTTCATCTTTTTTTTCTTAATTTCAATTTTATACTTAACAAATGCCACTTATTGCTGAGGATGTTGCGTGTGGTGTCCCACTTATTAGTGCCGATGGACGTTCCATCAGGTATGCAGCTATTGCCAATGGAATTCCATAAGAACCGGGTTGCGCGGCTGGCATTTGCTCGAGAAAACAGCCATTGGTCATTGGACGATTGGTCTGATGTACTTTTTACAGATAAGTAATTTACTCTACGGCCTCCAGATGGGCGTGGAAGAGTGTGAAGGCGAAATGAAAAAAAGCCTGTAATTTGTCCAAGAGCCAACGTTTTCAACGTAGCTCAGTGATGGTGTGGGCAAGAATTTCAACGGAGAGTCGCACAGAATTTGTTGTTGTTCGTGGACTGTCTTTGACGGCAATGAATGTCGATGAAAGTTTGAAACCTCATAGTTTGTCTATTCTCGTTGAAATCAACGACAATCCTACGTTCAACAGCGTAACATCAGGGTCGTAACATGGCCAGCCCGTTCTTCAGACTTGAACCCCATCGAACATTTACGGGATAACCTCAAAAGACGAATAAAAGCACGTCCATCCCTTCCTGATACACTGCACGATCTTGAAAGGGCAGTTCTTGAAGAATGGGCTAACCTCCAGCAAAGAGATATTTCCAGGCTGGTAGGAAATTTTCTGAGTTATCTGTAGGATAACCTCAAAAAAACAAAAAGAGCACGTCCATCATTCCCTGATACATTGTACAATTTTGAAAGGACTCTTATTTAAGGATGGGCTAACATCCAGCAAAGAAACATTTCCGGACTGTTACAAAATAAGCCAAGACGTCTTCGAGATGTAATTAAGGCAAGTGAATGAAATCCGAGATATTGAAAGGTTAACTAAAAATCTAACAAAGACAAATTTTGCTCTTTCAAACTTCTGCACTTGTTGTATACATATATGGAATGTGTCTCTTTCTCTCCTCATGTCTTGTTCTCAAATTATTTATTATCCGATTATTCTCTCGGTGTTGAATAGGTTGAGGGGAGCAGGGGTTGAAGAATTTTCGTTTCTGAGGCCGGCGAAGGCGTTTTCACCGAATCGGCCCCTGTATCTTAATTATAATGCGAGGCTATTTGCAAGGAAATCAAACAATATTTCGTTAGCAGGGGAAAACTTTAATCCAAAAGATCCTAAATGAAAAATGCCTGTTTATGCGAAACATCGCACGCCAAATGGACCCCATTACTTATATAAGGATATTCGCCTTCTAATTTATTATAAGAGGGACGACAGGTGCTTCTCCGTTTATTTTGAATACTTTAATCTCTAGGCCTTCACGCCACGATCGTCGGATTACGATGTTCCGCTAATTGCGTTTCTTGTAATCGTCCTGTCCTCCTTAATAGGACAACGGGGAAGCGGAATTTATCCAAAGAGTGAAAATAATGGGGAAATTTCCAGTTTGCTTTTCGGTGAAAAAGCGGCAGCAGTTTAACGCTTCAAAGGGCAATAATATTACAACTTTTATGTCATAAGGTGTTATTAAATTACAATGACATTTCTTGAATACTTTGCGCTTTTACAAAAAAACTTCTGGACGATCAAAGACTTGAAGTTGTTTATCGTACAATTTTTTAATTAGTTTTATCTATATTGTTTTCTGTACAAAAAGTACACATTTAGCAATATGTTGTTAATGAAAACAGTGGCAGGAGCCTGGAAGAGGATGGGGGAGAGGAGCCGGCCATTGCTGGAACTCGTAGTTTAGTTGGAGTTTGTAGAAGAGAAGCTGAAGTTGTGGAACCGCGTTAGGATCATGACCGTCACGAATGGGTCTGCCTGGTTGGTTTGGTTAGTGATATAGGAAAAAGCATTAAGGATGAATTTTGATTGAGAGGGCTGGATTCATTGGATATTAAATGATTTGGCTGAAATCGGTCTAATTAGCGCCTTGTATACGGTTAGTTTGCTGTAAATACTCATTGTGGATTTGGGTCCATGTATCGCCTGAGTTTACAGTATCTTCGATCCCGGTTCTTCTTTTGCTTGTATGTTCCATGTAAGTGTGTTGTCCAAGCAGAGCCCAAGGTAGCGGGTTTGGTTAAATGGTGTCCCTTACCGTGTATGTGTACTGGTGGGCAGGTACCTCTGCTAAGTGTGAACTTCACGTGCCGGCTATTATTTGTTCATTTAGCATGACGCGCCACCGAGTGCACAAGTCGAGCATAAGGTCTAGCTGGTCTTTGGTTGCTTTTGCAGGGCTTGGGACTTGTAGCTTGTAGAATGGAGTTGATGGCTATGTTCATGTTAGAAGGTAGTTTTTGACACATAGTCATAATGAACGAGAAGGGTTAAGAACAACAAGTTCATCAAGGGAAGATAACCCAAGAACGCTTGATTAGCAACTGACAAAAATTATTTCCTATTATGTATTATTATATAAGTTATTATTCTTATTATATATTGAAGGCTTCTAAAGCTTGAATCTCATGAAAATAATTTGATTCTGTCAAAAAAAAAATTGAAGTTTATTGTAAAAGTGTGGGGTGTTTAGTGACCATCAGTTAATGATTATTTGAAGATCGTGAGAAGTGGTCTGGTGTGAAGTAGGTTTTAGAAAACACTTTCTTTATCGTGCCGACGTTTTGATTAAGGATCTTTACTGAAGAGGATCCCAGTAAAGATCGAAACGTTGGCACGATATAGAAAATGTTTTTCTAAAACCTACCTCACACCGGACCACTTCTGACGATCTCCAAACAACCATTTGTTACAAAAAAAATATAGTTGTTTTTAATCCGAAAAATGGTCTGCGGGTGACATTTCAACTTGTACTTTGGCGAGCTAAAAATTGATTTTGAACTGTGGAAAACGATAAACCACTCCCTCTTTCGGGCAATTAGGATTCGCCGTTTTTGTTTGCTTTCCGTTTTTTGTACCGAGTACAATTATTAAGACAAAATCGTCAGGAGAGAGAAAAAAACCCGCACCTCCATGATTGATCCACTTCATTTATAGTTATTTACTTTACCTGGGACCGGAGATAAAGCCGTTTATAGCCTATTCTTCCCCCTCTGACGTCCCACAGTTTTTACGTTTAGAATTCATCGTAAGTAATGATCGACGTTAATTAATTGAACTAATAGTAAAGAATTAATGTTTCATCTCTTGAATAAAAATGTTTTTGTATTTGATGCGAACGCGACACTTCGAAACGGTCAAATGATGTTTAAAATGAAAAAGCAAAGAGGTTAATATTATCCGAGGAAACCTTGGCCGAAGTTGGAGGAGCATCAGGGTGATCCTTGTTTTGCCCTTTATGGTATCCTGGTAAATATATGAGAGAAGGAACAAAGGATCGACGAGTGAAAAGTTTCTTCATTTCGAAAAGGGGTGACCTGCCGTTTTTCTTGGAGTAAGGTCCACCCAAGGTGAAAGAAGATGGCGACCCGGACGTATAGTACCTCAGAAAACATACTTACCTTAACGTCTGACAACCAATCAAAATCATACGAAATGTGTGCAATTAACGTTGCTCTGCGTCAATCTACTGCTCTTAAGCGCAATATACTTTTATACGTAAGAAGGGTCTCTAAATGTAGGGGATTGATTCATTCACATTTTCGACAAGTTCAACCAGATTGCCAGTTGCATATCATCTGTTTACAATTATTCAAAGCGAATTATTTCAAATGTTTTAACTTTTTTTTTTTGTTAAATAAAAGTGACTAATTTACTTGACAAAACCAATGTGACATTTCATTGGCGAAGTGGAACCGTAAAATGGACAAAATAACATTAAGGATGGGTTAGAGAACGTCCTCAAATCAATTCTACTCATTTTTCTACGATAATAAAGCAATCATTCTCAAATTAATGTTAATAAATCATATGCTGTTTATCTTTATGGAGTATATAATATCACAACTTTCAAGATATCAAAAATAACAGATTTTTAAATTTTGGTAAAAAAATTTCGTGGATTTTATAATGTCGAGGATAATAAATAAGTTTACGGAACGAAAAATTTGTAGAAGTAAAGAAATGAGAGATCAAATTTGGATCATTTTTGTAAACTACTTGGACGAGGAGTCGGATAAACGTACAACGGTGGGTAAATTGACCTTAAAACTACCCTGCGACGTACGATCTCATCTTTTCAGTCGACAAATTCACAGTTTTTTCCGGCAATAATATTGGTCTAGACTCTTAAATTCCAACTTCCTTGTTTAATTGGATGTAGCCACTCTCGAGCAAAAATCGTTCAGTTGCATTTCAGACTATTAGAATTTCTCCAGACAAGCACGCTGCTTCATATGGTGTATAACTCTGGTTGTTACAATTTTACTGTATCCTCCCTCTGACTCCTTCTTAACAGAGCCGGGCTCCATCTGAACTCTGTCACTGACTTACGGTCTCTGCATATAACTCCTTGCTGGAGGTCCTTGATGACGTGGATTTGTACGTGGCCTCCCCTTGAGAAGATTGGATGAACCGTCCGCGAAGCCGAGGACCCGTAGTTGGCAGTGAGATAGACAGTATCAATGACGAGTGAACTAGTCCTTTTCTAGGTAGGGAGTCGGCGACAGGGTAAAATGTCGTGCCCTGAAGCTTAGAGTGTAGTATTTTTAAGACGCACACAATTTCAGACTGAATGTCTTAGGTTATAATAAAAATTGTAGTTTTAAAGTCAAATCGATGTGTGCGTCTGGTCTGGATCTGGATAGACCCTATTGAGTATGACCGGCGATCGGGGCGTGCAAAGTTTCGTTCAATTCGAAACCAAGATAATTATATGTTATATGTTAATTCGAATAGAGAATTGTCCAGTTAGATCTTTAACACTCTCTTCTTTTCTAAGCATGTTAAACGTAAGTTTTGCAATGCTGCGCGTGACGATTGGTAGAACCAAAAATAAAGCTATAACACTCCATAAAAACCTGTTGTTTGTTTTGGTTTCCTTTTGTTTTCAATTGTAACATGCCAGAAATTAATAAAAAAGGAAAATTCATCAACCCTTTACACTCAGAATGCTAACTATGCACTCGAAAGTACTAAAAAATGACACGCTTCAATTTATATCGACATACCTGACTGACCTGTATCCGAACGTCTAACAGCCTACAACTGTATAGGATAGGATATGCATCTATTATCAATGAGAGTAGATGGACAGGTCAGACATGAAACAAAAGAAATGAGTTGGTATGATTTAATTAAGGCATATTTAAGAATAAAAATACACGTAAATAAAAAACAGCTGTTAAATTTATGGCTGCCATGTTGGTTACCTACGCCCTACCGGATAGCAATGTGACTGAATGTTCGACCTAACCTCTAACATTGGCCCTGGCTTTTTAGATCGAGCAAGCCGATTCTTACTACGTCGTCATTTTTATAGATCTTACAGGACCTAACAGAGTTAACACAAATATCGTGAATACCCCTAATTAATAAGGGAAATTGGACTGTGTCCGATATAAACAGCTTTCAATTTCACCTCGACAAAACAGCAAATTAAATAAAATCGAATGGGCAATTAACAACCCTCAAAATTCAAGTGATCTGCCAGTCCTTCTGTAATAGGAGTGCCGCTGGATAGGTATCAAAGCAGGGAGAAACAGTCGAACACCCATTTCGCCACCTCCACCGCAGCCGACTCGTGTTTTACATAAATTAATCTATGCCCTTTACCGATTGTTAAACGAGGTAAGTCTTAATATTCCGTTTTGCGTCTTGCGGTTCGGTTGCCCTAATAGGTCTTGTATTTGCAGATAAGGGGGTGGAAAGCACGGTAAAGGGTCATGTCGCCCGGTTACCCCTTTGTCCATTCCTGAAAATCGACAACAAAGCCAACGAGATGCATTGGAACATTTGTAACCTTTGATTTTCTAGTAGGCCTTTCCTTTGTCGATCGGATTTGACAACTGTGACATTTGACACATTTGTTTTCCGAGAGAGTATCGGTATTTCATCGTCTCGGTGGTGGAATGAAGACCTCAGAGACAAAACGCGACAGATCGGTTGTTTGATTTATAAAAGCCCGGGAGTTAAGATTGAGGAGTAGCCCATAACGCATGCAGTTTTTTATACCTAGGCAGACTCACTCATTATTAAATACATTGTTTCCTATTATCATATCACCCAATGAAGAAGGGTGGTCGAGTACTCGATATTCCGTCATACCCCATGCACATGCTGTTTAAGTAAATGACAGTCGATAGGGTTCTCAGTACTCCGCCATTTTCCTTTACACATTAAACACTCCAATAAATTAATTTTCACTCTCAACATACAGAAGCAGTACGAGATATCAAGTAAGTATCACTCAAGTCGTAGCTTTTTCCGTCAAACTAACCCTTGTTAAGTTTAAATTTACCTTGTTCAATGTTAAGTTAACAGTTTTTAATTTCAATATAGCCCTTTTTTTAAAGCATTAAAAAAATTATGTGTCGGTAGTAAAATTCTGTATATTATGTACTTAATTTGAAAAGCGTTAAGTTGATGGAAAAAGTGTACATATCTAAGTACAGATGAATGATCACCAATGCTAAAGGAGAAAAGAATAGCTGCAAAGTCGGGTGATGGTTATAAACAAAGCGTAAGTTGCAATTTCCATAGGTACCATGACTGCGAAGAATTTTGCAATTGAAATCTGTTTTGACCTCAAAATACATTTAACCTGTTACAGGGCATGTGGAGATGAACTTTGGAATACCGTCAATACATTCAGTGAATTAAATCCTTCCAAAATTTTCAGACAAATTGACAACTACGTCGAAAACTGTCCAACACGACGACATTTCTTTTACGAAGGAAGTAATCCGTCCTTGCTTCCTTAAAGTTCCAACTGTGGAGCCATCCCAACTCTACTGTCCAAAACTTCCTTGTCCCATAATATCTCATATTAAGAACCATCGCTGACCATAACGAGTACTATATATAGGGTGTCCGTGTAGTCCTAAATGGTACAATGTAGGAGAATTGGGGGGGGGGGGTTATCAAACCATGGTTAGCCAAAAGGCTATATACTGCAATTATTGTACCTAGATTATTTTTCGCAGCTCTAATATGGTAAAAAGGTCTAGAAAATAAAGGGAACCGTAACAAATTAAGGTCATTTCAAAGAGGAGGTTGTTTGATGATGACGGGAGCATTTTCAACTACACCCATCCTAACACTTGAAATCATAATCAATACCACACTACGACACATTTAGGTTAAGGTCAGAGCTGCTACAGATTAATTAGCAAAGGCAGCTGGAATCATATGTGCAATAACATAGTTCACTTGAAAATCTATCAACTAATAAGTAAGGTTAACGGCCAATTATTAAGCGTTAGTGATAAAAAGATAAAAAAGCCCTTCGGGGGAAAAGCACTTTCCAGTAGTCACCCCTTGTGAATATAATTATAGTGTGGATGATGACTATCGCAACGTAGACTGTTACACAGATGGTTCACTTATCAAAGGTAAAGGGAGTGGTGCAGGAATCTGCATACCAAAATTAGGAATCAGCATCTCCTCCCCTCTTGTTAATAACACCTCGGTTTTTCAGGCGGAAATCTGGGCCATTAATGTGTGTTGTAGAACCTCACGGAAAATAAAATAAGGGGAAAGGATATTAGAATTTTTTCTGACAGCCAGGCTAGTCTTAGGTCGTTTCAAAAAGATTTGTTAATCTCAAGACTGGTGGAGGAAACAGGAAAGGATTTTATCATAGGATATCTTTTAGGTTTGAGAACAAGGTAACCCTTATTTGCCATAAAGGACACCATGGCAATGAAATGTGTATAGCCTGACCAAAGAAAGTACTAATACTGCGTTCGTCGGGCCATAACCGGTATTACCTTACTATGAGCACAATAAAAGAGAGTATTAATAACTGGGGTATGAAACAATTCCTTAAGGAGTGGAATTTATCCCCCACAAGCAATCGAAAGAGTTTGCTAAGGTGATCAAACCAGCAGAATCGAAATGACTATTCTTTGCCTTAAGGAAAGGAATTAGGAGGCTGATAGGTATTCCGACGAGTCACTGCCCAAGAAGACACCTCTCCGTAATGGGTATTCTACCTGATCCCTTTTGCCGTTTTTGCGAAATAAAAGAAGAAACGGCAAGACACTACCTCGCAGAGTGTGATAGGTATGCTAGGTCCAGATTTGAAATCTTTGAAGGGGCGGACATCACCAAATCAATCCCCGAGATAAAATGGTCCAAAATCGTGGGGTTTGTGAACAAATTTAAGAGATTTATGCAAGACGCGTGAGCCGACCAAGTCCTAAGACCTTTTAGGGATGTGGTACGAGTCTACCAGGCATTTAACCCGTCGGGTCTTGGTCGCCCACCCTGCGTAATATACATATACATATATACATTATGTATATACAAGTTCCAAAAAAAAAGCTTGCTTGGAAAATGTACACTTTAATATGCAATCGAAATAACACCACTGGGTTGTATCTCGGCTCTGTGTTATTAGTTCAGCTCGGTGGACAATCAGATCAAAAATGACTATAAATTGCATGAGAGCATGTAATATTTACTGTGATCCGACTCGGTTGAAGAGGCCCTCTTTGTACGAGGGGCAGTCGTCCTGGCCTCAAGGGTTGGTGAAAAACCGGTGAGCAATGTTTATGAAACGGTTATGTATGTATGGCCGGGGAGGACCGACATCATTCATAACAACTCGACTTCAAAGACCAATCTCAAGCCCCCCTCCCCAAGCCAATATCGCAGCCCTTCCAAATCCTATCTGGGCAAAAAGGAAAAAGAAAAAAAAACTCTCCTCCATTGTTTACATTCAGTTAATTGCTAATTCTCACGGGTACCAGGCTCGTACAGATTGACTTTATTTATTCGCTAAATATAGATAATGCGAAACAAATGAATGAACATAAAGCCAAGCTTACATTTCGATTAGCCATTTAAATACATGACATTTCTTGACATTATTAAAGTTTAGTAAATTTTAAATTCAGTTTTCAAAAATATCACTGTAGCACAAAGTCAATATGTTAAGGATAAAGCCAGAAAAACACTTACCCGATGCTACGCCATGCGACGCTACCCGACGCAAATCCAAACTCCGATTTTCCATTAGATTGCGTTACCCCCGTGCACATCTACCCGATGCTACGCTACCCTACTCTACGCTATGCGATGATCACTGTCCAGATTTCATCGGATTTCACAGATTTCACTACATGTATTATTGTCGTTATATTAATTACAGCATACTTATCTTAATATAAACCAAATTAATCGAGATCAAAATTGCATAAGTTTTTATAAGCATTGTTTAATTATGATAGTTTAATTAAGTTTAACAAGCAATTTATTATATGGTTCTGCTCATTAAAGTTTAGCTAACAATTTATTACAAGGTTTTGCTCAAAATAGTGCATTCAGAACATAAGATGCGTTGCGATTGTGATCGTGATTATTGTGACAAACGCTGTGGACTGTACGCGACGTGTAGACGCGGCGGATAGATGTGCACACCCCATCGAAACGTGTCGAGGCGTCGGGTAGCATCGGGTAGCGTCACATGCCATAGCATCGGATATGTTCCCCGCATTATTCATTTTGCCATTGAAGTTGGGGAACGCTTTCTCTTCCGACGTAATGCGAGAGTTTTTTTTTAATGTTTAAAACGAGCCTAGCGAAATCTTGAGCAATCCTCATAGATGCACATCTCATCAAAACGTGTCAAGGCGTCGGGAAGCATCGGGTAGCGTCGCATGGCATAGCATCGGGTACGTGTGTTTCTGGCTTAAAGCTGGGAACACACTTACCCGATGCAACGCTATGCGATGCTACCTGACGCAAATCCAAGATCCAATTTGCCTTAAGATTGTATTGCCTTCGTACACATCCGTCCGATGCCACGCAACGCTACTCCACTCTAAGCTCTGCGAGCCCCACTCTCCAGATTTTCGTCGGGTAACGTCTAGTACAGTCGAAGAGAAAAGAACCAAGTTTACAATTATTTTTCCCTTTTTGATCAAGAATTAAAACTGCACAAGCAGCAAAACCACAGGCCGCTATCTCGCTCGTCATGTTGTCGCGGAAACTAGTTTCACTGTTCTGTGCAGATGTGGACGCGTGTAAAGATTCTAGATCATCCCGGATTTGTTCAGCAACAGTCTACACATAAAATCGGCATTTTGTCTACAGAGAGTCGCTCGATTTTGTCTATGAGCGTAGCCTTTACAAGCGGCTTATTTAGCCGAAGGTCGTGGGGTTCGAATGCCGGCCCTTACTAGTGTAACTACTACTAACTACTACTAGTGTGTGTAGAGTCTTCATCTCAACCAAGATCCTAGATAAAAAGTATAATGAATGAATATAAACATTAAGTAGATATTTTTCTATAATGTCAAATTGCCATCAAGTGGTCGTTGGTGCTTCAACAAAGGTACCAGTTTTTTTTCCTAATCTGAAATCTCATCGGAAAGAAAGAGTCAAACCGGTTTCGAAGTAGGGGTGTTTTAAGGTCGATGAGGAAAGTGGTGAAAAGGAGTAGCGGAAAGGGAGAAATGTAGAAGGCCCACCACTTGACATTGTTTGATTCCCATCAACAAGTGGCCGACGAGGTATGGAGTTTCCCAACTTTCATGGAGACAGAGACTTACATACATTTCTTTGCAATACTTCCTCCCCTCTGAAGTATATAAATCGCCGCAAGGCAGGGTATCCCGATTGTATTTGGGGGTGGAGTTACTAAAAGATCAAACCATGTGTGGAATTACTTTTTGTTCCGATGGTATAGATTTGACATATTTAGGGGTACCTTAGCATCGTCTTGTTTGCTAGTAAGGTTAGGTTGAGGATTGTTTCTCTAGTCGGTCTTTAATCTTTAACTTCATTTTTAAATTAAATTGAAAAAACAATGATATAATAACTATGCTCAGTTCCTGCACCCAACCAAAAGCATAGATTCTATTCTGTGTATTTGTTAACAAAAGAATCATATATTTTTTTTCTTATTTGTTTATTTTAACAATTTTAACAATACAAACGTGTCCTCAGATTGTTATGCATAATGACGGCGTAATAAAGATGTTAGTGTCTCTTTGTCCGAGGTTCTAAGAAGGGGCGAAGCCATTTATCCTGATGCCACAAAGTGGGAAACGTGATAACTGCCCGGCTTGAGTAAGAGAGCGTGTCAAGCAAAGTTTGTCGCTACTCAAAATTAGCAGGTTGCGACCGACCGAGGCGTCCCTCGTAAAAAGTAGAAATTCCGGTTCCGGAGGAATTCCTCTCACGACTTTAAGCAACGGCTGCGGCGTAACTCCCACACGCGAAAAAAGTGTCATTTTCCTTTTGCCTGAAAACACCTCGAGCATTCGTGGTTGACTGAAACAATAAGGGTGGGTATTCACGATGTTTGTAATATGTTAACTCGTGTTTACGCGAATAGAGAAATGTCCAGTCATGAAGACGACAAGAAGACGAAGACAAAAATAAATCTATAACAGTCCTTGGAGGTTCTTTGTTTTGGTTTTCTTTTGTGTTTTAAGATAGTAAGAAAGGAGAATTAATCAACCTTTTCATTCAAAATGCTATCTATGCACTGGAAAACAAATGACACGCTTCAATTCGCGCCGACATACCTGACAACCTGTATCCGAAAGTATAACAGCCTAAAACTTTAAACATAGGGAATGTATCTATTATTAATGAAAGTATAAGGACAAGTCAGAAATTAACAAATGAAATGTATTGGTCTGCGCATTTCGATTTGTAGAACCAGAAATAAAGCTATAACGGTTCAATTCGTGCCGTAAATACCTAAAAATTGTATTCTAACGTCTAACAGCCTACAACTTTATAGGATATGGGATGGATCAGTTATGAATGAGAGCGTAAGGACAGGTCAGAAATTAACGAAACATATGTTTTGGTATGATTTAATTAATGCGTATTTAAGAATAAAAATACACGTAAACAAAAAACAGCTGTTAAATTCATGGCTGCCATGTTGGTTACCTACGCCCTAACGGCTAGCAATGGGACTACATTTTCAACCTAACATCTAAGCTCTGGTCTGTTAGATCGAGCAATGTTAACTACCCGATTCTTACAAGTCTACGTCATTATTTTTCTCGATCTAACACGACCTATCAGAATTAACATTACAACCCCTGTATAATGTACAGTAACAATACCCCTATTAGTTGAAAGGCTATTGTTCAAATTTCTTCGGCCGAGTAATGTTTTGGGACTGTCAACACACAAAAGAGGATAATAGGGGTAATCACGATCTTTGTGTCAACGCTGTTAACTCTGTTAGGGCGTGATAGATCGAGAAAAATGATGGCGCGGACTTGTAACAATTGGCTAGTGAACATTGCTCGATCTAACAGGCCAAACAGGCCAGAGCCAAAGTTAAATGTTAGTCAAGGTTTTTTGTTGAGACAAAAAGAAAGTGTCACGAGCGGGATTGGAACCTATATAGAGCTATAGCTCAAGCGGTAGAGCAGCGGCCGATCTAGCCGAAGATCGTGGGTTCAAATCCCGAATCAAAAAACTGACTTTTTTATCTCAACTACAAATCTTAATTAATTGAGACATATTAATTGGTCAAGAGGACAACGTTAGGTTGAGAATGTAATCACATTGATATCCGTTAGGGCGAAGGGGGTAACCAACATGGCCGCCATGTATTTAACAGCTGTTTTTTGTTTACACGTATTTTTATTCATAAATAAGCATTAATTAAATAAGGTCAATATATTCCTTGTTAATTTCTGATCTGTCCATATACTCTCATTCATAATAAATGCATATCCTATCCTATAATACTCTAGGCTGTTAGACGTTCGGATAGAGGTTAGGTGCGTCGGCATGAAGCGTGTCATTTCTTAGTACTTTTCGACTTCATAGACAGCATTTTGAATGTAAAGGGTTGATTAATTTTCCCCAGAATAATCCCGGAAGTGACGATTCAGACCACATCTTGAAACAACAAAGAATTGGTTGCGGCAAACAGCATCTAGGGTAACAAGAAAAATCAAAGAAAGGAACTAAGTTTATAGGAAAAGTAACCAGAAGGCTGTTGTTGTGGAAAATACTAAACGCTCCATCGCTGAATCGATGTGAAAATTATCATCTAAACATCAATATTAGGGGCATTCACGATCTTTGTATTAACCCTGTTAAGTCTGTTAGATCCTGTGAGATCAAGAAAAATGTCGACGTAGACTTCTAAGAAACGGCTAGTTAACATTGCTCGATCGAACAGGCCAGAACCAATGTTAGATGTTTGGTCGAAAATGTAGTCACGTTGCTATCCGTTAGGGCGTAGGTAACGAACATGGAAGCAGTGAATTTAACAGCTGTTTTTTGTTTATTTTTTTATTCTTAAATACGGGTTAATTAAATCAGATCAATACTTCTCTTTTGTTAATTTCTGACCTGTCCTTACGCTCTCATTCATAATTCAAACAAAATTGTAGGCCGTTAGACGGTTAGGTACAGGTTAGGTTAATTCGTGGAGACGTAATTGAAGCGAGTCTTTTGTTAGTAATTTTCGAGTGCATAGACACCATTTTGAATGCAAGAATTTTTGAATTTTCATTTTTCACCAGCTTCTGACACCTTACACTTTCCGAAACCATAACAAGCCTTCAAGGACTATTGTAGCTTTTTTTAGTTCTACCAGTCGTCACCCGAAGCATTGAGGTAAAATTATCATTTAACATACTAAGAAAAGACGTTCAAATTCTCAAAAGCGGTTTGAACCACACGGGATTTAGGTTCACTTGTGCAACGATTCCACTTCGTGCAAGACCATTTCACGTATGCATTTACTTTTAAGTTCTATCACACATTATCAATGTTAATACAAAATCTTATTCCAAATACAAAAACTGTACTTCACTTGTTTAAACTTTCCGCTACGTTTTTGCTCCTAAAAAGGATGACGCTTCTTTGTGAGGTGATTTACACCGCTGCCACCCAGATCGACATGCCTTCTAGTTTACTACTTTTCTAATAAAATAGTTTATTAAAATTAACTTACAATGTAAATTAATTCAATTAATAATCAAATTAGTTTCACTTTATTCATTATGTCGTTAATTAACAAATTATAACTCTATGAATTGATTTTTACCAGTACCGCCTAGATCTCGCAAAACATGCCATCACCCCAACACCTGGCGCATAAAATGGTTTATTATTGTACATTTAAATTTCCAATGTAAATTAGTGCATCTAAGCAATACATAATTAGTTTAGTGTGATTCACTATGTTGCTAATTGACAATTTATAACTTTCTGAATTGATTTTTACCTACATCAACACGCCATCTAGATCTCAGAATATGTGCAATCACCCAAACACCTGGCGAATAATATAGCTTATTAGACTTTAATTAACAATATACATTAATCCATCTAAATCAGGCATAAATAGTTTAGTGTGATTCACTAGTTTGCTAATTAACAAATTATAACCTTTTGAGTTGTTTTCACCCGTGCCGCCTAAATCGCCATGCCTTCTAGATCTCACAATACATTTAATGGCTAGAAACAAAACGACTAACGTTCCATTGTTTTGTTCATTTTTATTACGCTTTGATTACGTGTTTCAAATTTATTTAGTAGGGAAGACTAGTTAAATGTCCAGACCTGAGAGTTAAGGACGTTATTTTTTCCAACCAAGGAATATTACTTTCCAGGGCCATTATTCTGATTGACTTCCAGCCTACTCCAGGCCAAATAAAGTGATTGGGTGTATTCATTGATGAATGAAACGGACTTTTCAGGAATTTCACATTTAAGAGATTAAGGGATTAACCATTGTTTTGTACGTTTTTAAGAGCAAATGATATTTTATCGACAGTGTTCGCCGTAATCTTTATACTTCTCTATATGGGTGAAATGTTCAATATACGTTCAAATTGTAAAAATGGTTGACAACTGTTAAATCTTCGGGGCTACATAAAATTTCGCCTTGTCTTGATATTTTCTTAATTTATATTTATAAAAGTTTACAACCGGCAGCCATTCATGCAGTAAATTATTCAAAAGTTCGACAGCGGATTCACAAGAAGTTGCCATAAAACAAACTTGTCCGCCGAAAAATCCGGTTGATAAAATATACAAATGAAGCGGCCAAAAAGCATTGTCATCTTTAAATTAAAATGCGCACATTGAGTAAAAAGACAACTTGTTCGAAACTAAAATCACTGTTGCCCTGAGTGAAAAGCCGGTTTTATCTTTTTTTCTTGAATAGAGTCGAGATTCGTCCGCTATTATAAAATTTCATAAAATATACATCCGCAACTCAAAAGCGTGGACAAGGTTATCCATCTGTTAGGTTTTAATAAAAAAAAGGGGGAAAAGATTTAATAAAGATGATCTGATAGGCGCAGTGTGAATTGCCACATGTAGCGATCATATGAACGGGAAAAGCAATGCAATTTAAACGTTAATTGACATGGCGACTGATACATATTTACATTTTATCTCGAATGCACATTCACTTGTGATGGAAATGGATTCATCTTTTTAATTCCGTTCGTTGGTTTTGCACTGGCTGCAAAATAAACAGGGCATTGCAGAAATAGTGTGAAATGAAAAAAAAAACTTTGTAACTTACTTGCCGATATTTGCTCTTTTTTTATATCGTGGAGTCCTTGTGATTGTGATTATACAGTACAAAGCCATATCCACACTCTCTTACAAGTGGGCGACCAAGTTGGTGGGGTACAGATTTGTGCCGAACTTTTTTTCGTGATTCTACACTCTAAAATATCGGGCATGTAACCGCCACTTCTAGGTTAGGTTAGGTTAGGTGGCAAAGGTACTAGGAGGTGGGGTTTATGTGCCCCAGGCACTGCAGCCTTCTGGCTTATTGTACCTTCCTAGTTCTTTAGTTTAGTCAATAGACTCGATCCTTTTACTTAGGATTATCAAGTCATTGACTGTTATTGCTTCAATGTGGTTCTCTGAGTCATTTCTGTGCGTCAGATTGAATCTCCATTGAGCCGTTGCTCCGCATTCGAAGATGATATGAGTGGCTGTTTCCTCATCCTCATTGCATAGTCTGCAAATTGGATCACTATTATATATGCCCATGTTTTGTAGATGTTTTCTCAGATGCTAGTGGCCGGTCAGTAGCCCTACCACTCCTCTGAGATTTGCCCTCTCCAGTTGTAGCAGTGTTTTTGCCAGTTTTGGTGAGGGTTGTTTTATCATGAGTTTGCTGTGTCTAGCACTGCTAGAGTTTATCCATTTTTCTCTTTGTTTTATTTGGATCCATTCTGCGATGGAGGATTGTACGTTTGTTTTTGATATCCCAAGGATAGGCTCGGGGCCTATGTATGGTCTTGCGGATCCTCCTCTGGACAGTCTGTCTGCTTCTTCATTACGCAAAATTCCCCTGTGCCCTGGCACCCAGGATATCGTTACTTTGTTGTGTTTTCCCAGGTTTTGGAGATTTTGGATGCATTCACTGACTAATTTTGATGTGATTCTTGTACATGTCAGTGCCTTGATAGCTGCTTGGCTGTCTGATCTTATGAGGATTTTTTTTTGTCAGTGTAACCTCTTTTAAGATTTTCCAGAGCACAGGCATTGATAGCATGTATTTCTGCTTGAAAGACCGAGGTGTACTTCCCTAGTGAGTTTGATTGCTCATATTTTGGGCTTGTACAGAAAATTCCTGATCCGGTTCCTTCAGTTGTTTTGGAGCCATCCGTAAACCGCCACTTCTTGTCAATAGGCTCTTGTTTCCTCAACGAATTTTTTTTTAATGTTCAAATTTTTTGTTCTTTATTATCCGTTATTAATTGTTTCATATTCCGATCATGACGCATAATTCAAACAAAAAATTATATTTAGTGGTCACTTGAGGTGTTAAAAGGAAATTTCAAGGAAATTTTGATCAATTGACCAACTTACTTCTTTCAATTAATTATTCATTTCACTTGAGCTAGCGTGACGTTTTATGATTATCTCGTGTGAGAATTGTTTTTTCGTTATTGGTAAAATTTAATTGCTCTAACTATATTTCTATTGTAATATACATAAAAAATGGTTTATTCCCATAGTTGATTTAAACAAGCCGAGCCGTTGCAATAAAAATTATTATTATAAACGGAAAATTTCAACTTTCAAAACAGATTTTCGACCAAAACAGGGCTTATTCGCAAGAAGTGTCGTATCCCATAATTTGAGGTGTAGAATCGCCAAAATAAGTTTTGTCCAAATCCGTGACCCATCAGCCTGATTATCCCCTTCCTATTGTAAAAATAACCATGCCGAAGCATACCGTTTATAGACTTTTATGTAGCAGTGTTAGTAATTTTTTTTTTTTTTTTTTGTAAATTGTTGTAATTTGCTAATATATTTTATGGACAAGTCTATGGATTCGTTGCTGAGCTTGTCTTTTTCTTATGTATAGAGAACGGATTTCTTTTTTTTTCTGTGTGTTTTGAATTTGTTTAATGACAGGATAAAAATTTTCTTGGCCCAAATGTTAAAAAACATTATTTTTAAGACCGTTTTTTCCTTAACTTAGAGGTTAACACGAATTTTAGGCTATGTCCACAAGTTTGTTGGTTTTTTAGTTCGGGAAGTTTGTCGTTTTATAAGGTACAGCTTAAAAAAATAATTTCGTAGAAAAAAATAGTTAATTTGACATTAACATAATTAATTTCAGCTTGTCCGATTAATTCTTTTTAATTTACAATTAGCCTTTTTTAAGTTTGAGTTATCCTTCAATCCTTTTCACGGAAACGAAAAACAATCCATAAATGTTGGTATAAAATGAAAGCGCAAAAAAAAAATTCATGCGTTTGAAGGGAAAAAAGATTAAATGGCCTGTTAAAGGATCATATTAAAATAAATTGCAATTAACTTTTTAAAATTATGTTCAATTCAACATAAAAACCTTTTTTTAGGTACAAAAAAGTTGAGCTTTTAAAACCCATTTGAAAATTAATTACAATTGCAACAATGGCAAGCTTTTTGCCGATAAATTAACCGTTTTTAACTTTCAATTAACTTTTTCTAATTTATCCTTATTTTAAGGTGGTATGAACTGTAAGCCCGTAATGTAATTTCTTTTTACTTCGCATCAGCAGAGGTCTTATCAATCTCGTGGTGAGGAAAGTTTTTTTTTGTTTGAATTCGGGGCTCTTGGATTCGAACCGGGGACCTTTAGGTTAAAGTGATGAGCGCCTTAACGCGTAAACCGTTGCGGCCACCGAGATCCAAAGTAAAAATCGTTCATTTGAGAAAAATTTGAGCTTTTAGGAAAAAAAAAGAAAATTAATACTATTTAAAATTAAAAATGACACAATTAAATGTAAGAACAATTCGAGATGTTTTTGAAATATAAAATAATTACGCTCTTCAAAAAACGTGATTATTCATTTTTTCATTTTTTATTTTTATACTTAATTTTATATCACTTTTAATTTGACTTGGAATTTAATTTTATGTGATTTTTAAGAGCCCAACTATTTTATATTTTTTTCAAAATCTCATATTAAAACAAAATCTATTTGTTTTTTATATTTAATTTGATAATAATTGATTGTTAAGAACTAAATTATTTATATTTGAAAACATTCTCATATTTGCAGGAACTTTATATGCCCACATTTCATACTATCTCATAACGTTTTTTTAATGTTTTTTTCATGTTTCGAGTCGCGTAACTAAGCTGTGTTACAAGGTCGACACCGATAGTGGCTTTCTGTTTCCTTCCAATCTTCAAGTTTTGTTCTTCAAGTCCGAAATTTCGACTTTTGCATTTCCAAACTTCCGAATAGAGAACATAAACGTAGATGGGATGAGCAGAGCCTCTGGGTATCTCTTAATGGAATGGATAAACAGAAGCAACATTGCCCTTTCCCAGCACGTTCTTCCATATTCGACAAGCAGATCGACGATCCATGATTCAATTTCAAATATACTCGGAGTACAAACCTAGCCGGCACGTCTGACTTATAACCTAGCCGAACCGCCTTTTATCCGATATCGAAAAAAAAAACTTAAATTTTGGCTAAATGTCTCCACTTTTGAATGAGGCGGATAGTTGTAACACATTTTTTGGGAATCGTAGGCCGTTTCTGAGTGATTTTATTCTAAGACCCTTCTTTCGCATAAAGAAAGTGTTTTCATGAGTTTAAATCGTTTAAATAATTTTTCAAAGTTACGAATTTAGCGTTTTGGTGCATCTTGCTTTGATGAACTTCCATCTCACTGTATATTGACTCAGGTCTTTTATGTACACTGCCGTCAATATGTATTTGCCCACCTATTTTGGCGGGGTTTACATCAATGGGTAGAAAAGTACAACTGAACAAATTCTTCAAGCAGGATGTAACATAAAAACTCAAAACAACATACATAAATTAATTTAAATGATATAAAATCCGTTTTTGATTTCTCGGCCATTCAAAGTTTAGGCGATATTTGAATTAGTTTTTTGAGCAATTCTCTTAGGCATTCTGTTCTTCCAGCAAAAGTTTCCAAATGCACTGAAGTTACGAAACCAAGAGTTAACAATTTTTTTCTCGGCTATTACCGGCACCTCGCATTTTTTTATACCTCCCATTTAAAAGAAAAAAAATATTATACGTATATATTTATATGTTTATGGTTCATTATTTATATATTTTACTCGTCCAAGCGTGGTGCAAGGATCGACAACTCTCTCCTACCAAAAACATCCAATCATTGCCTGGCCTAATGGCCGCAAATAAATACCCCGCCTTCATTCACGCTAATAAATACATTCACACTTCATGCACAATTAAAGTTTGCATTTGCACAATGAGTCTAAAATACTAATCTAGATTGGAGGGCTCGATATTCTACAACACACCAACCCACGCATGCACTACAATCACACTAATAAATACATTCACTCAAGAGGTAACCACTCATCCTATATGTACAGGCAAGAATGCGGATAGGAAACACCTAGCTTAATAGTAATTTGAATCGGTGAATGTGTGGAGTGCACGATAATCCCGCACTACGCACCCATACACACTCACTTTCGTGCTAATAAATACATTCATGTTGAACCGGCACACGGGCACTTACTGGGTCCGTCTTCACTCGCGGGTTTTTTGGTTGAGTTAATCAAACGCGTTTCGGCATTAAGCCATCTTCAGTGAAAAACTGTCTGTCATTTGGTCTGGGTAGGTCGGTTCAACATGAGTTCGCCAACTCGCAGACCAAACCCCACCATATGTTAAAATACAAAGTCATTTTTCCTATAAAAGATAATTAGTTAAGACATTAACAACGTTCTGTCAAAATTTAGTTTTGGACCAGGCTGATAAAGAATGAGCCATGCTTTGACATCATTCCCGTCAATTAAGACTCGAATCAAGACACCTGCCATTTACTTTCCCGGCGATAATGCAAGACTTTAGTGCCTCGGTTTTGAAGGTTGTTACAATATTTTACGGCTGTACTGCAAAGGGGCGATAAATTTTATGAATACGCTCTCCAGTTTTCAACACTGGTTCCGGATCATTTTACTTGCGGCATACAAAAAGATTTTTCAAACGTAAATAACGTTGTAAAAAAGTGGATGGAATATCGCATTAGCTCAATGGGTTAGAGCAGCGACGTATTTAGCCGAAGGCCGTGGGTTCGAATCTCGCTCGTGGGACTAATTTTTTTATCTCAACCAAATAACTTAAATAAAAAGGTTATTTTAATCGAAAGAAGTAATTCCGTCAATAGACATCTAAATATAATGGATTTAATAATTAAAACGAAGCTCTCCGTGGTCACTTCATATGTCGCCGTCATCGAATCCTGATTACCCGACATTTGAAAAATGACAAAAAGACGGAAAATTCGAAAGGTTGTCTGTTGAGATGGGGAGTTGGTGTGGATTGAAGTCACGGTAGAGCAGCGGCGATTTTAGCCGAGGGTTGTGGGTTCGAATCCCGTTCGTCACACTGACTTTTCTATCTCAACTAATTCTTTACATAAATATTAATTAATTAAACCGTTATTCGGTCAATCAGACCACGAACTCTAATGAATGTTTTATGTTCAGCATTTATTATATACATTACAATATAGTTAAAGCAATTAAATTATAGAAATAACGAAAAAAAATTTAAATAACAATAATTTTTTCAAGTAAACTATATCATAAGAGTATAATCGTAAGATGTCACGATAGCTCAAATGTTTACAGCGGCGGCGAATTTAACGTCGCGGGTTCGAATCCCGCTCTTGGCACTGAGTTTTTCATTTCAACCAAAACCTTACATAAAAAGAGTAATTAATTGAAAGAACTCATTTGATCAATACAACACTAACTGTAATGGTTTTAAAAAAACTTTTAACTAGTCTGGTGGGATCGGGTGCTCCGACTACTCTAAATAATTCCGAAACGTTATTGGAGGCGTGATCTTATATTATGTAATTAAGAAAAACATTATTTACCTGAAAATTATGCAAAAAAAAAATATTTGTCACCTCTCACGTCCCACGTACGCTTGGAGACTGAAACGTTTCGAAAAGAGGGCCAACACTCCTTCAAATCGTTGCAAAAGTAAGGAGAAACAAATTCTAAAGACATACAACGAAGCTGCAGACGTTGTTAAAGGGCCCAATTAAAAATAATGGATAAACAAAACAACAAAGCGTATTTTTCCATGTTTTCTCTCGTATTTTTCTATTAGACCTTCTAATGTTTATTGTAGCATTAGTTGGCCTAAGAAAGAAAAAAATAGTCATTCTTAAAGCAATTACGTATAAAAGATAAAGCATGCGAGTTTGTTTTATGATTGATTATCCAAACTAACGTATTTGCAATGAATATTCAAAGTGTAAACTGTTTCATCTTCCCTTGACGAATATTGTTGTATTTAATTAATTCTACCTCATTGAGTGCAATGTTACATTACACTCATGCCCTCCAAGTCCTTGCTTCCGCTGCACCAATAGACATCCTCCACAATAAAATTGCAACCCGGCAGCTAAGAGATGGAAAGGAGCCAACAATGGTGAATCTGGATGCGTCAGATAGGGAAAGGCTACGGTACTGCACCCAGAAAACATATCCGGGAGATCATAACAGTTTGGATGGACAACTTGTGGCAGGAAAGATGGGACAGAAGCACCAAGGGAAGGCTGACCCACGAGTTTCTACCAAGTATTGAGGACCGAAAAGGAGGAAAAGCAATGTGGTTTCAACCTGGATCACGCAAGTAATGACAGGTCGCGGAAATGTTAACGCTTACTTGCACTGATTCCGTAGAGCTAACAGTCCACTCTGTCCCGACTGCGGAGTTGATGACAGTGTCCAACATAGACTGTTCAACTGCCCCCTCCTTGAGAGGGTGAGGGAACCACTAAAGCTCCTCTTCCGCCACAATTGGCCACCGACCCTCAACGAACTGGTCAAAGAAAAGAGGACGTTTGAGGTCCTCAAGCCGAGCTATAGTGGACAAAGTACCTGATTAGTTTTTAACTTCTTTTTCTTCCTATGATGTCACTCGTTATATCTTAGCGTTCCTCTAAACTTTTAATTCCGGGCTGGCTACTCCTTGTACCCATAATTGTTATTTATTTATTAAAATATTTTATTTATTAGAGTGTATTCAAAAGGAATAACCAGCAAGGGGGAGACCTATTAGATTAGATAAATCAATAATAATAAAAAAAATTCTCTTCTTCCTTGGGTCTTCCCTATCAGGTCGAAGGAAGACGTTAAGCACAATAAGATCCCCTAATCTTGCATCCCACTTGAATTAGTTTAGTGGCCGTCCTTTTTTATATAGGAACCTCCCACGCTAGAGGTTCTGAGTTCGAATCTCGCCATAGTCCATCAAATTTTATTTTGTGCGCTACCAGATGTCAACATGGTGTGGACCTAAGAAGCTAATATCCACAGCAACCTCACAAATGATTGAATCCGCATAACTCTTCCACTTTTCTTTTCTTTTTTTTTTTTAACTAAATGACATCTCAATATCCGTAAAATGTTACGTCACATTTGTAGAGATGACTTTTAAATTTACCTGTCTTTTCCATCTCCAAACCCGAGTTCAACTTTTCCCAGAAGTTGTCGAACAGGGGCAGGGTCTTTAAAGACAGTTAAAAACAGCCATCTCACGCGTTTGAGCAATTTGAAAATCCCAAGTGAAGACCAGAAAATGAGCCCACGCAAAAAAATATGTTCATTAAAAAAATATTTCGTTCAAAAAAGTGACGATGAGATACGCTTGGCTCAGTTTTACGCAAGCGAAAATCAGAAGTGCAGGATAGCTTTTCCGTTGAATTAACTTTTTTATTTCGGATTAGCCCTTTACTACCAAAAAATGAATTGCCTTTCTCACCCCAGCTTAAACCATTTCAATCAATTGGTTCAAGTTAAAATCACCCCTTTTAATTGTGATTTAATTTTTTGAAACTTCAATTTACCCTTTTTAATTTCAATGTAATATATTATATAAA
>CM077101.1:16106865-16135970 GCA_039619505.1 Cimex hemipterus
GGAAACAGCCACTCATATCATCTTCGAATGCGGAGCAACGGCTCAATGGAGGTTCAATCTCACGTATAAAAACGACTCAAGGTAAAGGGCCAGAAGGCTGCAGTACCTGGGGCACACAAACCCCACCTCCTAGTACCGTTGCTACTATTCCAGTCCAAGCCATTAAAGATGTACTTAAAAATGCAACAAGCTTTGCTCGGTATAACGAGTGTATAATCAGGATCGTTCGAAATATGAACGGGCGCGAACAGGCCTCCTTGCTTAGTCCTTGCTTTGCTCTAATTATTTATGATTTGGAAGAGTTCTTGGAAGATGGCGGAATTGCGTTGAATAGCCATAAAATCTCCGTGCTATAATGAGTACAAGAAACTCCTATTAAAGCGGGGAACACACTTACCCGACGCAAATTCAAAGTCCAATTTTCCATCAGATTGTATTACCCCCGTGCACACATTCCCGATGCCACGCAACGCTACCCTACTCTACTGCGATCCCCACTGTCCAGATTTTCGTCGGGTCGCATCGAGTACAGTCGAAAACAAAAGAACCGGACACTCATATTTTTATTTCAAACTACATGTATTACTTGTCGTTATATTAATTACAACATAATTATTTTATTATAAACAAAAATATAAAGTTTTTATTGAAAAAATTAATGTTAATGGTTTGAGAGAAAATTGATATAAAATACATATTATATGTTTTGTGATATAATGAATTTACTAAAAATTTATAATACGGTTTTGCTCATAACATTTAACTAACAATTTATTTCATGGTTGTTCATAAAATTACACCATTTTCATCGAGTAGCTTCAGAACAGGACACTCATATTTTTCGTAGCTTATTTCATACTATGTATATGTATAATTTTGTCGTTATATTAATTACAATATGTTTATTTTAATGTAAATCAAATTAAATTAGATCAAAAATTCTTGGGCTTTTATAAAAATTATTTAATTATAATGGTTAGGAAGAAAATTTATCAAAACACACGAATAACTCCTTTACAACTATTAAGTTTAAAAACTAATTTATTACATGGTTGCGCTCATGAAATTTAACTAAAATTTTATTACAAGGTTCTGCTTAAGAATGTGCATTAAGAACAAAAGAAGCGTTGCGATTGTGACTGTACGTGGCGTGCGCGTGGCGTCGCAAAGATGTGCACACCCTACGCAAAACGTGACAAGGCGTCGGGTAGTATCGGGTACTACTGTGTAGCGTTGCATAGCTAAAACGCTTATCCCAGTTCCAGTGATCCCAGATCGTGAAATGAGGTGTTAGGTTTAGAAAAGCATTTTCTTTATCATGCCAACGTTTCGATCTTTATTGAAATCATCTTCAGATTTACAAACATTGTTTACATTATACAAATACATGTAATATGTTAATATGAATTTATACAATTATGTCCACAATTGTATGTTTAATCAAAGTATTTTTAATCATTGAAAGTATGTGTTTCGTGTGTAGATGTGTCACGGTTGTGGGTCGTGTTGAGAGCGTTAGTGAGATATTGAGATATTTCGTTCATACATGCTTGATTTTCAAGGAATGGGGAAGGAGGTAGGATATAAATCAATTTTTCTATGAGTCGGCTTCGTTGAGGTGAATGGAGTTATGAATGGCCGATAGTGGAGGAAATGGGTTTGCATGATTGAGATACCATTGCTCTGACCATGCGGACTTTTGTTGTCAGGGATGTCTTTACTTTTTATCATGATATTTAGGTTCGCCAGGCGTCTTTTAATTTCATAGCTGCTGTAACAGTGTGCGTTGATCTGGGATGCCAGGAACGAGAATTCTGTCACTACTTCCACGACTTCCCATCCTATTTGCCAAAGAGTGATGGGGCCGGTTGTCATGACTTTGCGAACTCCATGGACAATCTTTCCACACAAAAAGGCCGTCCTAAAAGGGCAATGAGGATCTTTAACGTCCGCACCTAGCCGTTTCTGCCGTATCGGAAGATTTGATTTGATTTTGATTTTAAATTACAATGTAGCAACTTTCCCGCTGATGATTTGTACAATTAAATATTTAAAAAAGTTATTCGCTTTGTGTATTTACAATTTACTGTTTAGTTATATAGTTTTAATTTTGTGCATATCGTGAAAACCTATATGATTCTATATTTAATAAATGATAAGTCGTCGGACTAAAGGATGGAATTGAAGAAGCTTCAAGCCTGGTGCGTTTAACGTAAAACATAACGATTGTGAATTAAAAATGAATTCCTTCTACTTTCGATAAGAAAAGCCGGCCGACGTAAGATGTATTTTGTGATCGAGTACAGTTGATAGTATTGATCTATTACTGAACTCAGGAAGTTTCTGTCTATATACGGTCGGGATGAACTCTAAGCTCTTTATCAAAATACCTCCCGGTGTCGTTTGGAAAAAAGAAAACAAGGGTAAGCAATATCCTCCGGTGATCTTCCGACTCGAATAAGGCCAAGGAGTCGAGAAACCTATCGCAAACCGCGACTTTTCATTACATCGAGAGTATTTTGGAATCGTTTTTAATTTTGTTTTCCAGAAAATTAATGCTGCGTTTGGAGCGTTGAGCCAAGTACTTTGTAAATCGGTTGAAACGGTAATTGCTGTTGCAAAAAATAACCATAATAAAGCATCAAAAACCTTTTTTGTTCCGAAAAGTTAGATTAGTCCGGACAATTAAGTAAAACTATGTTTAATATTTTCGAATTTCATGGAAAATGAGCCGAAATGTAATGGGTAAATATGAAAAATACGATTCCACCTTCCTGATTCCATTTGGTGCAGTACTTGTAAATACCGTTGCGTTATGGGAGAATATTTCGTGGTGAGCACCGGTCCTTGAACGAAGATTTTGAGGCCAAGAACCCGGGAAATCGTTATAAACTGTAACGGTTCCTAATAATATCGTCAATCTTATCTAAATAATGTTGCTTCAGAGTTAGGTATAGCAACGAATAGTCTGGGATTAAAGTGATACAAGCCGGCGTCCCTCAAAGGTGCCTTATTGATACTGTCCTGTATACCAGTTACTCTGCCGTCTGAATTGTATATATATATATATATACCAAATACCATCATAAGTATAACCAAAATCCGCTGAAAGTACGACTCCACCATCGAACCACGTGCCACCCTCCTTAAAGCGGGAACACACCCAAAGCAATGCTATGCGACGCTACCCTACTCTACGCTATGCGATCCCCACTGCCCAGATTTTCGTCGGGTCCCTCAAAGGTGCCTTCTTGATATATTGATATATATAGCTCCTTGTTGATTTACCGAGAGCTATCCGTTCAAATTAGAAGTGCTTACAAATTAACCTAGCCAGAATAATGACGTGAAACCATCCCACAAGACCTAAGAGACAGCAACTTAACAAAAGACTTTTATTTTGGGAGCTATAATGCTGGGAACATACTGACCCGACGTAAATCCAAAATACCATTTCCGTAAGATTGTATTACCCCCGTGCGCATCCATTCGATGCCACGCAACGCTACCCTATTCTGCGCTCTGCGATCCCCACTGTCCGGATGTTCGTCGGGTCGCATCGAGTACAGTCGAAAAAGAACCGGACACTCATATTTTTACGTCAAACTACATGTATTACTGTCGTTATATTAATTACAACATAATTATTTTATTATAAACCAAATTAACCGAGATCAAAAATTCATTTTTTTAATAAATAATTTTAATGGTTTGCTAGAAAATTGATATAAAATACTATTTTTTGGTATAATCCATTTAAATAACAATTTATTCCATGAATTTGCTCATAAAATTTAACAAGGAATTTATTTCATAGTTTTGCCCATAAAATTACACTATTTCCGTCCAGAGGCTTCAGAGCAGGACACTCATATTTTTTGAGTTTAATTTCATACCTAAATATATGTAATTTTGTCGATATATTAATTACAGCAGTCCTATTTTAATCTAAACGAAATTTAATGACATAAAAAAATTCTTGGGCTTTTATAAAAATTATTTAATTATGATGATTAGGATGAAAATTGATCAAAACACCGGAACAACTTTATTTAAAACTATTAAGTTTAACAAACAATTTAATACATGGTCGTAATAATAAAATTTGATTATCAATTTATTGCATGGTTTTGCTCAAAAGAATGAATTAAGAAAAAAAAAAGAGGCGTTGTGATTGTGTTACTGATTTGTGATATACGCTGTGTGACTGTACGTGGCGAGCGCTTGACGTCGCATAAATGTTGATACCCTACCAAACCGAGACACGGCGTTGCATCGGGCGTGTTCCCGCTGAAATACCTTCCTTGACGAATTCAAATAATACTTATCGTTAGTCCAAAACAATACGGCGTCTACCAGAGGAACGCATTCTTGGTCCATTATGTATTACATTTACACTCACGAATAAAATGGGTTTGGTATGGGCTGGATGAAAAAAATGGAATTGTTACTGCCAAGCATTCGACCTATTTTAAAAGTAATCATCAAAACGGATCGAACGCTTGTCAGTAACAATTGAATTTATTTTTCATCCAGCACATACTGAGATCCAGATTGTTCCTGAATAAAAAAAGTGGTCGGTACTTTAGACCTTTTATACTGCTAGCTCGCCATACCACGCTTTATCTGCATTTGTCCTAACATCAGAAACAGTCTTGGACGTCGATAGGAACTATCGATTACCTCTTAAGTAAGACACTTAGCCCTAATAAAGGAGACTGTGCTGGACACCTTACACTAGATCTAAAGGAAAACATGACAGAAGACTCGGACTAGGGCAGCTATAACACTTCCTTCCTCCACATATACAAATAGCAAATAGACCAATACAAGGTTGCGTTCTTGGGCCGTTTACATCCCAGTACTGTACTTAGCTTCTGTTTAATACTTCTTCCGGCCTCCAAGATCAACTTATGCTTGAAACACAATCTTAACATTTATTGTAAATCTATAAAGTTTTACGGCCCCCAGTATGTAGATGTCTTGTCATCTACTGTAAACCCATAAGGTTCAGCAGACTGACGTGGAATCCCCCTCGCAACTTTTAAAATACTATAACTAAACAACTATTCTGAAACCTCTTCTTAGATCCGAGAACAGACTAATACAAGCTAGGGTCATTCGAGGGTACATTCTTGTTCTTATCTTGGTCACTACCTTTTTTCTCGGCCTGCCTATGTACTCTTCTACCAATCAAGAACAACTTGAGGTTGAAAAGCAGTCTTGGCAATCACTGCAAATTCCGAGTAAGAAGTACTCACGACTGTAACTAGACTGTGACTGACGTGGAAGGTAGACAAGACTTAAAAGAATCTAGCACCTAAAACTTAGCCTTACAACCATGTGGCCAAAGTTAAAATAAAGTCAAGGTAAAACGTACACGCACATACATTTATTACAAAATCTGAATTGATCCCAACAAAAATAAGGGGAAAAATTAAATAATGGCAACTGGACAGAAGACCTCGTATATTGACAAAAAGTCACATGTAACTTATACGACTTTGCTTCAACTGTTACAAACCGGAAATGATGGACTTAACCATACATTTTTCACCACCAGAAGTTGCTAAGTAGTACTAATGAGTAAAAAACCCTAATCCTCATGCAAGATTTAAACAGAAAACAACGACGAATTCTAGGTTCGAAGACATGATTGTTGAGAACAAACTAACACAGTACGTCCGACCTATTGGGACCTATGAAGCATTTCACTGTGGTACCTCCGAGCCGTCTGATGTACAAATAATTCACCAGACGAATTCTCCTTACGTCTTCACTATCCACAACGACCTTAACATTCCTTTTGTCATGGATCAACCCGAACCATACTGCTCAATCACCATTTATACTTTTACATTCCGAGAAACATTCACGCCTTCTTAAACGAAAGGCGGCTATTCCAAAGTTTAATATATAATTTTGAAATAGTTTACAGTATTATGGATTTTGGCCTTGATTAGAAATAGGAGATATTGGTCCATTGGCTTACCAGATTCTGTAATTTGTCAGCACGATGAAGCAAAATATTTTCGGTAGAGTTGTTTCCGAATTAAAATGACGCGTGACTGAATCGTACACGAAAACCGGCTTAAGCATTTTAGCAGAAGAGTTAAAAGGGATGATGCAAATCCTTCGTTACCATTTTTTTACAAAGCCGATCTTTCTAAGCGCTTTAAAAATTGCCGTAAAGAAAGGGTTTACGAGTAATTTAATATAATTTAAATGTACAATGGTTTTATATATTACACAAGTATTAAGTAAAAGCCAATAGTTTTCTTACGTCGCAAACTTGTCCAAACTTAAACTATACATAACTCGAGTAAGTTTTCCCCTCCGGAAAACGTTAAGCGTCAAATGACGGCAATAATGCTTGGTCGTAGATCTATACGTCTAATGGCTCAAGAATCTTCAAATTTCGTTGGAATGTTGTCCTACTAAGGATTGCAGACTGCCAACAATCATGTAGACAACTAATACTAGAAACACTAATTGAAAAATTTCAGTTTATTCTATGAAGCAGACAGGAAGTTTTCCATAACTTGGGTCTACAGCTTGTTTCTTCCCTGCTTTCCTTTGCTGTTCGCTCAGCAATTTCTTCCCGACTTTATAGAAACGCCCAAATATTATCCGGTCAGCTAAAAGGAAACCGTGCATTTCCTCTCCTGGTCTCTTCTCTCAAAACAGTATCTGACAAATATATGGAAAAAAAAACCAATCGCCCCTTCATCACCCCATATTGATGGATTGATGATTTTATTAATGTATATGTGTATAATTAAGTCCACCTAATCCGCCTTCCGATTGCAATTTATCGGACATAAACAGACAATAACAGAACAACCACGTGGAAACTCAGCTACAGCTATGCTAATATCATAAATCAAATTCGATATCTATAAAATACATATAACACACAAAACATATAACACAACATAAAACATTCCATTAGATATGATTGACCGAATTACTTCTTTCAATTAATTAATCTTTATGTAAGGTATTGGTTGAGATAAAAAAGTCTGTGTCGCGAGCGGGATTCGAACCCAGGACCTTCGGCTAAACACGCCTCTCCTCTTCCAGTTGAACTATCGGAATTCGATCCACTCGGATACCAACCTCCCATCCCAATCCCACCTTCTGAATTTTTTAAATGTCGTGTAATCAGGATTAGATTTTCGGGGTCATGTGAAATGGCCACGGAGAGGTTTCGTGAAGATATAGCTCATTTTACTTATTAAAATTTAGATCTTATTGTAAATTTTGTTTTTGTCATTTTCGCGAAATTAATCTTGAAATCATTTGGATCCTATTCCGTTAGGTTTTGTGGTTGAAAATTTGAAAGTTGGGGTTGAGATGGGGCGTGGGTGTCAGAGTGGATCGGAGTCACGATACCTCAAGTTGTCAGAGCAGCGTATATTTAGTGGAAGGTCGTGGGTTCGAATCCCGCTCGTGACAGTAGCTTTTCCTTTTTCAACCTATATCTTTCATAAAGATTAATTAATTGAAAGAAGTTACTTGGACAATCGGACCCCGAAATCTAATAGAATAGAATCCAAATGATTTCAAAATTAATTTCGCGAAAATAACAAAAACAAAAATTAAAATAAGAGAGGTCATTGACATCCTAAGACTAAAACACGTATTTTCAAACAGGTGTGAAAGGTAAAACAAAATGTAACATAATACCCGAACTCGGTCAAAACAAGTCATGTCATATTTTTTGCTTTTAAAAGAAAGAAAAAACAGGGCATAATTCAGAAATGGTCGATCCTATCACAAATTTCCTCTCCGTAAAAATGGCATAAAATAAGCTCTAGAATCGAATTCTTCAATAAAAATATGGGACAAAGTTATCGCCATTTCCCAGGTAGGTGAGAAAGTTATGTAAAATCTGTTACGACTACGCCATTCCTAGACAAAATTGACTAGGGGTTGGTGTATATAAGTTTTGCTAAAGTTAATCGTTTCCGAATTAAATGGGTGGAATATAGAAATTGTGATCACCCTATATAGGGCTGTATTTTTCTAAGAATGCCGAATTGATGTTGGACTGATTAAAATATAAAATATTAAATTAATTAAAATTAAACAACAAACGATAACGGAACCACTAGTGGATGGCTAATACTTATGGCAAGGCCAAAAAAGGTGAATATTGATTGTTTTGCATTTATCACAAGTCTAGTTTTATTTTTTGGTTTTTATTTACAACCAGAGCCACTGTCGAGTGGCCTTAACAGACTTAACAGAAAACTTGACCTTTGACTACATAGACTTCCTTCTTTTACAAATCCAGGTAACAATTATACTGATACAAGTCACACATATGATGGAACAGTATTGGATAGTATCGACAGTTAAATTCACTAATTTAGTGGTCCGCTTGACCAATTAATACATAACGATTAATTAAGGTTTTTAGTCCAGATGAAAAAAAGTCAATGGCACGAGCGGGATTCGAACCCACGATCTTCGGCTTGATACTCCGCTGCTCTACCACTTGAGCTATCGTGACCTTGACTCACTCGGACGTCAACTTCCTATCTCAACCCCACCTTATGAGTTTTCCCTCCTTATAGTGCTAATAGTGTAAAAGATTGGAGGATTACGTACCCTTGAAGGACCCTTTCCGATTTGCTATGGATGGGCCAGAGGATTTCTCAAGGTCAGATTGTTCGTGGATGTCAGAAGAGGTGTACGAATTATTCGTACAGATTTGGTTATTGGTAACGTTATGTCGAGAGGTTTGTTGTCCTTTCATGTTTACTAATGGTGTACATTAAGTAAAAGTGTGTAGAGATTAGTGACCGTTGACGGATAATTATTCAGATATCGTGAGATGCGGATGTAGGTATCAGAAAAACATTTTCTTTATCGTGCCAACGTTTCGATCTTTTATTGAGATCATCTTCAGGGCCTGGGAATTACAGAACAGATACATGCAAACTCAGTCGCAGCTACGCCAACATCATTAATCAAATTCAATACAGATAACATATATATATATCATCACATTACATTCCACACATCAAATATTTTTCGCATAGTCTAATTGTCCCACAATCTAATTTTCCTTTTCCCATTTATCCCTTTCTATATAATCCTGAAAGAATAAAGTGGCCAAAACATTACCAACACATTGTTTCCCTTTGTCGGCTCTTTTCACCTCAAAGAAGCCGACGACTTATACAAAATTGTCTCTTCTATACCCACTTCCTTCCCCACAACTTCAAAATCCAACATATATAAACATGAAACAGTAAAATCTCACTGGCACTCTCAACACGACATGGCACAATTACACAGAAGACAAACACTTTGAGTGAGGAGAAATACTTTGATAGAATATAAAATATAGTTTTTGCATTGTATAAATTCACTTTTCCAAATTCTATATGTATTTTCTAAATGTAAACTATGTTTGTAAATCCCCGGCCCTGAAGATGATCTCAATAAAAGAGCGTTGGCACGATAAAGAAAATGTTTATCTGACACTTACATCACCCCAGGCCGCATCTCACGATATCTGAATAATTAAGTAAAAGTGGGAAGTCCGATTGTGCTGAGGGGTTTATTTTTTTGACCGATTGAACCTTTTCACATCTCACAAAATTTCCGTCGTATTTGAAGAATAGAAAAAGCAAATGCTGAGCTATAACTCGTTAGCAGTTTTTTTACCTTTCAATCCGAAACTTTGAAAAGGCAAGAGAAGGAAAACTTACAAATCTACAACCCCGGCGTGAAAGAAGGATAATTTTATATTTTCACCTTGTTAGGAAAAGGGCGATATTCAGTTTCCTATGTTTATGTAAGTGTTAACGGGGGCTGAAAATCGGTAGGAGGGGCTGCAGCAATCCAATCACGGCTATTAAGGGGGTCGTAAGAAGGTCCCGGACGATTTTCCATTCCATCCGTCCTAGTTACAAGTTCTCATCACCCCGTCCACGGATTTCTCAGATCGAATATTAGGAAAAGGACAGGGAAACATCCCCTAAATGTAAGAGGGCCAGATGCGCCTCCGCCAATTACAGCCCGTTAGTTTTGACACAATCTACCTATATTTTACTTTCAAAAAGCCTCTGCTAGATCTTCCTCCGAAGGTGTAATCTGACACGATCTTAATTTACATAAAGATGTATGGCGTTAAAGAAAAACTATTCTTCCTCAATTATATTCTTGAATGATTATAATTCAGAACCTTTTAAAGGCATAGGTTTTCGTCTACATAAATAATATTTGAAAAAACATAAAATTTACTTTTCATAGCACCTTTTTAACAGATATTTCACTTAGTATCGTGTTAATTGAGATATTGTGCAACACCAACCTTATCAATATGAGAATAAAAACTCCAATTTTTTTCCAAAACCGATTTGACTATTTATATAAGCTTTGACGACCTAAAACTATGAGTAACAAAATTTGACTAAAATTACGAGTACGGGGCGCAAGCCGTTTGTCACCCGGGGATTCTGTCCTAGTTAGGGGCGGTTCTCCCGTCGACCTATTACTTGATCTCACGAAAAGGCGCACGGCATTTCCCTTTTCTTACTTGTCGCCGCTGGAGTACCGCAAGGAAGCATCCTAGGTCCTCCCCTGTTTGCAGTATACACTGCCGATATCCCTCTAAATTCTTTGCTACGTTCGTAGACGACGCAATTATTCTTTCCATCAAAACGCAGACCTAAGGAATAAAGACTATATAAGACATAAAGAACAAATATGCATTCACTCAAACTTTACTTTATTTCTTCAAAAGTAGACATTGATCTTTTTATTGACAAATTTTATAACAAGTCTTGTAAAAATGTAATAGGGCTAAGACTCTAAGACTCGTGAACACAGACGTGTAAATATGCAATTTATAAATTACAAGTGGATTCACTAGAATTCAGTGAGTCGGTCTCGGCCGACTGCGGTAAACGGGGGATTAACAGATAAGAGCGTCCTGGATCCGCACAATACGAGTTCGAAAACACTACTGTTGATTTGAAGTTGAAAGGGGTTAATTTTACGGAAAGAGCTATTTAGTGTTTAAAACTTAAATCTTGCGGACTGTCTTTTCTCCTTGTATTTTCTATTAAACCGGTCGACTTTCTTGGAGCCCCTCCTATTTACAATGCACGTAGACGACAGTCCCGTTCTCCCTAAAAATATTGTATGCTTTTTCACTGACGACACAACTACTCATAGCGTCAAACTCAATTAATAATTTATTTAATTTCAGAACAATAATAGAGTTCTATTTTCTTTTGAGTTTTCAGTTCTTTGTAATAATAATCCGGGTGATAAAATTTACATGAAATGAAGGCTTCTGGTCGAAAAAACCAATTTATTAATAACTCATTTTAAAGAATGATTTCAAAATGTTCTAATCGCTCGCTGGTGGCCGATTGAAAAAGAACGGTTCAAAATTAAGCGAGATGAAAAATTCATTAGTTTTTATTTTAAAGAAATTAATGGTATTCTCCTCGACTATAAAATCTGGAAAGCGACGATTATCGAATTAGTTGAGGCGATTATTAAATTGGTTCAGAAGCTTGAAGAAATTGAATGAGACTTTTATTAAATTTGTTCAAAAAATTATTAATTTGACTGAAAAATACGGTGGAAATTGTCTATAAAAATCGTTTTAATTTTAAATTTTATTTAGGGAGAAAAAAACATTAAATCTGGATTGTGTGAAATTCAGGTAGCAATATTTCGATTTTAAACTGCTGCGTTTTGACAAATATAATTATGCTGTTATTAATAGGTAAAATTGTTTTTATCTGATGAAAAATACGAATTCAGAGAAAATGAATTTTTATTTCTTTTTCTCGATGTTTTAAATAATTTTGTTAATGGCCAAAAATTAACAAAGCACATCAGCCAAGATAGAAACTTGTGTGTATTTATCGATGGGGGGAGAGTAATGTGAAAAAAGGACCAGGAGAGAGCCTGGGGTTTGTACCCAGTACCGCGTGCCCCACGAGCCGAGGGTCGCTCAGCTACCGCAGTCCCTTGCTAGTTGGAATCAATATTTATCACTCGATAAGATAAGCCTAACGGTCATAATCGTGTTTGAAATAAATTTTTTAGCGCAGAAGTGTAAAGAAAAGATGATTTTTTTTTATAAAATGAAAAGAGGGGCCTGAAAAGAGTCGCTCTCTCCTCTTTAATTGTTATGGGACAATTAAATCAGAATTCATGGAGCCTAATGAATTCAGGTTCCGAGATAAGGATATCGACAGAGCAACAGGTTTGCGACGGGCGTGGGTGATGAATCGCGTAAACAGACCGTGTCTAATTTCTCGTTATAAACCTTGTTTGCCACGAAACGGATTTGAGGGGCGAGATCCGGCCGAACCCCGGCATAAAGGCGATAAGTGGTGAAAAAGCGCTAGTCAAAAATTGAACAATGCCGTTTCCTCCGTCCGCCGAGCCGCCGCCCGCGGGGTGGGGCCCGTATGAAAATAAGAACGACTTGTTATTTCCGAGCCATTTCCCGGGGTGGGTTCATTTTTATCTTTGGCGGTGTTTTTCGGGGGTTTGCATGCCAGGAGGGTGGTGAAATATAGGAGACCTTTCGGACACTGTCCTTTTAAATCCATTAAGCGGCGCCCTCGTGATAAAAACTTGCGAGATCCTCAGGGAAAGATCCTGTTCCTGATGGCCCATGATTAACGAGCATTATTGTTGCCGCCCCCATTGTCGGCGGGAAAACACTGCCAACTTCTCACTTTTTAATTATTGCCCCGTGAAGGGGTTAAGATAGACCTTAGCCTTTTTCAACCGACGTCTACATCTTCATTAGAAACCCTACTCAATCAAAATGTTTTTTTTTTTTTTACTTTCTTTTTTTTTTTAATTACATTTATTTCTATCCTGCACATAAATATTCAACCGAAATTGTTCTTAATCCTACCAAAAAAAAAAAAAAACAAAAAAAAAACTTCTGGATCAAGGTATGGTGTTGAAGAAGTTAGGACAGAATCGGTGTTCAAGTTAATTTGAGATAGCCTGTAAAAAAGATCTGTTGACATATTTAAGATTATATTGGTCCTGATACTGATTTTAAAATAAGTCGAAAGCTTGGCAATAACAAACCAATTGTTTCCTTCCTCAAGTTCATAACTTCATCCAGAATGTTCGTGAATATTTTGGACGGTGATTATTTTGAGATCGTGAAATGCGGTCTGGCGTGATGCAGGCTATAGAAAAACATTTTCTTTACCGAGCCGGCGTTTCGATCTTTATTGACTCAACACGAAACACAGGAATAACACAATTACGCAGAAAACACTTTGAGCACCTGAAGATGATCTCAATAAAGATCGAAACGTTGGCACGATAAAGAAAACGTTTTTCTAAAACCTACGTCACAACAGACCGCATCTCAAGATGTCCGAATAATCATTAAGTAACGGTCATTAAATACCTCAAATTATGGACTTTGTCGGATTTAGTTCAAGGAAGTCTCTTGTTTGTTCGAGGAGACGTGGAGGGTTTTGGAGTGTGTTAGAAGATTGGATGGAAAATTGATGAATCAGGAATGGAACGAATTTTTAACCTGTGTGGTCATTATGGAGACTACTTCTACTTGGTTTGAACTATAAAGAGCTCGAAAATTTTTTTCTTTTCAATTTAAATTGGTACGGTTAGTTTAGTTTGAATCAGATGGCTTAGTGCTACCCAATAACTTTGCACTTTATATCAAAATAGATCGAAAGTACAGCATTTGTTCATTCCTTTTAATAATATCTCATTTCGCTTTTAATTTTTCAAATAATTGTTTAGGATTTTAAAAAAATTATTAAATCAAGTAGTAGAAACTGATTTGGTTTGAAAAGAACGCCCGGGACCTGAACCCTGTCAAAAGCTTTGCGTATATATAAGTACAATAGAAATGTAAATATCCACTTAAGTCCGTCTCAGAAAAATCCCCAATTAAAAAGGAAAAAAATGTAACTCACCAAGCTCGTCGTCCAAAAAATGTTAGCTGTTCTCGTAAGTTAACACGAAACGACTCTCATTTCCGTTATAAAACCCTGCTAAAATATTGAACTATCACTTGCACGTATCAATCCGCTACCAGATAGGAACTGTACGAATTGAAAAAATCGAAACGTAGAATTAAAGCCCATTCCAAATAGTCGACAACGATAAAAAAAATAAAATTTTGCAGTTTCGTACTTAAATGGCAGACTCGTTTATGTAAGAAATGCGAAGCCAAACGTAAAACTCATCTAGAAGAACAGGAAAGAATAAATAGAAAACCAACCTAGCTCGTCGTCCAAAAAACATTTTCCCTTGACCTAACACTACAGGGCTCTGATTTATAATATAAAATCTTTCCTACAAATTTGTGATAGGTATGTAAATAGAAATAACACATACAACTTTTAATTGTAATGTACATATTGAAATTCAAAGAAAGATTAGGAAAAAAGGCGATTTTTTGGCCTTCCTTTAAAAATGAAACGACGTTCAAAAGTCGCTGTAAAACGTCCAATTTTAAAATTTAATGATTTACACAACCTCAAACATTTCTAAATATGAGATACATATCGAAATTCAAATTCATTAAGAAGAAGTAAAATTAAACAAATAGGTAGTAAAATCAAGCTGTTGATAGAAAAATGGTTGGTGCTGCTAACTCCTTAAAATCTCTCTCTCTCTCTCTCTCTCTCTCTCTCTCTCTCTCTCTCTCTCTGTCACTCTCTCCCTTTCACAGAAACACACAGATAAAATTTCTACTAAGACAACAATTTTCTAAAACTACATTAACCTTGTTCTTTTTCCTGTGCCTTCAAATCTGTGAAGAGATTGAATAAAAAAAATCCTGGTCAAGTGCTACAATTGCTACCTCAGCCACCTTAAGTGTAATCCTTCCGCATTTTACACTAACTACAGTCACTTTTTTTTTTGTTTCGGTGACCACGGCTATTTTTTTTTTTTTTTTTTTTTTTAATATTGAACCGTTTTCTCTTTCGAAACAGCTCAACGAAACGAACTAAAAACGGTTGGTTATATAGAACAGTGTTAACCCAACCATGGCATCCAGGGCAGAAAGCCTGATAGTCATCTCGCGGCCCACAAAATACCGCCAACCTTGGACATCCGCACTGCATAAAAGGCATTTAAATTTTTAAACATATTCATAAAAGTATTTATAAATATTCTCGAGTGGGAGAGTCGTAATGGGGGCGAGAGGATACTAAACCAGCAAGACTTCGGAGTCATGCAGAAGTGTGTGTTTAGTGCGCCCAGCAATCTCAAAAATTTTAACAGCGTATTTACAGCGTTAATATAACAACAGAGTTGATTTTTTAAATATTGCTATAATAAAAGTTTCAGTAAGTGAAACAAGAAAAACAAGAAAAATTACGATAATTCTATTTGGTTTCTTTCAATTGGTGTCAAATTGGTACGACTATTAGCTTTTTTTTATTGTTTAACATGTTTTATACGATTAATCTATTTAGCATTTATTTTTTGCGTTACCTGCCACATATTGAAGTTTTTTTTTAAAAGGGGGAAACAGTTCGTTCATTTCCGGTCAACGCTTTACTGGATGTCAAAATAAAATCATAGCCATTCATTAACTGATCTCTTTAAAATTGACGAATTGAAAAAGGGAATTAAAAGTATAAACCTGGGTTGAATAGAACGTTTATTTTTTTTATATTTTGAACCTTCATTGACTTATTTTAAAACATGGCGAATAATAATTCCCAATAGATTGAAGGCTTTTATTACCATTTCCCGCACATTTCGGGGGATTTTATGAAAACATGAGTACTACCATTTCAAATTTTTACTAAAAAAAAATGCACTAATTATATTCTTCGAGGTGAAAAGGTGTTGTCGACCTGGCAGATGTATTTTTCGAAAAAATTTTCGATAGCAATGAAAACACTAATTAATCGGGAAATACGTCAATAAATAATTTCATTTATGGCTGAGTGGAGCGAATATATAATTTTTTAATTTTAAATTAAACGAACGATATATAACTGAACTGTTACTTGAATAAAAATTATCGGGTTTATTTTGTCTCCGTCGATCAATTTTGAAATAGAAATATTTCCTATTTTAATTGATAATTAATTTGACAAAAAATTTTATTTTGAGAACTGTACGGTTTATATTCTTCGGTTCCTAATAAATAATAAAAAATACATACATACTTTCTATCACAAAAACTACTCAACCAAAAAAAAAAAAAAAAAATACAATGGACCTGTAGGGAATCGCTAACCCGTTTAATTTCCAATTAATTTGAGCAGTCAAGTCAAAATTTCTTGGAAATCATTCTCCAAACCAATTAAGTCCCACCTCATGGATGATTGGAATGGAATGGAATGGTGGCAAGGGTACTAGGAAGTGGGGTTTGTGTGCCCCGGGCACTGCAGCCTTCTGGCTTATTGTACCTTCCTAGCCCCTTGGTTTAGCCAATGGACTCGATCCTTTTTCTCAGAAGTATCAAGTCATTGACTGTTATTGCTTCAATGTGGTTCTCTGAGTCGTTTTTATACGTTAGATTGAACCTCAATTGAGCCGTTGCTCCGCATTCGAAGATGATATGAGTGGCTGTTTCTTCCTCCTCATTACATAGTTTGCAAATTGGGTCACTATTATATATGCCCATGTTTTGTAGCTGTTTTCTCAGATGCCAGTGGCCGGTTAGTAGCCCTACCACTCCTCTGAGATTTGCCCTCTCCAATTGTAGCAGTGTTTTTGCCAGTTTTGATGAGGGTTGTTTTATCACGAGTTTACTGTGTCTAGCACTGCTAGAGTTTATCCATTTTTCTCTTTGTTTTATTTGGATCCATTCTGCGATGGAGGATTGTACGTTTGTTTTTGATATCCCAAGGATAGGCTCGGGGCCTATGTATGGTCTTGCGGATCCTCCTCTGGACAGTCTGTCTGCTTCTTCATTACCCAAAATTCCCCTGTGCCCTGGCACCCAGGATACCGTGACCTTGTTGTGTTTTCCCAGGTTTTGGAGATTTTGGATGCATTCACTGACTAATTTTGATGTAATCCTTGTACATGTCAGTGCTTTGATAGCTGCTTGGCTGTCTGATCTTATGAGGATTTTTTTGTCAGTGTAACCTCTTTTAAGATTTTCCAGGGCGCATTGATGGCATGTATTTCTGCTTGAAAGACCGAGGTGTACTTCCCTAGTGGGTTTGATTTCTCATATTTTGGGCTTGTGCAGAAAACACCTGATCCGGTTCCTTCATTTGTTTTGGAGCTGTCCGATACCATATCATTATATCCGATGTTCTTCTGTGTTCCTCCTCTCCTTTGTAGTCTGTTGAGATTTTGTAGGAGGTCGTGAAGATTGTTTCCGGGACATCGATGATTTCTATTAACTTCCATAAAGTAAAAGTAATGAAAGTAAAGAAATGATATTCCGTTTAAGTATCGCATAAGCGGGTCAAAACAAATCACAATACCTTTTTTCTAAATTAATCTTTTAAACAAAATTAAAGGGCTACGCCAATCGGATTCTTATTTAAAACCATTAGCGTGGGACGAACTTACAATTTCGAGAATTTGATTCACAACATCTACCTTGAAATTTCTGCCCCTAAACCTTCTTCAAAAAAGGTCTTATTCATTCACGGACATACTCTGTCAAATATGCAATCCATATAATTTTGCTAAGGTGTTTGTCAGCTAGGAGCACATACTTTAAAGTAGATCAATAAGTAAATAAATAAATTCCACTTTACGAGAAAAATAGAAACTTTGTCGACTTTAGCCACTGAAACATTATACTTAGAGCTAACTCTTCTTTCTGTACTTCACACTTGACATTTCATAAAACAAAATATCCTATCAAATTTAACTACGCTATATCAGATTCGCTCCTAATTAGACGTGGAACTATTAAAGTTCTTGCCATCATTAGTGACTGTCAGACAAACTTCCACATACACGTTATTAAAACTATTGCTAAAGCAAATAAAACTTTAGAATTTATTGCACGTCATACTAAACAGTTCCGTGATCCAGAAACACATTTTATACACTTCAACTGTAATACTAATTTTCATTGTTTTTAGTTGAGATAAAAGAAGTCAATGGCACGAGCGGGATTCGAACCCACGATCTTCGGCTTGATATGGCTCTGCTCTACCACTTGAGCTATCGTGACCTCGATCCCTTCGGACGCCAACTTCCCATCTCAACCCCACCTTTTGAATTTTCCTCCTTTTTGCCATTTTTCAAATGTCGTGTAATCCCGCTCGTGCCATTGACTTTTTTTCATCTCAACTAGAAACCTTAGTTAATTGTAATATATTAATGTGTAGAGATTAATGACCGTAATTATTGAAGGTTTTTAGTTCATATAAAAAAGTTAATGGCGCGAGCGGGATTCGAACCCACGATCTTCCGCTTGATACGCCGCTGCTCTACCACTGGAGCTATCGTGACCTCGACACCTCGGGCACTAATTTCCCATCTCAACCCCACTTTTTGCCATTTTTCAAATGTCGTGCAATCGGATTGGATTTTCGACGACAAATGAAATGGCTACGGAGAGTTTCAGTGAAGGTATACTTCATTTTAAATCATTAAATTCACTAATTTCGTGGTTAAAAGTGCTCTTCAACCTGCCTAGGGCACTTTCAACACGACACACAAGAATTGCACAATTACATAGAAGACAAACACTATGAGCCCTGAACATGATCTCAACAAAAGATCGAAACGTTGGCACGATAAAGAAAACGTTTCCTGAAACCTGTGTATACACACCAGTCATACATCTCACGATATCTGAACAAGTAATATATTAATTGGTCAAGCGGACCACGAAATTAGTGAATTTAATGATTTAAAATGAACTATATCTTCACTAAAACTCTCCGTCGCCATTTCATTTGTCGTCGAGAATCCAATCCGATTACACGACATAAGTAAAATGGCAAAAAGGTGGGGTTGAGATCTGAAACTTCTGCCCGAGGGGATCGAGGTCACGATAGATCAAGTGGTAGAGCAGCGGCGTATCTAGCCAAAGATCGTGGGTTCGAATCCTGCGCCAGCCATTGACTTTTTTATCTCAATTAATAACCTTAATTAATTTTAATGTATTAATGGTCAAGCGGACCACTAAATTAGTGAATGTAAGACCAATATTAGATTTCTGTTCACCGCTTTGGGCTCCCCATCAGCCCCCAGTTGCATACAAGCGGTTCAAAAAATTTTTTACGCCTGATAAATCACAGAACCATTTGAGAAAAGATACATCGTACTCCTCTTTAATATCAGATTTGCAATTGACGATTGATCTGTACATAAGGAATTTGTTTGATTGTATAAATTCTTTTTATCTAAGGTTTTTTATCTCATCTAAAAACCTAAGGTAAAAAGGATAATTAATTATGACAACTAAACAAATATGGATTAATTGTATAAATTATTACAGTCCTTAACCGATTGCCGTTACTGCTTAGCCGAATTAACTTTCCTGTTCCATCTTATCGTCCCAAAAGGCAAATAACATTCTCCGTCAATTTCCATAGAACTAATTATGCCAAATCCAGTTTTATACCAAGAACAACCAATTTGCTAAATGGGTTCGAAAATACAGATATTTTCAATGTCAGTTTAAGCAAATTTAAGCGAATTGTTATTCGAATTTATTAGAAAATTAAATATTGTTTTATTAATATAATTAATATTGAATTTGATTATTATAAATAATTTTATAGTTTTAATGCATATTTCAAATTGTTTCAATTCATTTTGAAATGTTTATTCGTTTTATTACTGTAACTATTTCTAAATTTATGCACAATTATAAACGTAATACTTTTATTGTACACATTTGTAATTAAAAAACCGTAAATTAATAAATTCAATGAGAGCAAGCTAGTGCTCGAACCACAAGCACGATTTGATGTAGAGGTCTTAGGCCAATTTTAATGTCAACTCACTGGACCGCATAAAGATGGAAAATCAAATACTACCACAAGTGCTAATTAATAAAACATCTGGTTTTTTTGTTGTTGACTTTTCAACTGAAGAGTGAGGAAGTTTTGCGCAGATTCGTACAAGAGGCAAGAAGAGAGAATTTCAAACTTATTGCTAGTCCTTTAAAAAAATGCATATTAATCCATGAATGTTTAGCGGCCGTGATTTACCATATTAATTAAAATTTGAAAAATGCCAAAAAGAGAGAAAATTCACACCGGTTGCAGGTTGAGATGAGTTTGTGTCAGAGAGGATCGACGTCACGATAGCTCAAGTGGCAGAGCAGCCGCTGCTGCTGCCGTTTCAAGCAGAAGGTCGTGGGTTCGAATCCCGTTCGTGACACTCATTTTCCGTCTCAACCAAAAACGTTAAATAAAAATTCATTAGAATAGTTAATATAGTTAATTATGATCACTAATCAAATATGGCTTTTTGCTAGTGATGTTTTCTTGAGCAACTTTTCTTGGAAGCAACTATGGCCTAGAAAAATCTCTGTTGCGATATTTTTTGTCGTTCATGTCCCATAAACACCGATTCTCGAAAACAAGTTTATTATATCCATGGTGAAATACCAAAACTGTTTGATGTCAGAACACACTCGAATAGCCCTGACGACATTGTGCATGTTCTGTCATGCACTTTGCTGCCAAAGTAAACAATCTCCATTTTAAAACATGAATTCGTCCGTTCGGATGAACTCGTCAGAACAAAATTTCGTCAGACCATAGTAGTCGTAGCCTATGGTTTCATTCCAACTTTTCACAGTCCGTTCAATTTTATGAAAGAAGACGAAAACCGTTTGAAAATCGGTCAAAAAAATCGATAGGTTTTGAAGAAAATAAGACGTCCAATCTCAAACAGCAAAATAAAAAACGTCTCCCTTTTTTTAAATTATAACTAATTTTTATTTTTTTAAGTTTTTCTAAGTTTTCCTTACTTTCTAGGTTGAAATCGTTTTTGAGAAAACCACTGATGTCACTAGTTGATATTCCATATATTTACTTTTGGTTGCACATCCCGTTCTACACTGAAAAGCCTTTCAGTTTCCGGAAATCCATTGTTTTAAACGGGACTCGTCTGGTGTTGTTTCGGTTTGACTTCATACGAATAAAATACACGTGTAACATGTAAAAGTATATAAACGGTTGGAGAGATAAAATCGAATGAGCAAGGTTCTTCGCTCGATGGCCAAATGCCTTTCCAACACGCCACGCTTCGAGCGTCTACGGCCGACTTATAAATCCTAAGAAAATAAGCATCCTATTAAAATTACTATTCACCTAAATAGAATTATCTTGTTGCAATGAAATTACAGCATACATTTTTTTAGAAAGATGTCCCGTTGGAAAATTCATTTATGACGGAAGAAAGAGGTAAGTTGAACTTCGGCCGCCTTATAACCGGATCTCGCTCCTTCAAACTCCGCCACTTCAAAGGCAATGACACTTCCTTGAAGAAAAAGCTCGCGACACGAGTGCTTAAATGTGGGCTGTAAAGTGATTTGCCCGTCTCTCTGCAGGAAAACGACAGAATGGAACGAATTGAAGGATTTAGAAATAAGATCGATCCCACTTATTCACCATAGGGGAGTTCTGGTAGTGAGTAAAGTAAAAATATTCGGGTATTATTTTATTACAGATGCTAAAGTATATAAATTGTGAAAGAAAGAAATTCGAACAAGCAACGTTTTAACGATTTCGAATAGAAGCCCGAGTAATGTCAGCCCACGCCATCCAAGGTACGCGAGTCCAAGTTACAGTCATAGTCAGAAGTTGAAATTGTTTTTAGAGTATCGTAATTCGAGCGACAGTCCCCGCCAAGAAAACAAGTTCCCAGACCTCGCAGGCCATCTGCCAGTAGATCTGCGAGTCACGTCTTCTCCAGTGACATTTCGACATTAGATCTGCGAGGCAGGTCGTCACCTTCCGCGATCCACCCCCTATAGATCTACAAAGGATCCCGTGAGGGCGATATCCTAGTAGAGTGGCTCTTTCGAGGGTCTTTCTCTTCTTTCGTATCTTAATTGGAGGTGTCTTCAGAGGCCAAAACGAAGAAGACCCGAGGATGTTCACAAGACGGTTTGAACTTGTAAAGGCAGCATCAAGCACCCTATGATACCCAACTAATAATACTTCCCTCGCTTTTTAGAATATATATTGGAATATTCCTAAGCCGAACGTAAAAAAATTCTCGACGAGTTGAACACCTACTTTGCACTTCCAAGAAAAAGAAGTGGTTGGGGACTACATCCACGGGGGTGCCGCGATGAGTACCGGGAGACGACGAGGACCCAGATCTCGGGCACGGTGTACATTATATTTCCATATCGCCATGTTATTTTTAAACAGCTTTTCATAATTAAATCATTAATTGTCATAGACGAAGTTATCACAGTCGCGCTTGGGAGAAATATCAAACCTCTACAGGTCTTACATTTTAATGTAAATACACCCTGGATCTTTGATGCAGCTAAAATAATCGACCAATAGTCTTACAACTGAAATATAGGACTTTCACAACTGGCATTTATGTTTTTACTCTTGTTTGGGCGAAAGGGATTGTTTGGTCATATTTGACATGTAACCACATTTTCCAATGTTGCGAAAAGTGGATCAAAAATTGTGCTTCTGGTAAGGAGGATATTGAAGTCTGGTAAACCTTTCGTACTTTTTTCAAAGTTTGGGGGGTTTCAATAATGATTTTAAAGAACCTTTTCTCCACTGGACATATACATCTATTATGGAAGGCCTATAAATTAAAGACATATCTTGCAAATTCGCTTTTTCTTATAAGACTAAGCATTTTCTTTGGTGCCTCTTCCCTCATCTCTTTTGGTGTGATAATTTCCTCACCTTAGTCGCTGTACCGTAACCGACCTAATACTTCAGGTTTGTAAAGTGTATACCCCAATGTTTCAGATACCTCCTGTCTCCTCAGACTCTGCCCGTCTTCTTCAGATGTTAATTAAAAGGGCAGGGGCCGGTGTAGAGGTCTAATAATGTTTCTCAAATCTTGCCTACAGAAAAAGGGGAATTCATCCGCCTTCCTTTTGGGAAGATTTATTCATCTCTGAGCTTACCTTTTACCTGGTGCTTTTGTTCAGTGTTTGAGTTTTTCTTTCTCAAGCATTTTTCCAATTCCAACCTAAGCAGACATTCCGGTTCACCCAGTATTGGCTCTGGACCCATGGGTGAGGTTTTTGGGTTGTTGGTCAGCCTGCTCATTACCTACTATGGTACATATCCGGGAACTCGCTTTAAAATAATCTTGTTTAGTTTTCCCAGAGTCAATAAGCAATTTGGGAACTTCCAGGCAAGTTTGGATTTGAAAATATACACATTTTATACATTTATGACTGCTGAGAGTATGCAAATCTGTGCAACTTTTATATGTCTGCTTTGTGTTTACAATTAGCTCCGATATGTGTGAAATTTGAAAAACACATTCCTTGATTGTAAGTAAATAATATATCACACGATAAAAATGCCAGTTATTGGAAGGGGAGAATTCAGTTCAATTTCTTTGTGTTTAACTTTGAACAGGTAATCTAATCTTTTCTGATACCGTCTCGAAGCAATTTTTTTTAAAGTAAATATTTTAATTACTTTTCTTAAGGAAATCACCTTCAAGTGATACGAAGCTTTCCTTAAATTAATTTACCTTCGAAAAAGTCTGTATTAATATTTTAAGAGACAAAATGTTCGTCAGGGTGTATCGGAAATTTCGGATTTGACAATAAACAAGCTGAACAGTTCCGGAGTATTTGGCCTGGAAAGAAAGAAGCTCGTTGACGCGAAATGAAAAGTTGGACCAGTGTATCTCAGTTACTTGGACCGACTTTACCTTACGTCCGGAACTGCGATTATTTCGTCAACTGAAGTTGGAATTTTTTCGTCCTGCGAAAACATTTATAAAATTGTGTTATGATTGGCTTTTAAGAAGTTATCTATGTATGTCTAATGTCTAATGCAAAATCGGTGGATTTGAACTCGGGACCTATACCTTAATGTGATGAGCGCCGTGTCAACACCTAAAAAGTTTCTGCCACCGCCGTCCTTAATAAGACCTTTTAAAATTTAATTTTTAATTCACTAGTTTTCGTGGTCCGCTTGACCAATTAATATTTTTCAATTAATTAAGGCTTTTAATTGAGATAAAAAAGTTAGTGTTACGAGCGGGATGATTGAAAGATGGCAAAAAGGTGGGGTTGAGATGGGAAGTTGGTGCCTGAGTGGATTGAGGTCACGATAGCTCAAGTGGAAGAGCAGCGGTGTAATCAAGCCGAAGTTCGTGGGTTCGAATCCCGCTCGTGACACTGACATTTTTTTCTCAACTAAAAACCTTAATTAATTGAAAAATAATATAAAAATTTCTAGGTTGAGTGTCAATAAAAATCTTTATTTTATCACGTATGTAGTTATGTATACCATCAGCCCGTATTTCGTCGAAATTTTAACTTGTGTGTTTTATCAAATGCCAGTGACCAATAAATAGCCATATAACTTTTATTTTCTGCAAGCATTAATTGAAGTAATCTGTTTACCAATTTTACTGAGGGTTCATTATTATTATTTTATGTACCAAAATTTATACATTTAACAATTTTTTGTTACCGCCCGATAAAAGATCTGGCAGGAACCTGTGAGATCACAGGGATGGGGGTGGAGGAGAGGAGCCGGCCATTGCTGGAACCGTCGGTTTAGGATTGTTGGTTGAGGTTAGGGTTGTGTTAGGAGGTCAATAAGGCACTGTCTTTTCAGGCGGCGTGGAGGATCGTGGCTGTAACATTCAAGAGCTGTGGCTTAGTGTAGGAAGAGAGCGGGGTGGAAGTTGAAGAATCGTGTCTGGATCTTCTCCGTTATCAATGGGATGTTAGATTTTTGTGAATAGTTTGATTAGTGACATAGCAGAGAGAGGTGAGGATACGACGGAGAACTGTTAGGTCGTAGTGAGTACTCTTCGGATTTCGATCCAAGTAGACGTTTGAGCTGTACGTGAGTTCGGTTCAGTTCCTTTCTTTTTTGTCTTATTTGTATATTCTATGTAAATCTGCTGTCGAAGTTTAACCCAAAGTATCGGATTTGGTTGAATGGAGTGAATATTTTACAGTGCATTGGTGGGCAGGTCCTTCTTCTAAGTGTGAAAATCGCGAGCCGGCTCTTTTGTAAATTTAACTTGATGAACCACTGAGTGCGAAATTTGGTACTGAGGTTTAGATGGTCTCGTGCCTTTAACAATAGGTTAACTGTACGTCCACTTCTACTTTTGTTTTTTGCAGACTCATTCTGGGATGGAAGGTCTGTGGAGCATATGGAACCTTTGGCCAGTTTGTCTTCTTGTTACCTTTACGTCCTGACACACATGGAGTCATGTGATTTCAGAATGATTTGGAAGCATTCGTTGTGTATTTTAGATGTAATTTTTTACAAGCTGCTATACACAATATGAATACAATATTGGGGTATCACCCCTGCTAATGATAAAAATATTTCTTATTAGAAATTGATTATAGTTGCTAATTTAGTGTACACCCTTCACTTTCTTTTTCGTCTGCCAGATTTTTAATAAAATCAATAATCCAACAGTAGGGTATACACGGATTGATACACGTCTTTTGTAATCTTTATAAACGCGTGGTTCATACCTTTTCATTACGAAACCTGTCAATTAATCCAATCCTTGTTTTTATTAAGCCTGTAATTTTAGTTTATTTTACAAGTGACGATTATTTGCGTTTCGCTCACGACAAAATCGGGGCCGTTTCCATGCCGCCCATCCTTTTTAACCATCACAAATTTGTTTGGTTTTCACGTGTCATATTTGATCAAAAAAAGCGCTAAACAGATGCACTCGTCTGCCTGTCCGCCTCATTGGACGTTTGACATGGGGTAATACGTTACTTTTTCACGGGCAATCATAAAAAATTCGTTTCAAAAAGGTAACGCGTTTTTTTTTGTACTTTGACACTAATTCTAGAGAACGTGGAATATATTTTAAACGTCCAGTAATTTAGATGAATATATAATATGCAAATTTTACTTCTGTCTTAGCGTTATCCGGAACGTATCTCTAAAACGACATAGCACACCCCCCTCCTATTAAGTTGAATTAATATTATTACTTCTACACAACATATTTCCATTTTGATACGGATTTTCCTTTGAGATGAAGGTATTCTGGTGAAAAACCCAGCGATTAAACCTCACGTTTTACAATTATATCGTTTATTGAATAGTTTTTCAGGTCAATTAGTTGGTCGAGAAGAGAACACAAAAATTTTAAGTTTTGATATCATTTTCCCAAAGTCAATTTGATCTATAACAAAAAAACTTTCTTTTATTTAGCTTTATAGTGTAGTGCAAATTCAACTTCGTATTTTGGCTTTTTAAATGGGGGTAGTTAATTTTTAGCAACAACCTAAAATTCTGACCGAATTTTTTCATTTGCTTATACAAAACAGTTTATTCTGTTCACACTTTGGTGTTTTTTTTTTTTTAATATCGGTCAGTATTATAATTTGCTATCCATCCTTGAACAACATAATTTCATTTCAATTTGATGAAGAGTTTTAGAGAAACGTGTGCCGAAAGGTTAAAACTTGTTTTATTTACGCCCAATTTATGAACTAAAGACAGCGATTTCTTTTGATTATGAAGAAAATAGTAATATTCCGACATTCCAAAAAGTATTTGAAGCACTTCTAAATCTCGGAATCTCATGAAACCACGACCATCGCTGTATTTCATAGAAAATAAAAAATTAAAAATACACATTTTCTCTTCGAAAATCTCCGGATAACTTTTAAAATGATTCAACTGGGCTTAGTTTTTACGAGATTTTTTATTTGAGAAGGTAGTTTTTAATACAGGATTCCATAAAAGACAAGAGTCTTCAAAAAAGGAAAAGTGATGTTGATTTAAAATCAAGGCAAGACACACCCAAGAACACTTGATTCCCGACATTTCAAAAAGTATTTGAAGCACTTCTAAATCTCGCAATCTCATGAAACCAGTTCAGTTTTGGCTAAAAAAAGTTTAGGATTGATGGTTTGTTTTATATTAAAAGCATTCTTAGGGGAGAAATGATAAACATAGAATAAATCACAATTCGTTTGTTTTTTAAGAAACTTTTTGTAACTGTTTATGCTTATCATTGTCGATTGTTTTCTCATCCGGATATTCACAGCATGACTTATTCTTTGCGCTTAATTTTACAAAATTGAACGTTCCAACTGAGCCGAAGCGATCAATCGAATCTGAAAAAGATTTGCCCCTGTTTGTTATGGGACTGGAGGGGATTTTCCGAGTCGCGCTCTACATCAGGACCGAGGAGTATTACAACAGTAATTTGTAAAAACGAATGCCTGTGGGTGGTTCTATTGTGAAAACCGCCCGGATGAGCCGATGAGGATTAAAGCTTCGTGGGAAGAGAGCGGGATTAAAGGGGACGGCAAATCACTTACAAAATCACCTCGTAAGGGTTTTAAAAACATTAGGAATTAATCAATCCATTTTATGGGGTTTTTTTTTTTTAATAAGGTCGGCTCTCGTCATAAGCGAAATTGGAACTGTGGAAATATCACCGTAATCGGTCTATGTCTGCGATACGCCCATTCAAAAGTTTTGCTTTATTCGCAATATTTTTATCGTTCTAAAACCGTAAAGGATAATTAAATAATAAATAAAGATTATTTCATATATTAATGTACCGTGAACAATAAATATCTTTTATTTTATAACTTTATGTACTTTATTATATCTATCGTAAATGTCAGGATACTATTTCCTCCCCACTTTCTCACTATTTCTTTCTTTTTTCCTTCTCAATCTTCCTCTCTTCTTCTGCCGTTAAAAGAACTTTTTCCCAGGACATAAAAATGTTTTCTATCGGGCTACTCTCTCTTTCCTTCACTTTTCATTATCTATGTTTTTCGTTTTCCCTCTCTCTCACTTTCTCTCTCTCTCTCTCTCGTTCTCCCGCTCATTCAATCCCATCTTTCTCGCTTTGCCTTTCCCTCGGACCGTCTCTTCATCCCGCTCTCTTTATCTCTCTCTAATTCTCTCTTTTTTTTCTCTCTCTCTCCATCTATCTATTCATTCCACTCGCTCCCTCTTTCTCTCTCCCCAACCTTCGTAAATTCTTGCTGAGTCTCCGTTCTCTCTCTCTCTCTCTCTCTCTCTCTCTCTCTCTCTCTCTTTCTCTCTCTCATTTTCTTTCTCTCTCTCTCTTTACCATTTTTCACACTTTAATTATCTATATCAAATTTTCGTTTTCCCGCTCTCACTGCCTGACTCTTTCTCCCTCTCCTTATCTTGTTCTCTGTTTCTCTCTCCCCGTCCCACCATCCAACTCTCTCTCTCTTTTTATCCCTCACTCTCTTTCACTTTCTCTTTCTTTTCTTTCTTTTACTCTTTCATTCTCTCTCTTTTTCGTTCTCTCCTTCTCTTCATCCACATCTCGTTCTCCATCCCTCCCTCCCACCACCCTCTGACCCCCCCCTCTCTCCGATTCATTCTCTCTCTCTATCTTCTATCTATCTATCTATCTATCTATTCATATCTTCCTCTCGCTCATTCGCTCTTTCTCTCTCCCCATTCCTCGTAAATTCTTGCTGTGATTCTCTTTTTATTTGCAATCTTCTCTCGTTTCTCCTTTTTTTCTTGTCCCTCTCTCCCCCCTCTCTCTTTCTCTTTTTCTCGCTTCCTTTTTTTCCTTACCGTCACAAATCCACTTTTTCTTTAACTACCTAAAACGTCAAATCGTTTATAGTACGAAAGTCATATTTCTACTCTATTTTTCAGCATTTTGTTTTAAGAACTAATTGTACCAAATAAATTACACATTATGGAGAAAAGTTTTTCAAAAAGTGTTGATTCGTCCACCAAACTTCTATTCACAAATTTAATAAAAGTAAATTACTAAAGTTCGAATCGTGTCGTAAGTACGCCCACACGGCGACGCGAGCAATCTACTGGCGAGAGCACAAATTAAAAGAATGAAATTGTACGTCAACGCGAAGAATAGAAATGGGCCCGGGGACAGTAGAACGCCGGTTTATTTAGGGGTTATTCGTACAGACTGAAGTGATGGTCGATGGTCGCCCACGTGCTCACCAAAGGATTCGGTGG
>CM077101.1:16136070-16151793 GCA_039619505.1 Cimex hemipterus
AGTTCGACACTGGTCCGTGCCCACCGTTTCAAAAGTCAATCGCAATCACCCGGTTAAACAGGAGATGTTGTGAGCGCACGTTCGACCTTGTCTCACTGTTTGGCCTGCTAATCTCACTCGGCTGATGAAGCCGAGGACCGGCGATACTGAAAAAAAGATACCGATCAGAAAGCGGCGGAGGACGTAGCCAACTCTCCTAATCAGCATCCGGTTTTATTCTGGATTAAATTTGGCCAAGTGATGCACGTTTTCTAAATCCAAACTTGCTTAAGTTTGACACGTAGAAGTTTCAATCCCTTCACACACAAATTATTGATCCTCCAGTCCATATTATGCCATAGGTTACTGAATATTCTTCCGGAATTTTCATCGCCTGTAATCGCCTTATAAGGAATAACGCATATCATAGCGGTTATCATTGTTCAATAATTATAAATATGGTCAGGCTTGAACAAAAAAATAAATTGTTGGTGTATTTCGTCTAAGGTTTTATTTTTTCATTCTATAAAGTGGCTACAGGCAAGAAGATTGCTAGAGGGCATGGGGTTTGGCAATTCCATCATATATGTTCAAATTTGGCATTACTGATGAATGGTAACGACTAGATGTAGTAACTATAGTAAAAATAATGTAATTTTATGTCTTATGTAAAGTAAAGTATATAAAGTGGTTACAGGCAATGGTTGAACGTCAGAGGCCATAAAATGGCTTATCAGTTCCATCATAACTGTTTACATTTGATAATGATGATAGCGAGAAACAACGTGATTTGGCAGTTCCATCATACGAGATCGTATTCATCATTATCGGCGGACGATATCGATTAAATATTATAATTATTAATGTCACGATATAAAGAGATTTAATGTATTTAATTTTTTAAAGCGGAGGAAAATTGCTGGAGGACAGACGGTTTATCAGTCCCAAACCTGTTAATATTTATCATTGATTCATGATAACGGTTAGATCCGATAGTTATTAGTGATAAAGCGATTGTTTGCTTTTAATGTATAAAGATTTCAAATAGATAAATAGATTTTCTGAGCCAGTTTTGATTATTAATGACGTTTGATTAATTAATTACTTATTTATGTTGAGGGGTAGGAAGTAAATTATTGATAATAGACTATTGTGGAAAATATAATTTACTCCCTACCCATGAAAATGGAGTTCCTCAAAACCAGGGTTCACACTATCAAAAGGATTTTTTTTTTAAATTTCCAATAAAAAGAGAGTTGTTGTTTACATTGCCTGAATTGAAATTATAGTTTGATTAAATTGGATTTTGTCCTGCTTCAACGATCTCTTCGATCTTACCTTTTCTCAATCTACTTCGTCCCACCGTTTTCGCTGGGATAATAACCAAATTGAATTTTTTGAATATTTCAAAATCTTCATCTAGATGGCCTACAATCTTGTTGAACAAGGCATAATTGTTTTTTGTAGTTTATCTCATCTGCTTATTGCCTACTTAATTGCAGGCCGATAAGTTGCTTTGGAGGTGTATCTTGATAAAAATAATACGTCATTTCTATTAATAAATGAACAAAACTACACTGAAGGGGAAAATAAATGCAGCAATAAATTGTAATTTATTTAGGTTTATTCAAATTTTGCACACATCAAAGAGGTTTTCTTCAGATGGAAAAATAAAAGGTTTAATACATAATACTAAAAGAAATATTGAGTACAAAAATCACATTAAAAAAACTTTTAAAAAATTATCAGCTCTGGCACGAACCACGTCCGTTCCTTGGAAAAGATGTTCAGTAAAATCCTGTTTTAAAATTTTTTCCCATTCATCGAGAACATTCGTTTCCAACTCTTCTAGGACTTACTACATCGGCGCGACCCTATGCTACCCGACGCTTTGCCTTGTTTGGGTAGGGGGTGCGCATCTATGCGACGTCGAGCGCACGCCACCTACAGTCACACTGCGTATATCAAAATAATCACTATCACAATCGCAACGTCTCTTTTGTTCTTAATTCACAATCTTAAGCAAAACCTGATAATAAATTGTTAGTTAAATTTTATGAGCGTAACCATGTAATAAATTGTTTGCTAAACTTAATTGGTTAAAAAAAAAGCTATTGCAGTGGTTTGATAAATTTTCTTCCTAACCATCATAATTAAATAATTTGTATAAAAACCCAAGAATTTTTCATCTCGTTTAATTTGATTTACATTAAAATAAGCATATTGTAATTAACATAACGACAAAATTATATATACATAATTTGAATGAATTATTTATCTCGTTTAATTTGGTTTTCATTAAAATAAAAATATTGTTATTATTATAACGACAATATATTACATATATACAATTTGAAATAAACTACAAAAGTTATGAGTGTCCTGTTCTGACGCTAATCGACGAACATGGTGTAATTTTGTGGGCAAAATCATGAAATAAATTGTTGGTTAAATTTTATTATTTTATTATTATTTGATCTCGGTTAATTCGGTTTATTATTAGGTCTAATTAGATCAGTTAAATAAATAAAAATAAATTAAATGTAAAAAATATTTATGTAACTAAGTTTGGCCTTTGATTATTCTGATAAAAGATCTAACAATGTATTTTTTGGTGTTAAAACAAAATAATTCGACCCGTTTCGACATTTATTCGGGCCATTTTCAAGGCAGAAAGTGTAGCGTTGTTGTGAAATTTGAATTCAGAGCGATTTCAAACAAAACCAATACGACGCTACAAGAATAGCACTACACTTTACGCCCTGAAGATGACCCGAATAAAGGTCGAAACGCAGCCAAAAAATGAAAAATGTATTTTTCTAAACTACCTTTTTTTTGAGCGCTTTTCTTTAATAAATCACTAAAAAAAATAACCTTAACGCAAAATAAAAATGCCAATTAATGTTCAAGCAACGGATTTTAGGCATGTGCCTAATAGATCCACAAATATTCATTAGAAAAATTTAAAACAACTTCTTTTTCTTCTTCCCCCGATTTCATTTATAATTCGTAAAAGAAAGAGGTTCGAGCTATTTTCTGTACGAAAATTTTATGTACGATTTGGGATAAATCAATAGATAGTCGTCAGTGACCATATATTCATTTATTTCGTTTCGGGATAAATTAATAATGCCCGAGAGAAAACTCATTTCATCTGTTTTGCGCGTAACACAATCTCCTGTAATCACATATGCACAAGCATATGCAAATCATTTCGAATCCCTGCAAGCTATTTTATAATTTAAATGTACTATTTAACTTTATGAACATATAATTTAAAAGTTGTTAAACAGTCCAATATGTTGTTGCGTTTTGCTCGGTGCAAACCAAAAGCCATTAAATTCAACGAGACACATTTAAACTATCTAACAACTCTTTCCTTATCCTTAAGAAAAATTTAGACAAATTAGAGATGAAAATCTGGAAATATGTCTCAAGTATGCCCATATCCTAACAGTAGAAAAGACGGTAAATTAAAAATAAAATTCATTAGAGTTCGATGATAGTCCGATTGACCGAATAACTTTTTTAAATTCATTAATCTTTACGTAAGGTACCGGTTGAGATAAAAAAAGTCATTGTCACGAGCAGGATTCGAACCCACGACCCTAGGCTAAATAAGACTTTTTTATGTGTAGAGATTAGTGACCGTTAATAGATAATTATTCAAATATCGTGAGGTACGATCTGGTGTGGTGTAGGTATCAGAAAAACATTTTCTTTATCGTGCCGACGTTTCTATCTTTTATTGAGATCATCTTCGTGTGGTATTGAGTGTGCGACACGCAAGAATGGCACAAATACACAGAAGACAAACACTTTGAGCCCTGAAGATGATCTCAATGAAGATCGAATCGTTGGCACGACACAGAAACTGTTTTCCCGATACCTACATCGCACCAGACCGCACCTCACGATATCTGAATATCACTTTTTTCTATCTCGACCAATGTCTTACATAAAAATTAATTAATTAATAAAAGTTATTCGGTCAATCGGACCAGACACAATAATAAATTTAAAAAGTAAAATGAAGCGTATCTTCACGAAAGCTCTACGTAGCCATTTCATTTGTCGCCGAGAATCAAACAGATTTCACGTCTGTTGAAAAATGTCAAAAAGGAGAGATGAGGCTGACATGGGAAGTCCGAGTGGATCGAGGTAACGATAGCTCAAATAGTAGAGCAGCGGTGTGTCTACCCGAAGGTCGTGGGTTCGAATCCCGCTCGTGACACTGGCTTTTTTTTTATCTCAAACAATACCTTACATAAAGATTAATTAATTAAAAATACAATGTTTTCATTTTTTGATTAAAACATTCGTCTACCTTTTCTGCTCCCAATAGTATGTTTCAAAAAGGATTCCAAGAACTGATTTATTTTTGTTAAGTTATTGAAGTTACCTTTTTATTTCTTTGGAAGAAACAAGTATCAGGAATGTAAAGGTTTCTTATGTTTTCATATTCACTTTGTTTCCTCTATCGTCTTATTTGTTCCTGTAACATCAGTTTAAATTTTTAGAGATATTTAAAATCTATAAACCATTTTTTTTTCATTTATTTATATGTTTTTAGAATTACCAGCTCTTTCGAACAATATCCTCCTGCTTCCTTTCGGCTATGGCGGTTCTTTGTAGTCGCTTTTTGTTTACGAACTCCCGCTTTGCTATTCGCTCCAAGTCTAATGTTTTAGGAAATTATTTACCTGGTCCGATTTGGAATGAACCCGAAATAGGAAATGTTACAATCGCCGAATGGCTATTTCTTGCAAAAGTGGCATAAAATTTACTCTAACGGCTTCTAGTAAAGATCAATCGTCATAATCGATCGTTTCTGTTATCTAAACTGTTGAAGATAGCACAGCATTCCATTCATATATCTTTGCAGCGCGAATTCAAACTTTTCAATTTTATTGCCACCCATGAAAAATTACGTTTTCACGCATGTGAATTTTCTTGTTTTTTGAGTGAATGTTTTAGAATAGTTATGATAAAGGAAATTTACAGTTTATCAGAACAATGTTTTTTCTATATTTTTACTACCTGAATATTCATAAAATATGCACCTCGTAATATAAGGTTGTTTACATGTTTTCATTATACACGGTAAAACATGACCGGAAGGGAGTCGCCAGCCATTGTTCGTCTCCTAGTTTGGTGCGAGGTTAGTCCTTGATGAGGAGGTCCTGAGATAACCTCTGCTCTCATCGGCGGACAGGATTGTAGGGATGCTAGTTTGTCGTGGAACTCGAAAAATTTGGACGGGATTAATTTACTTACAAAATGTTTTTTTAGGTCATTGTGGAGGACTGAGTAAGGAGTTGGATACATAGTAAGGAGCATTAACTATTATTCTAAGGACTTTGGATTGGAAGGATTGAATTCGTTGGAAGTGGTAGGTTTACCTACTCCATAGTTCTAGTCCATATGTTCAAATCGGTTTCAGTAGTGTCTGGTTTGTTTTTGTCGACAAATTAGATTTGTGTCCGAGTAGTTTATAGAGTAGTCCGAATCGTCTATTCAATTCGTGCCTTTTTATTTGGATGTGCTATTTCTACGTGAGTCGTGAGTCAAGATAGAGCCCGAAGTGCGATACCCAGTCAGCTTTCGGAATAGGGATGTTATTGGCGTGTATTTTATGAGTTTTGCTTCGGAGTGTAAATTTAATATGGGTGAACTGGTTAATTCATTTTATTCTTCATATTTGGTTCCATTCTGCAATACGATGTACGAAGATTTTCCAGGAACGGGATTGGACGAAAGGCCGGCTGTGTCGTAAGCGAAAGATGTAAGGAGATCAGAATGTGTGGATGGGGTGTCTGATGTGTAGAGGAGGTTCAAGAGTGGTACGAGTACACTGTACTGTGGTACTCCCGCTCCCATAGGACAGTGGTCGGAGTAGTCCGACCCTTGTCGGACTCTTGAACTACCGTACAGTAAGGCAGGATCGAAGGATGGGGTGTAAAGTGTTTTAATTTGTACAGGATACCTCCTTGCTATACACGATTAAACGCCTGTGATAGGTCTAGGAAGGCTCCCGGACATTATTGTGTTCCCTTGAAGGATATATGGTCTACACCGCAAACCGCCTGTTGGGTTGTGGAGTGTTGGGAGCGAAAACCAATTGGTTGTCCGGGAGATTTAAGTGAAGGAATCAAAGGTTTTGATAGGATCTTTTCATATATTTTTGAGAAGAGAGGTAGGAAGTATGGGCGGGTCTTCCGGGTGTAGGGCATAGGATGATATTTGAGTATCTCCAAAAATTTGGTTCCAACCTATCGATCCATCCTAACCCTACCGCTAGAGCCCTCTCCACATTTCCAATCCCGAGAATCCGCCACGTCGCCTAAAACGACGATGGCCCCGGGACCTCCTTGCCCCTTAACCCATTAAAATGAGTGCCAGCACTGGCTGGTTTCTCTTGACATGCGTCCTGGTATCCGTGTTAGTGCTGTGACCGAGCGGTGAACAATATACATTTGTATTATGTACAAGTATGTATAGGCTACAAATAAATAAATTTTAAAAAAATCCAAAGCAAAGGGAAGTGTGTGTCGCGGAGTGTACTGTTGCGGAGGTATGTGAGATCAATTATCGCTTTTTAGGAAATTCATGGAGGATTCTGGACGTAATAAGATCAAAACAAGTCGTTCGATTAGGTAATCGGGTAAGGAAATATTTGACTTCGGATTGGATTGTTTTGGGAAGTGGTGGCAACAACTTCGTTTAAAATTGGTAAAAATGGACAATTTTTTGTTAAATTTAATCGACTTTGTTCAAGAAATTTGGTCAGACATGAACAATTGTCTTGCGTCCACGAACACTCATTCAAATTGCTATTAAATGTGTTTAAATGTTTTATGAGAAAAATGCACCAATATAAAAGGAACTTTCCTGCTACATTCAAATTTAAAAGAAAAGATGCTTGCCTTTTATCTCCTGATTTTCTGCTAGGTAGCTATGACGGATCCTACAGATAATTAGGACAATTCGATTTACTCTCCAAATGGGCCTGAATGTTAATATGAATAGCACTGATATGATTTAGTTCAATTAACGCTTGTGCCAAATGCCAATATGGAAATTCGTCAATACAGGCTATTTATTTCAATCAGATCTATTAGTTCTGGCGAGCTGTTGGAAATTTAAAATTTAGTATGCAAGATAGAATCCAACCAGTAAAAACCTGAACATTAATACGTGATTTTTTTTTTTAATTTTCGGTCCGAACAATTGAACTTTAAGAGTCTTTCAGAGGATTTCATATTTTCCAATTTAATCAGTGTTAACAGGGTTTGGAACATCCTGATGGATTATTTAAAATAATTTATTTATAACTGTACATACTAAATTCACATATTGAAAAAGTGTTTCGTATTGTTATTTTCACCTGGGCAATTACCAAAGCATGGGCAGGGCTTCAGCGTTAGAATTGATGCAGAAAAACTTGTAACATTAGAAAATAAGTTAAGATCAGTTTGTCGATAAAAGGAATGTTGACGTCTGTTGACGCCCAAGAAGTTTTCATTTTTGTTGTTTTCGGCTGAACAAGGTTCGTCTCGGGAGGCCCTGTTTAACTCGCTGAGGTTTTTATTTTGGCAAGCGATAACGCCGGTGTCTTCGGCCTTTGCACGGGGGTAAGTTAGCCGTTCGCTTGCCTGGGTCAGCACAAGACGCACCGATTACCGAATCGATTATCGAACCTTAAATCGATATTCTTTCGACTTTCACCATCGATTTCTTCGATTTAACGCCTTGTCGTCACATCACCGACCTTACGGATTACATCAATTGTATCGTCATCCATCTCTAGAGGCACCGTCGACGTGAAACCCAGCAGCAACCTCCAGCTCAACACAGCTTATTTCGGTTGCTTGGAGAAGCGAGTCGTCAACCCACCAAGTACCTTTTTATTTGTTGTTTTTTGTTTTCGTAAAACCCTGGCCAGTAGGTTTGATTATGAATTATTTTGGATAATTAAGGAAATTTCTTTTACCTTTTTCTTTGTGTAAATAAATTACAAATATTCAGTTTTTTAATTTTTCAAGTATTATCAATCTCCCCTTTCTTTTTCCCAAATTCATCTTAAGTATAATAAATAGTTGCCACCTATTTAAAAGCGAATAAAAAGCACAACAAAAATTTGATTGCACCTCTTGAAACGGGTACGGAAGTTTGCGGGTCAATTAAGATCCGCCCTTCCCCCCAAACAGCGTCTTTGTGGAAAGTGTGTGACGTAGCAGTTTTGACGTTTGAGTACTTTTTGTTTGACGGATTCGTAGCAATGATTTTCCATGGGTTTGCTAAACCTCACTGTACCATGTCTCGAAATTTACGACGTGGTAACACTGGCGATTTGTCTGAAGACTTTTTGTTGGATGAGTTAGATGCGATTTGGACTGAACCGCAGAGATCCAAATCCCCAAGTTTTTGGTTATAGAACGATTATCTAACTTCAGTAGGATAAAAGGTTTGATGGGTTTTGGAATTCGTAAAGAACAGGAATAGAGATGGGTTGCGAATTTCTGGACGTGTACTTGCAACTTTATTGTTAAAGTTTATATAATTCAATTAATTACGGTTTTTAGTTGAGATGAAAAAAAGTTAATGGCACGAGAGGGATTCGAACCCACGACCTTCGGTTAGATACGCCGCTGCTCTACCACCTGAGCTATCGTGACCTCGATCCTCTCGGACATCAACTCCCCATCTCAACCTCACCTTACGAGTTTTGCCTCCTTTTGCCATATTTTTCATCTCAACTAAAAACCGTAATTAATTGTGTTATATTAATTGGTCGAACGGACCACGAAACCAGTGAATTAAGAGTTTATATAATTACTGATTTTGTTTATTCTCTTGTTTCCTGGTACTTTAATTACAGCTTTGGCGGAGAGAAATTTTCAAAAGGGATGGTTTCAACAAAAACTTTCTTTTTGGCCTCCCCCCCCAAATAAAACGAGCCTAATATATACATATAAGTATGTAAACACATTTTCACCGAGCAAGAAATTGATATATTCAGTTTAAACAGTTGGCAGAATTGTTAAAAGCGTAAAATTGAAACACAATTGAATATGAAAGTAATTGAACCAGGATGGATGAATTATAAATAATGAATATCTTGTTTTTCGTTTTGACCGTCTTTCGTGCCCCATTAAAAGTTGTTTAGAGCAGGTCAGATGGGTCGAGACAGTTTTCCAGTGTATCAAATAGTTTGTCAGCTACAGGTATACGAAGTATACGAATACGCAAGTAGATTCAATTATTCTATGTTAAATTAATTTTACATAACACATTACATAACATAGTTTGAAATAAACTACACAAAATGTGAGTGTCCTGTTCTGGCGTTATTCCCCGAAAATGGTGTAATTTTATGAGCAAAACCATGAAATAAACTGTTAGTTAAATTTTATAAGCAAAACCGGGTAATAAATTGTTAGTTAAATTCATTATATTAAAAATGGTATTTCGGTGTTTTGTTCAATTTTCTACCACACCGTTAAAAATTATTTTTTTAAATAAAAACTAATGAATTTTTGATCTCGGTTAATTTAGTTTATGTTCAAAAAAGTATGTCGTAATTAATATAACGACAATAATACATGTAGTTTGTATAAAAAAATGAGTGTCCGGTTCTTTTGTCTTCGACTGTACTGGATGCTACGCGACGAAAATCTGGACAGTGGGGATCGCAGAGCGTAAAGTAGGGTAGCGTTGCGTAGCGTCGGCAGATGTGCAGGGGGGGGGAGTAATAGGATCTTATGGAAAATTGGACTTTGGATTTAGGTCCAGTATCATCGGGTAGTTTTGCATGTCATCGCATCGGGTGTGTTACCCGCTTAAGAGGGGGTGGTAACGTTCTAACGAAAGACTTAATGTTTTTATAAATACACTTCCACTTGATGGACATGGATTTTCAAACGCGTTTCATTTTTGACATCTGTTCTTTACGCTTAAGCATTAAACATTGCAGGCCTACCAGATTTAGTGTAGTCCACCAGCAAGTCCAGCTCTTGTAATTTAGAATAAATTACCGGCAGGCCACGAGAAATCCCCACCTGGGTTGATGGGTCAGACCTCGGTCGTATCCGTCCAGCCGTTCAAGAAGCCATCGAGCTATCGCGGTAGCCGAGTGGTTAAGGCGTCAGACTCTCGGCTAGTAGACCCCGGTCGTGGGTTCGATCCCCACCGTCGCCTCTCGAATTTTTCTGACGCCTAAGGGGACCGGTGGCAGCAATTAAAAGAAATTGACACGGCACTCATCAATGGAAGGGGCGGGACCGGATCTCAGCGACCCTGCGTCTGGTCTCAACTCCCTTCAAAAATGAGTTTCTTTGATGGAAGAACACTGGTACAACGGGGGCTCAAGTTCACTTTGTGTTGCGAGCCCTCCCCCAAAATTATGGAAGTTCAATAAGCTGAACAGCTGCAGTGCTCAGGAGGGAACTCCTCCAGTCCCTGGTATCCATTGTATCCATCCATCATTTGAAGTACTGTTAAACATCCTGGGACTAGATTCATTCTGATATAAAAAACGCTGTGGCGTGTTTAGCTTAAGGTCGTTGGTTCGAATCCCGCTCGTGTAGCTGACTTTTTATCTCAATCAAAATCTTAATTAAAGAGTAATTAATTTAAAAAAAAACTCGTTATCGTCAAACATCTAAGGGGTGTCCAATTGCAAGTTTGTGAAGCGGATACGCCCATGTTCATTTAATTCGCAACTTTCAACAAATTGAAGCATTTCTAAAGAATAATACTTGGGACTAGAGTCATTCCATGGGAAAGAGCATTTCATTTAACAAATGGCTTAAAGAAAAAATATTTTGAAATGAAAAGAAGATGAAAAAATAGGAAAATAAGCGAACTTTTAATTTTTGCTTCTTCCGAACTTATGAAAACTAAGTTCAATAAAATTTTAAAATATGTATATCCAGTGATTGAGAAATGAGGACATGCCTAAGAAATATTGAAGAAAATAACAATCATTTTACTTTGTTATTCTTGCCATCTTTTGAACTGGTTATTTAGAGGAAAAACTCCGATAAAGTTTTATGACAAGCAACAAAATCCCTTTTCTTAACTGCAAAACCTAATAATAAAACCATTTTTTCTTATTTTAAAAAGGCTTTGAATGATACTACGGTTGTATAGCAACAATAGTAATCTTCTCCGAGATGTTTTAAACAATAGTTTTCTTTATTCTTTCAATATTGATACAAAACAATGCACAATTGAGTATTATTTTTATTCAAGAGGCAAATCTGATTGATTACTTCCGTTCAATGGGCAATTAAAACAAAATCAGAGTTATGCCGAAATTCGGGGAAAAAATATCCACTACAGAGCATAATTATAGGTGAAAATTATCCAATCGTTATTCATGCCACAATTGCTCCTATTGTTAGACTGTTCTGGCTGTATTAAGTGGAAAAAGATTATTAAATTATTACCTTCTGATACATCCGTTCTCCAAAATAATCCATTACATGTATTGGAGAACAGGCGTAACAAAAGGTGAGAAGATACAACTTCTCAGGTGATGCGATCTGTTCATCAAGCACGAATTTGTCCTCTTTCAGTCCAGAAGCATTACACTCAAATTTCTTTTCCTTCAGAGAAAAATATTTTTTTGTAGAGAATGCAGTTTTTGATGCAGAATTTACGTAAGAGACGAGAGCCTCCAAAAAGCGAAAGAGTTGGCTTCATCCAAGTTCATCAAGGTAAAATACACCCTGATTTGCAAGCTTCCAAAAATTATTTAGAGCACTGAAAAATCTCGGAATCTCATAGAATTAGGTTTAGTCCGTGCAAATATTGTTGTAATTTAATACAGAGTAAATAATTAGTTGTTTTTTTTAGCGAAAAGAAGGGGGCCGCGGTAGCCGAGTGGTTAAGGCGTCAGACTCTCGGCTAGTAGACCCCGCGGTCGTGTGTTCGATCCCCACCGTCGCCTCTGGAATTTTTCTGACGCCTAAGGGGACCGGTGGCCGCAATTAAAAGAAATTGACACGGCACTCATCAATGGAAGGGGCAGGACCGGGTCTCAGCCACCCTGAACCTGGTCCCAACCTCCTTCAAAAATGAGTTTCTTCGATGGAAGAACACTGGTACAATGGGGGCTCAAGTTCACTTTGTGTTGTGAGCCCTCCCCCAAAAATGGAGCCAGTGTATAGTACAATAAGCTGTACAGCTGCAGTGCTCATAAACCAACTTATTTTCGCTTCCTCTGAAACTATGGAAGCTAATTTCAATATTTTTTAAAACAAATATAATCCTTGTATATTTATTGTAAAACACCCTAATCTGTGGAAAAGCCTAAAAATATTTAAAATTCGTGTTTTTAATTTTTTCTGCTCCTAAACTTCTTTTTGTTTGGGGGGGGGGGTGTAATGAATTCATATTACCCATGCTTCTGATTTCTAAAGAGCATGACTGGTAACCAAGCGCCTAGGACAGGGCAAGTCGAGACCCAACCCACCGCCATGCTCCATCTACTTTTTTTGGTTATACGTCAATTTTGCATTCTTCAAGATGGGCTAACTCAAATGGAATGTATCCTCCTTACCTGTGGAAGCGAGGACTCCAGACAAAACGGCCTTGTTTGCCCCTCCAGAGACTGAATTGCCTCAATGTACTTACTTCGGATTTCGTCATATTCTAGGCATTACATCATTATGTGGCTTAAATTTTCCAGGCAATCAAACGTGGAGCAATTAGACGTTTCCCTACGTCACATTCTATGCTTATGTGGACCCCACATACCGTGATTCCTTCTTATAGGGATAATTGTTGTAAAATATTGACTAGAAGCCCTAAGATTTTTAAACCAAGGTCGCTGTGGTATCATAGGGTATCTATTCCTATATGAAAATCCTGCCATCCTAGTGCCAACTAAGGATCCTTTTGCAGTCCTTTTGGCCATTGTGAAGTCGCATGGTAGCGCGTATTCCGCCGCTCTCTTTTCAAGCGTGTCGACCATCTCGCTTTCCCGAATACCAGTGCCCTCGTATCCAACACAGTTTGACCACTTTACTTCTCTCTACGATTTTGTATTTCATCAGCATGCTCACCGTTATGTGATCGCATTTAGAATTAACGTTTGAATTTGTCAAGTGAGATACCACACTTTTAGAATCCGTTATGATTCCGGCTTTTTCGATATTCATATTTTGTATATATTCGATTGCCTTTAAAATGACCATAGATTCTGCCGAGAAGATAAAGAAAAGTGCGGGGAAAGCAAAGCAAACATTTTATTAACGTTGCTTATAGGATCATAAGGAAGGAGGAATTAGGAAGCTAGGTATCCGGACGGGCCACCGCCCACTGAAAAGACCCCTCTCCGTAATGGGTCTTCTACCAGATCCCTTTTGCCGTTTTTGCGAATTAAAAGAAGAAACGGCAACGCACTGGCACTACCTCGCAGAACGTGGTAGGTATGCGAGGTCTAGATTTGAAACGTTTGAAGGAGAGGATATCACCAAATCCCTCCACGAGATTAAATGGTCTTGGGGTTTCTGGACAGGTCCAAGAGGTTTATGCAGTACACGTGAGCCGACCAAGTCCCCGATTTTTTAGGAATGGGGTACGAGTCTACCCAGTCTACCCAGGCATTTAACCCCTCCGGTATATATAGGATCACGGATGGTACGTCCTACCTTTCCCTCTACCAAAGACCCATCTGTAGAGGTCAAGTAATGGTCTGTGAGAATATCCCTCGCATCAGACGGAAACCTTTACTCTGCTTCAGAGAGAAAAACATATCGAATGTATTGACGTCAAATAAAGGCTGTTCGACTGCAGATGGTTTTTGGAAGGAACCACTTTAGCTCTTGTTTCATTGATTTTGGTTTCCTTAGACAAAATTGTTCGAAAAATAATAACCTCAAGGATTTAAAGCCTGTAAAACGCTTTCTAACGTCTAGATTAATCGAGTAATATATTGCAAGTGCCAACAATAAACTGTGATAAGTGATTCGGGCTGGTTACGTCTTCACTAGTATACTGAAATATGATTTCTATACATCAATCTTTATGAAAACAGCAATTATTTTATCAGAAAGAAATAACTAGAAAGTTAAAACAAGACCAAAGGTAAAATTATCGTATAAATTCTTTGGGCCTCCACTGAATGGACGAGATCGAAATATCCCAAGAAAGTTTCATTTGGTCGTGTCAGGGGTAGAAGGTAAATAAATGGGGAAAAAATAGCATCCTACAAAGCTCAAGGCGTGAATTTTCATAAACAATTACTCCCTGCTTTCCTAGTTTTTGTAAAATTATAGAGAAGTAAGGTAAAATTGGCTTTGCTATTCGATCGTAAGGAAAATGGAAACGCCCGGTTCTCTTCCGACTAATCCCCGCTAGGTGAAAATGCGTTTTTACTCGAAATAGTTATTCGGGTGAGTTACTGTTTGAGAACTATGTCAGTTTATTAGTTGTAACAACCGCCGGAGCAAGTTGCGCCCTGCTAACATCTCCTAATTAGCCAGTTAACCAAGCCTAGGTAGAGAGTGAGAATGTTACATCCAGGCTGGCTCCCCATAAATGTTGATTCCACCTTTCAACTCACCTGGAAAAGTTCAAGGGACTCGTGAGGAATAAGACGGCGAACAAAAGTAAGAAAGTATCTGAATCGCGTTCGGATACCCTTTTAAACTAGTAATTAATATTAAAGCCGATTCTGCCGTTCGCTGACGTAGGCTTTCTTTCGTCCATTACGCAACTTGAAGCCCGAAGCCGTTTCTGCCGTATTTAGAACTTGGAACAACCTTCGCCTCCTGTTTTGTTTCGGTTTCAGAGCAAATGGCTTTTGATTGAAAGTCTACACTTCGTCTTACCTCATAACTCTTATTACGTGGCATTTAATATTCAGATTTTCCGCCTCCGATATAACAAATGAAAGGATATAGCTAAAGACTTATGTCAGCCTACTTTGACTGGGGGAATGTGTTCAATACGTGAACTTTCGTGATTCTTACCGTTTCGCAACTCGGTCTTAAAGAGAAAAGCCAACGAAATACACGAAAACTGGGAAACATTTAAATTTTGGTTTTAAATTATTACTCAATTCAGTTCTCATTACTTCAATGTCGAAATTATCTCAAATCTCTACTCGTTCCAACAAAAACACATCTGGTTTCAGGAAGAATGTTTCTTCCCTTTGTGAATGCCCATGAATAATGAATGGAATACTAAACGAGTTAAAACTATTTATATAATCTATCTAAAAGATGTCCCTCCCTTTCTTTCTCGTGCTCTCTTTCTCTTATCCCTCTTCTTTTTTCTCCTCTTTCTTTCTCTTAATTTCTTTCTCTTTTCTCTCTCACTCACTCGCGCTCCCTCCCTCTTTCTCTTTTTGTGTCTTCATTTGTTCTCTCTCTCTCTTTCTCTCTCTCTCTCTCTCTCTCTCTCTTTCTGTCTACGTTTGTCGTTCTCTCTCGCGCTCCCTCCCTCTTTTCTCTTTATGGCTCTTTCTTTCTCTTTCTGTCTCGTCATTTGTTGTCTCTCTCTCTGTCTCTCACACTTTCTGTCTTTTTCTTCTTTTACCCTCTCTATTTCTCTCCCTCTCTGTCTGTCTACCTTTCTCATTCTTTCTCGCGCTCCCTCCCTCTTTTCTCTCTCTGGCTCTTTTTTTCTCTTTCTGTCTCTTCATTTGTTGTCTCTCTCTCTCTCTGTCTCTTCATTTGTTGTCTCTCTCTCTCTCTCTCTCTCTCTCTCTCTCTCTCTCTCTCTCTCTCT
>CM077101.1:16152193-16182118 GCA_039619505.1 Cimex hemipterus
CTCTCTCTCTCTCTCTCTCTCTCTCTCTCTCTCTCTCTCCCTCCCTTTCTTTCTTTTAACACTACCAGTCATGCAACCATTGATTTGAATGTTGTATTCTTTTAACTTCGAATGTCAACAATCGAAAGAACGAATCGAATCGAATTGACAAAATTCAATTTTTATTTTACATTAACTACTACGAAATGTCTTGCATTGAAAAAAAAAAGTCAACCAAAGGGTTGATCGGCCGAAACCTGTGTAAAACATTGAAACGGTTGTTTTCCAATGATAAGAAAGTATATATTACCAACGAACGGTAGCCCGGGTACGTGGGGAAAGATACGTTACCCCAATACATTACTGGAAAACACGCGATACACGCTTGTCAAAAACGCAATAACTACTGATCCGAGAAAACAGGCGGAAAACGGGGAGTTATTACAGAGAGCATCGAACTATCGTCTATCGGTGTCTCGAGATGTAAATTCGATGTAATCACTATTTTAAATAATCAAATATTTGTTAGTCAAGTTTTTAATTTGAATACTGAGAGGCATAAAAAAATTAACCTTAATGAATTTACTTCTTTCTTAAGCCATTTCATAATTAGCATTGTACAATTACATTTCAACGATGTTGAAAGAAGAGAAAAAATGAAACACAGATTGAATATCCGGCTTGTGTTTAATATTGAATTGTGTAAATAAATCTTTGAATAGTCAATCTCGTTTTTTTTTCCTTGTGTAATGCTTCTTTCTTATCCGTCAGCTTAGATACATGATTTATTTATTTCCGTGTTTTGTGTGCACTGTTGTGACGTATTGTCGCCTTGTCGGATTGTCTCCTTAGTCGACGTCCCGTCGACGTCTTTCTACTACAAAATATCGTCGGAATTCACTTATAAAAATGAACGTCGGTGTGTTTGTTCAGCTAATCGTTTCAGACGTTATCTTCCAATTGGGTGAAGATAAAATTGGTACGAGTAAGCCCGATGGCCGGGGGCCAGGAAATGATACGACTTTTTGCCGGGACGTACGGTTTCGTTTCTCGATCCGCTGAGTAACTATCTGTATTATATGTTTTTTGTTTTTTTACTTTCTGATTTAACGTGTTATTTTGAAACGGTTTTCGCGAACGTTTTGATAAAATTCAACTAGAGAAGTTCTAATTATTGCAATTTTTCGCCTTTAGTTTAAACAAACTTGTAAATTTTTTAAGGTCGAGCAGTTTTCTAGTAATTTAACATCCTGTATATCCCCCCCGTCCAGTCTACAAGAGATATCGTCAAAAATTTTAGAACTTATTTCTCAACTTGTTCATAATAATTTTCCCCTAGGTGAAAAATTAGAACTCATGATCGTCTTGAAACCGCTATTGAAAGAAAAACCTTTGTCCATTTGATGCACACGCTTAACTCAAGCGATATTTTTTCAACCGCGTCGTGCATCAATTTCTGAAAATATTGGTCGTTCGTTTTGTAAAATTAGAAAACTGGTACTGGAATGATCTTTTTCCTGTATTCCTCCATGAAACATTTTCATCAGTTAATGAAAAATAGAAGCTGCCATTGTCGAACGTTCGAAATCCGTTTAAGAGTTTAAGTATGTTCTGGTGAACGATAAAATTCCTAATTTTTATGATAAAATCATTTTCGGATATAAAAATTCAATATCTTTTAATTATTTTTTTATGGATGAAAACTTTTTTTGGGCAAGTTATATAAAGTGGTTTTAAATAAAATTAAAGCTTTTTGACGTTTCGAAAACTTGTGCCATTTTGAGGAATTATTTTAGTTCAGTCAATAATCATATAAGATTTTATAACAAAAATGGTATAACGTTTTATTGTAAAATGTTTTATTGTCTTGACAGTCATCGTATTAGCTATACCTTAAGCCACATTTTTAGGGAAACATTTTCTTTATGATAATATTGTCTTATCTCATGCGGCTTTGGGGATTTCACGTTTATTTATTTCGTTAAATCTGAAATTTCAAACCACCTTCAACAACAGGTCTACGAAATAAAAAAAAGAAGTTTTTCATCTCTGAAAAGAGAAAGAAGGAGAACAACAACGAAGAAAAGAATAATTATGATTTTGTCTGTGTTCTTTGTTTTTGAGAGACAACGAAACCCTCTCTTTTCTTGTGAATTAAAAAATTGCTTGTCAAAAAAGTAATCGAACTGTATTATTCAGCTTCATTCTACAAATATTGTTCCATTGACTCAGGAGGCTTGCCTAAGAGAAAAGCTACTGGCTGAGAAGAAACCCTTTTCCAAACGTATCCCTATCAGTCGTTCCAGGGAAATTTTCCGTGCACAGAAACAAATTTTAACCCACACACCAGCTGGATTATCCAAAGTCTATCTGCACAAGAGGAACATTATATTTTAAAGACTAATCGGGATTTCTCACATAGCTAATGTTTTATACCTGAAGTGGCTGAACGACTTCCGGGTCAGCAGTTAATTTTTACTATAGATACACACTGTAAGAGGAGGAAGTTGTCCCCTCTTCGACCTTTAGGTAAACTATTCAATTAAAATCACTCTGCAAAGTAAACTTTCAATTTTCACACAGAAACTTAAGCTCTAACGGAAGCAGTAGAGTACGACCAACTCGTCAGAGGGAACAAATGCGCAATATTAGTGAAAGAAAAATTGCAACTCAGAAAATCTGTCGTGATGAGAGTGCCAGTGAGATTTTGCAGTTTAATGTTTATATATGTTGGATTTTGAAGGGGTGGGGAAGGAAGTATAAATTCACTTTTCCACATCCTACATGTATTTTCTAAATATAAACTATGTTTGTAAATCCCAGGCCTTGAAGATGATCTCAATAAAAGATCGGAACGATGGCGCGATAATGAAAATGTTTTTCTGAAACCTACATCACACCAGACCGCATCTCACGATATCTGAATAATTACTATTTAATATGGAAGGAATTGGATTTCGATCTTGGAGACAACAATTACTTGTACAAGGACGACAACTGGAATTTTTCGCGCGAGAGATCAATTATTATATTTAAATTTTTAACCTTGGTTGGATTATTTTTTTGGCAGTTTGTCCAACTTTGGAAATCATTAAATTATTTTGGTTTTACGGATGTCATTTGACATTCCGTGAGTATATAGACGTTAGTTTGTGTAGATATATTATAAATGCACTGAATTTCAGAGATACTTTTCTGTTAAGTTTATAATTTGAATATTAATTTAGGTTTAATTTAAGTGTAAATATGTAAGGGTCAACTGACAGACGACTAGTTCTTGCCGTTACAAGTATTATTTTGTTATTTTTGTGCGGAACGATACTTAAACTAAAAGTCTTTTCTGTTCTTCGTTGACTGAAAGTTCTTTAAAAGAAATCCGTATCAAAAGTAAAATCCATCAAGTAGATGTGGGGGGGGGTCGTGTCAATTCCCCAATATACAAATTACTCGCCGGCTTTTATCAAATTTGATCGAATCAAGTCAAATTGTGACTGTTTTTCGAACAGAAAACGAAATTTCATTCTGAATTTGATCAAGTTTTACCGATTCATGATGGTCCTGGTGGAATTCCTAAGGTAGGATCATCTCGAGCTATTTCTGGTGACGCTCTCCTATAAATACAATACAATCAATTGTGGTTGAAATGAAAAAAGTTAATGGCACGGGCGGGATTCGAACCCACGAACTGCTCTACCACTTGAGCTATCGTGACCTCGATCCACTCGGACATCAACTTCCTATCTCAACCCCACCTAAAAAATATATATAAATACAATTTGCTACTTTTCATTAGTATATATATTTGATTCGGAACAAAAGCAATTAATTAAATAAATTCGCAAGTGCAGTCAGTGCTCGTAGTGAATGCGTCTGGGTAAAATTCAACATATTTAAGGCATACTCAAAGGACGTTCATACCAATAAAACTGTTTAAAATCGCCTTCTCACCGACTAATCACTTAAAAATTGAATAAATATTAATCCTGTATATTCGATTTATGAGCATCTCTTGTTTTATCGTTAGCAGGAAGGAGTTGAGCGAGTGAATCCAGATGGATAAATGAATTCCTTAGCTTGAGGAGGGTGAGATCCTTGGAAATAAGTATTCACTGAGGAGGAGTTGATACAGTATTCAGATAAGAATAAAAGTTTAACACAGTCAAATTTAAATAAGCCGTCCCCGAGACGATTGAATAAATCATGTTCGCCGATGTTTGCAATGAGACCGGTCGAACGGACCCTCCGTTTTTAAATGGTATTCCCTCAAAACAGTTTTATCATACCCCTAAGGCCGAGAGGAAGGATTTGTTTCGAATAAAATTATCATAACGCGATTGTTTCTGTCCTCACCGCGCCGGTAGGACTCGAGGGTATTTTTTTTATTCCGAAAATAGTCCTTCCTGATCTACATTCGCGTGGATTTTGTTGCTAGACACCTTCATTCTAGGTTTTATTCTTTAAAAAATAATTTAGACCTGAATAAAACGATTTCGAAGTAAACCGAATGGTAATGAATTGAAGTTTGACGAACGAATAAAACATGTTAATAAGATAGATATTTCTTAAATTTTCAAAAATTGTCCATCCCGGTAGATAAAAATCAACCACGTCTTCTCAAGTATACAACCAATTCCTCACAAAAGTTAAAAATATAAAATTTATTGTTTTTCAAATGAAAGCCTATATTTTCGTTTGACGATTCATCAATCCAATTATATTTGATGAAAAATAACTATTTGGAAATCGTAAGATGCAATCTGGTGTGACGTTGGTTTTGGAAAAACATTTTCTTATTCGTGCCGACGTTTCGGTCTTTATTAAGATCATCTTCAGAGCCTTGTATTGCCTGCATTTCAACAAAAAAGTTGTGATTGATAGCCGACGCAAGTTTCGTTTCATTGTTGGCAATGTCCTTCAGATAGTCATAGGTCGGTCGACGGGGAGTTGTGACCGTTTGTTTTTTAGACATCTGCTTGTTCTTATATTGCGTTGGGGGACGCTGGGATCCTCGCCGCCTGAGAGGGTTATCAAATCAGGTACTCCAATACTCTTTGCTTTTCGTCCAAATATTGTTGAAATCTGTTCATAGAATCCCATGTTCTTCGTTGTTTTTTAGGAGGGTCCTCAACGGAAAAAGCAAAAATAAACCCTCAGCGTGGCGGTGTTTTTGAAAAAAAAAAGGCCATTTGTAAGTATGTCGGGTTCGAATCGGGGCCTGTGGATTCGAACTCGGGACCTGTACCTTGCAGTGATGAGCTCCGTGTCAACGCCTAAACCACGGGTGCTCAAACTTGAACTGCTGGCGATCTACCTCAATATTTTTAGACTACTTACGATCGAATCTGAGAGGCTACAAGTGTGCGTGAGGCAGGGTTGTCGTACATACACGATACACCCTACCTGCCTAGGTATAATGTACCTATATTAGCTTTTTGCACAATATAGGTACATTATTTTAGTATCTTGTTGTTTCTAGACTAGACTGTACTGTCTACTAGTCTAGAAACAACGCGGCTTTTCTTTGACAAGTGCCGCGTGTTCCTTTGATAAAGCCACCTTTTGCCGCAAGCAGTGTTATTTTATTACGTAATACATTTTTGTAGTTCAGTTACCTACCTACTTATTAAAAAATTTTTTCTTCTCGAGATCTACCCAAAAAGCACTCGCGATCGACCGTTTGAGCACCCCTGGCCTAAACCGTTGCGACCACCGACGCCCCCTTCTTCGTTTTTCTCGTGTAGAAATGTGTGGTGTTTAGTGACCGTTAAGCCTAGTGCCCACAGGAATTCTTTGAGTCGATTCATGTTCCGGGGCAGAGTCGGGACTGCGTAAATTCATTGTTGCGATGCAGCCCCGACTCTGCTCCGCGACCAAGATTCAGTTCACATTCAACAGTGCCTGTGGAAATGAGACGGAGGGACTAGCACTTTCAGGAATTTCCCTTGCTCTTTTTTCCATTGTACATAGTGAATCTAATCGGAGGTGCATTAAAAAACGCCCAAAAGAGATGGTGGGTTCGACAAATATTTCACGGCGGGAATCAGCACGGGAAAAATCTTTTGGACACGTTGCGATTAAATGATAGCGCAGGGTGCAGAAAGTTTTTGGGGATGTCCCCGACCGATTTCGAAACCATTTTAATAAAAGTTGGCGGTAAAATTTTCAAGCACCTTTCGGGAATCTATCTCTCCTGTTCCTAGTGCGTGGTGCCTTGCATACAAACCTCATGTACACCTTCAAGGAATTCAAAACAATCTATATCAAATTTTGTTCCAGAAGTATTACAAGCAAATAATCAAATAGTTTTATGTTTGGAAATTATATATTGCTGTAGGTAAGTAATAAAAGTGTAGATAAAAATGTAAAAATATAACCCAATAACAAACCAAATAACAAAGAATCAAGTATGTTCCGACATAACGTATTGAAAACTTTAGGTAAGACACTGTCAAAATCGTCCAGAAAACGCTACACCGTCAACTAAATAAATGAAGCAAGGGCGCTTGTTCCGATTCACGTCCGCACTGGCAAATGTTGCGCAAAATTGAACCAAAGAATCCGACATCGGATGGGATTCAAGAGACCGAAAATGCTAGCCCGCAACAGACCAGGTTCATCGCAACAAAATGAGTGGGAGACTAGACACAGCCGAGCCTCCCGGAGAATCAGAGTCGACTCAAGGAATTCCAGTACGTACCAGGCCTTAGTTAAAGTCTATTTGGAGATCATGAGATGCGGTCTAGTGTGACGTAGGTTTTACAAAAAAAATTTCTTTATCGTGCCAACATTTCGATCAGGGCTTGTATTTCCTTCATTTCAATAAAACCTTCTCTGCTTGATAGCCTATGCAAGTTTCTTTTCATTGTTGGCGATGTCCTTCAGAATAATCTTTGCTTGGTTTAGAAGTTGTTCTCAATAAAGATCGAAACGTTGGCACGATAAAAAAAAATGTTTTTTTCTAAAACCTACATTCCACCAGACGTCACTCCACAATATCCGAATAATCATTAACTAACGCTCAGTAAACACCACATACTGTTTACATTTTATGCCCGTATATTTGAAAATAGAGCGATGATGAAAATGATGACGTAGACTTGTAAGAATCGACTAGTTAACATTGCTCGTTAACAACGCCGAGATAAATCCAAGGCCCTGATGATGATCTCCATAAAGACCGAAACTTTGGTAGGAAAAGGAAAATCTTATTCTAAAATCTATGACACGCCAGACCGCATCTCACGATCTCCAAATAATCATTAACTAACGGTCACTAAACACCACACTTTTATGAAAAATGGCGAAAACCAACATAGGTTCATAAAAACCTTCGATTCACACGGCTTACACTTTAGACTTGAGTCTCCGCTCGAACTTTCGAATTGCGTTCATTTTCCAATTTTAAGAAAATTCTGTCATAAAGCCAGTCAAGGCCCTCTGTACGAATAACCGATTTTTTCCGTTGGAAATCCTTATGATTTTAGCGAGCTACCAAAAGATAATTATTAATTATTGGGTTGATTATTCTCGGAGATGAGACGACCGGTTGTTTATTTGAACAGGCTCAATTCAACAGAATTTTGAAGAAAATAATAACATTCCGATGCGAATGCGCTTGGGAAATCCGATTTAATCGCTCCGCTATTCATGAAGGTTTAGCAGGTAATCTCACGAATCATGGATAAAAGGTTTATCGGGTCAATAGTGGATTAGTATTGTTTTTTAAATGTTGGGAGGGAGAGGGAGAGAGGAAAAAAGAAGGGAGGGAGTTAGATTGGATTGATAGATAGTTGAATACATAAATAAAGTAATTCATCTAGCATGGGTTAAAGTACAAGTACTCGAAAATCAGGGGTCATAACACATCACAATTTTTTTCTCTTTATTATTCATAACTAACGAACCGTGGCCTATATTTTTAGCGAATTCGGAACAGCTACCGTCGGACGCCCAACGATCCAACCAACGCTGTCAATAAAAGAAGAAATTAAGACAAATAAAGAGATACATAGATAGAAGGCGAGGGAGAGAGAGATAGAGAGAGACAGACAGAATGATAGAGAGACTTTACTTGTCCGTCTCTCTATCGTTCTGTCTGACCCAGAAACAAAGAAAACCAAGGTGAAAGACCCAAAGAAAGAATGAGTGAGAATTAGCAGATAGAGGCGCAGATAGATACCCTAAAAAACACAAAAATATATAAGTTGGCTATAAAATTATCTCACAAAATAAAGTGAAACGAACGCATAATAGAGGTATTCAAGGTGTTTGTGAGATGTTAACTCGTGATAACTGGAATAGAGAAATGTCCAGTAAAATCGTGAACGCACCCGTCTTTCCTTATCATGTGCAATGTTGCGATTCGTACAGCGAAAAAAGTTATAATAGTTCTTGAAAGTTGTTGCTTGTTATGGTTTTGTTTTGGGTGAAATTGTAAGATGCCAGAACTTAGCAAAAAAGGAAAATGAATTAACTCTTTCATTCAAAATGCGCTTGAAAAGTAGTACAAATGGCACGCTTCAATTCTTGCTGACATACCTAACCTGTATCCGAACGTTTAACAGCCCACAACTTTATACGGTAGGGGATGTATCTATTATGAATGTACAACAACAAGTCAGAAATTAACAAAAGAAATATATTGGCCTGATTTAATTGATGCGTATTTAAGAATAGAAATACGTGTAAACAAAGAACAGCTGTTAAATTCTTGGCTGCCATGTTGGTTACCTACGCCCTACCGGATAGCAAAGTAACTACGTTTTTGACCTAACATCTAGCATTGGCCCTGGCCTTTTAGATCGAGGAATGTTAACTATACGATTCTTACAAATCTACGTCATTTTTCTCTCTCTAACAGGGTTAAAACAAAGATCGTGAATATCCCTAATTTTGGCAGAACGTTCCAAATAAAAATAGCAACCTATATATTTTAAAGAAAGGAACACTCCTGATTTATAAAAGGGCCAACTTATGCTACAGAGATTAAACAGTGATTAAATAATTACATTTTTACCTAGCGCAACCTCCAGGCCGTATAACATCAATTTTCCTGTGACCCATGCTATTTTCCGTACTGAAGAAATACGAAAAACAAGATTAAATTGTTTTCAGATATACATCTTCTCAGAAGGTCACTAAAGCAGCACTTAAGGCTTTAGACTCCTCTACATTCAACTCAAAGGCTGGGAATGTGAAATCAGGTAGATCTGATACAATACAAGGACACGAGGGAATTTAAAGCACCATACTAATGATAAGAGCTGTCTTTTGGATCAGCGCCTTAGGTCGCAGTAGAAGAAAGATAAATTAAATTCACAATTGACCATAGAAAAGAAAATATGATATAGGGTGGTTTAAAAGTCAAAACCACTGTACAATATGTTTATCCAAATTATCTCAAATCAAATGCCATCGGCTCTCCTGGGACTTGAACTCAGCACCTTTCGCCCGACTAATACAATATAAATAAAATCGTAAGGATAAATAATTCTCGCTATTTTCAATTTTTTTTCTAGACACAATTTACACGGATTATCCCGCATTGACTGGAAGATTATAATTCTTTCTCTCAAACAAAAGAAATGACCGGTTAGCAGCAGTGTTTGAAGTCGTGAATATAAACAATGTATTATGAAGGTTCCCCTTTTTTATTTACCGTTTTTTGTCTACAGTTTCTATCATGGTAAATTTAGTTTTTTCTTTATTTTTCTCGTCAAGAGGAGCCCCCTTCTTGGATAGACTCCCTTAATGTTATTTATGAACGGAAGCCGAGGTCTTTGAAAAAGGGCAGGATCATGTAGATGCGGCATAACAGTATTATGTCAGGTAACAGGATTAGGGTCGGGACAAAGTATGTGAGCCTCTGGGTTTCCAGGGATCCCACAATTGCTTATGTCAACTCACACCTCTTCGATAATTCGCTTTATATAACTTAATTGCTAAGGGAATTATCGAAGATGCTTCCCTCCATTCACGAGCAAATACTAGGAAATCGACAAGTTTTGCCATCCAGTGCAAACAAGCGTTTTAGCAACGGCCAGGCTTGGAAATATTGAACAATCCCGACTTTAAGATGGGAACCATTTTTAGGATTATTTCAAATGCAATTTTATCATATTAATTATAAAACCCTTTGTGTACAAAGTGAAACAGATCACATGAGATCCCGAGCTTTAGAAAAGTTTCAAATGGTTTTTTTGAACGTTTCGAATCCTCTGGTATGGTTGATCCTTCGAAGAGTAAGCAACTCAAATCCGCGTTTTCATCTACATCAAGGAGCAAATTCTCTCTTTATTCATTATTACCATTTTCTCTTTGCTTTAATATTAAAATTTTTTTTTTCTAAATTTGTGTGGTGTTTAGTGACCGTTATTTAATGATTATTCGGAGATCGTGAGATGCGGTCTGGTGTGACGTAGGTTTTTTTTAGGTTAGCCAATATTTTCCATTTAAACCAAATGTGTGTACTGTATGGATGTATTTATGAGTATGAATTTGTTCGAAAGGTTAAATAGAATATGGACTTAGTTGGGGGCTGGAATGACCTACATGTCGGAAGCCCCAGTCAAAAAAAGGACTTTATTTTTAGAATTAAATATTTTTATTTTAATTGTAATTAGATTTCATGTAGTATTTAAGCTAAGAGCTGTAATTTTATATTTTTCAACAGTTATCAAAAACTAGTATCGAAGAAGAACCCATAATTTTTATATTTCAAGTCGCCCAATTGTTTTATAAAAATTCTCAAATATACAAGAATTTCCATTTACAGGTTTATATCATCTCCTAAGGTTTTTAATGCCTTAATTTGATGGTAAAAAGGATTAATTTGATGGAAAAGCTTTAATGTTAGTACATTTTATAAAATGATGATATGGGCAGGTCCTTCATGTATTTCTTAATTCTGTAATAACACATTTAACGCTTGGGTAAATAAACTAAATATTTGTTTCTACTCGTTTAAAACTACTGAAAAGTTCTAATCACTCATTCTACAATTAGCTTTTAGCAGAAGAGTAATTCTATTTATTATTTAGTTTATTTGCTTTGGGAGACGGAAGAACTGGTGACTAGTGCGATGAATCCCCTGAAGATTTCCTTATTCAATAAAGAGCCTCTCTTTTCATTAAAAAGGAATGATAAACGCCCATTTTGAGCCGAACCTTTCGATGATAAACAAGTAAAGCTTTCACACGTAAGTTAAAACAGAAATGGCGTCGTTCTCGTTGCAATTTTGGTTTTAAGTAGACTAGAGATCACTTCCCGTTCGGAGGTTCTAAATTTTACGGCTCCATCTGGTTTACGAGGTGAATTTCATCTTACGAGCAGGGGAGAAAAAAAGGCAAATGTTAAATTTACCCGTTTTATCCAAGTCCCACTAAAGAATTCTGACGGCTGGTTTTAGAGAATTGATATAATAAATCTATTTTTCATTCATGAAGCTAAAAGACTACCAACATGTGGGCCCCGGAGTTGGTTCAAGGGATAATATAACACCTGAGCCTACTCCTCTGCATACACCACGTCCCCCTCAATGTGTATCCAAACGTTATCCCATTTGCGAATCCTCTAATTCCACCCTTGTATGCCCTGAGGTAATTAATATCGAAGATGCCAGGCTTTCTGTGTACCCTCCCAGTTGCGGTGACTCGGCTATTTCTTTATTCTACAATTTCCACGAGACACGTATAATCTTCAATTAAACATTTGCAGTACAAACCGGCGAGACCCCGGCTCTCCGACTCCTGCTCGGCGCTTATGAGTGCAGAGATTGTTTTCGGAGTAGGCAAATGTCCCTTTTGGTTTATTAAATAGAACACTTAAAAAAAAACAAAAAAAAAAACTCAGTCTAGTCCTATGAGTTTTTAAGCCGGGAACACACTTACCCGATGCGACGCTTTGCGACGCTACCCGACGCCTGGCTAGGTTTTGGTAGGGTGTGCACATCTATCCCACGTCAAGCGCACGCCACGTACAGTCACAATCGCTACGCCTATTTTGTTCTTAATGCACTATTCTGAGCACAACCATGTAATAAATTGTTAGTTAAATTTAATTGTCTTGAATAAAGTTATTCCGGTGTTTCTTCCTAAGCAATATAATTAAATAATTTTTATAAAATCTTTTCAATCTTTGATCCAGTTTAATTTTGATTTACATTAAAAAAGGACCGTTGTAATTAATATAACGACAAAATAAAATACATAGTTTGAAATAAACTACAAAAAATATGACTGTCCTGTTTTGATGTTATTCGACGAAATTAGTGTAATTGTATGAGCAAAACCGCGTAATAAATCATTAGTTAAATTTTAAGAGCACAACCATGTTATAAATTGTTTGTTACATCTAATTACCTTAAATAAAGTTATTCCGGTGTTTTGATCCATTTTTTGCCTAACCATGAATATTAATTTATTTAAAACAAAAACTACTGAATTTTTCTCTGAAAATCTCGGTTCATTGGGTTTACATTAAAATAAGTATGCTTTAATTAATATGATGACAATGATACATCTAGTTTGACATAAAAATATGAGTATCCGGTTCCTTTGTCTTCGACTGTACTCCATGCTACCAGACGAAAATCTGGATAGTGGGGATCGCAGAGCGTAGAGTAGGGTAGCGTTGCGTGGCATCGGGAGTAATACAGTCTTATGGAAAATTGAACCTTGGATTTGCGTCGGGTAAGTGTGTTCTCCGCTGAATTGATGGTGGTATTTATTAATATTTTCCGCTACACACTAACGCCAATAAATAAATTCATTAATAAATACATACACACACGCTAAATACACAAAATTATCAGTACTATATGTAATAAAACAATCCCGTTTCTTCCGAAAAACGGAACAGTGGATCAGACCCTGCTGTGCTTACGATTCTCATATCGTGTGGCATTCCTACACCATCTCTATACAAAGCCCCCCCTCAAAAATAAAAGAAGTACAGAATACTTCTTTTGGTAATAATATGAAAATATGTGATGTTTTAGAGTGAAAATATAAATACCATATTATCTAACATTTCTAAAATTGATACCTTAAGAAAACAGCCAGCCGTGTCGACAATTAGCTGGTTTTCGTTTAAATTTTCTCAACGTTTTGTTGAAATCAATTCCTTAAAAATATTGTTTACCTGTTAAAAATGAAATAAACATTAATATTAAATTAATAACAAAAAGAATATTGTCAAATTAAAACTTTCCAGAAAGTCGTGGTGAGATAGAGAGAACTTTGACGTCGACGATAAGTGGTGTAAATTTATGAGTAAAACCATGAAATATGAAAGAAATGGAACCACGAAAACCATAAATTAATATTACTGTTCTATAGCCGTTCAAATGTAAGAAATAATATTGTCAGTATTGATAACGCTGGGCAGAATCGAATTCGGGTATGTTATTATTATCACGTATTACAACCATAAATTTCTACTCATTAGACAGAGGATAATCAATCGAGTTGATATTAGTCCTTCAGAACAAAAAATATTACGATGTATAAAATTTAGAGAGTAGGATTTTGAATTCATAGGCGTTAAAAAGTTTAGACATAAAATCGACACGTCAAAATCAGTAAGTGTACTGGGTAATTTAATCCCGACGGGCGATACGAATTAGAGGCCAGGCAATACCGGATAATGTTTACGTACGATGTGCTATTTGTTTAGGTGATTATGAAAAAAGATTTGAGATAAAACATCGCAGGTTTCCAAGTGTATTTTGTCTGGGTTCGAACGCGGTGATTTTTACAGTCGGAGGTCAAATTCAAAATGGATTCAATTTCAAAAGGCCGTTCCTTTCAACTGGGCAGTTTTTCTCAGGAACAAACGATCGTTATTGGACCAAAGGATGTGTGGCAAACACAATATGCAAATAACACAAAGGATGAAATGGATGAACTGATTAATAACTTTCAAGGACACTGTCCTTCGCTTGACGTTGAGATAAAATTAAATTCAAGCCTCAACCCTATTTCAGACAATTTAGCAAATTTGGCCAGGAGCAAAACACGTATATTATGTCAACTCAGGTTCCAACAAATCCATCATTTACTGTAAAAGACTTCAAATATGAATTCAAACCCAACCACTATTGCAAATTCCGTTTTTGAATGTGAGTACCAAGTCTGTGCAGTAAATATTTTAAAAAACACTCTAGATTTTATTTCACTTACAGATAAAACAACTATCAATAAATGAAAAATATTTTCTATTTCTGCTTATCTGCATCAGAAATGCGAGTTAAAACGAGCAACCTGTCATCTTGAGCAATACTTTATTATTATATTACATATGATAGGAAATTTAACGTTTTTATTATTGCGCTTTCCATTATTCCATTTATTTATATTTTAATACTAAGACTAAGGCCAAATTCTATTGTATAGATTATTTCTCTAACGATAAATAATAATAAAAAAGATCAATAAAAGGCAAACAATTATAGCGAGCAATCCTTGTAAACTTAATAATGGGATTTGTACACTTTTCGTCTAAATACTTTGAGGGTTCATTGTAGGGAGCATTGATACATTTTGAATTCAAGGTCATTCGATCAATTTTCACGATAATGTCGGATAATCAATTTTATTTAGGATATGGTGGGTTGAACCTGATTTGTAGTACGTTTTGTACATAGAACTGCATAAACCAACACTTCCGCAATACTCGCCGGTCTTGCGGGTTTAGTATACAGATGACCTAAAATGTGTGTGTAGGCCAACCCCACTGAATTCGAATTACAATAAACAGATATATGTTCATATTCTTTTTGCCACTAAGTTGAATTGGCTCATTCAAAATGCAAATGTCTATCAACTTAAAATTTTACAAAAACTTGAAATTCATCAGATTGAGTCCATTCAGGATCAAAATGCTCAATTAAGTTTTAGTTCGTCAGAAAGGGCCAAACAGACATGGTATGACAATAAATGAAGACTTAAGAGAAATATATTTTTCTGTTTAGAAACATTAGTTTCCCAGAATGACTGGTCCACAATCTACCACTCCCAAACTCAAATTCAACAACAACAACAAAAAAAAAATTAAAAATTGGAACATTGGAACATTAAATGATAGATTGTTAAGAAATGGAGAAAAACTGATAGTGTTAGAAAATGCAATGAATAAACAAGACATAGACATCCTGCGAATATGCGAGGTACGACTACAACTTTTCAAACTCAAATCAGGTAAACACATTCGCATATTCAGGTAAACAATTTGGTACCCGTGGAGTTGGGTTCTAATGGGAAAATAGAAAGGCCTTCGCTGTAAATAGGGCCGGTTTAAAAATGACTATGGCATGGAAGAAGAAGAGATATAAGAGGAAGAAAGAGAAGGAAGGAAAAAGAAGAAAAAAACTAAAAGAAGATCAATAATTTTTTTCTCTGTTTCAATTATGTACATATTACTGTTAATTAAGGTTTTTAGTTGAGATAAAAAAATCAATGGCACGAGTGGGATTCGAACCCACGATCTTCGGCTTGATACGCCGCTACTCTACCGCTTGAGCTAACGTGACTTCGATCCACTCGGACATCAACTTCCCATCTCAACAACACAAAAAAATAAATTTAAACACTAACCGAGAATTTGTTAGTGGGAAAAGCAAGTTAATTTTTTTATTTTCACTTACAAAAATGAGCAATTATAAAATATTACACGCATATTGTCCGTTGTAGAGCCCTGGGGAAGGCGAAATAAAACAGCAAAACGTTTCAATTGCAGAATATTCTTTGAACCGCAACCGCGATTGTATCAAATATATTGCTGACATAAAATGTAAACTTTGTTTCCTTAAATTCAAGCTAGAACATTAGATCCTAAAATATAAAACTTAAAGGTTGGGCGAGTATGTTGTTAATATCTTTAAAAGATAGTTGTTACTGACAGTAGTTGTTTTTAGCGATCCGGATTTCGCGTATCAAACCTTCAACGTCTGACTGAAAGAGTTACAAACACGTCTCTACACTAACGCGACTTCCAATGAAAATCTGGTACTTAATGCTACTCAATTTTTCCCGCGTGAAATACATGAAATACACACAACTAAATGCTATCGCCATAAATACTGTAAGGTAATAATTTAAATTACATACATAATATGTACATGTATTAGGCACAAGTTTTTTTGTTTATATATTTTTTTAATGGCCTCATGAACTACGCATAATATCTAGCCAGAGTACTGTATTATATTTATTTCGTTTTTTTGGGGGAAGGGAAGGGAAGCGTGAAAAAAGGGCCAGAGGCGACGGCGGGAATCGAACCCGCGACCGCGTGGTCTACAGCCGAGAGTCTCTCACGCTAACCACTCGGCTACCGCGGCCCCTTAGGCACAAGTTTTGAATCGATAGGTTAGACTAACTCCTTCCCGTTGTTGAAATTAATTTGCTTGTCATAAATTATTTAGGTGCAGGTTTAAAATAGGAAGTAGATCAAAGTCTATTGTGTATTTATTTTAATGTTTATATTTATTTATTTTTTATTACAAATTTCTCAAACCAATCTTCGAACTTGTCGCATACATAATGCCCCTAACTCGTAACTCGCCCACCAACCGGTAGGTAAAAAATATAAAATATAAAATAAGATTTTTTTAAATGTTTTTTGGTATTTTAAAGATTTCATTAGTGCTTCGGTGGCCGCAACGGTTTAGGCGTTGACACGGTGGTTTAGGCGCTCATCACTGTGAGGTTAAGGTCCCGGGTTCGAATCCAGCGGCCCTGCATTCGGACCCGACATATTTACAAATGGGCTTTTTTTTTAAAATAACCCGCACCCCTAGGGTTTATATGACCTCTGCTGTTGCGAACCCTCATTATATATATATATATATATATATATATATATATATATATATATATATATAATGATTTCATTAGTTCCAATTTTTGAACCGATAGGTTAAATTATTTCCCTCTTTTTGTTAAATTAGTCCAAATTTAGGTAAGTGTTCTTTAATACTCGTTTCACTTTTTCTTCCGTTTTATATATTATATTTAACTTTTACTTTATATTTAATATCGCAATCATTACAATTAATTAATTTTTGTGTATGGTAATTGGCTGAGATGAAAAGTCAGTGCCACGTGCGGGATTCGAACCTACTTGCTCTACCCCTAGAGCTATCTTGACTTCACGATAGCCCAAGAGATAGCGAGCAACGGCGAACCTATCCGAAGATCGTGTTTTTTTTTTTTTTTTTTTTTTTTTTAATGGCTTTATCAGTGATATTCAGCCAAGATTTTGGGTTCGAATCCCGCTCGACACGCTGACTTTTTATCTCAACCAATACCTTCCATAAATTTGAATTAATTGAAAGAAGGTCAATTGGACCACGAAATATAATGGGCAATTAATTAAGTTGGTAAATCCCGCTTTTTGACAAGTTGCCAACCTTTGACTTTAGGTTTCGGGACGATGATTCTTTGTGAACACCCGTCTCTAAATGCTACTCCTTACCTTTTCGTTTAAGATTTTTACCTCCTTTTTCTGGTGGTTCACCAATATACGGCAACAACTGGAATCGAATGATTCATTTTGTGTGGGGTGGATGAATCCGATTGCTGCTTCTTTTAAAGTCAATTTTAAAAATAAATTAATAAATATAAAATATAAATTAAATAATTTCAAAATTTAAAATTAGCTTTAAAAGAAGAAACAATCTCAGCATCCCTCCAAAAATGAATCATTAGGTTTTCTGCACCTTAATAAAAGTATCGAGTAAAAATGTCTCTGGCAATGGTAATCCTACTTTTGACTTGCTTTTATATTCTGCTATTTCAAAGGTAATTTGAGCCTTGAAACAGCCGGTGTTTGGAACATCATGGAATTATTCCAAGGTTGTTTATAAGGATAAACTTTGTAATGATACAACGCAAGGTGTTTACCGTAATTAGATCGACCGTCATTATCCTTTCATGGTTTATACAACCTTGGCGCATCTTTCGGGTCTCGCCTTTTAGCATGAAATACTTGTCGCCGCATTTCCGGGTGATGTATTCGACAGTATTTTTTGCGTATTTTTTTTACAACTTATACTTTTCAAATTAAAGCATAAATTTTTTATATTCTGCCAAGTAATTGAAATAAGGGAGTTTTGTTTACAATTGATATTTAATGGGGTAGTAATGGTTGTTTGGAGAAGCAGCACATCTTCTTCCTTTTTATTTTTTTTTTAACTACACTTCTACGTTATGAATTTTAATTTTAATACGAATTATTTTTTCAAGAGAGGTTGTTCTTTCTTCCCAAGCATTGAAAATTAAAAATTTATTACGTTATTGCGTAGATTTTTAAAAACCGTATTTCAACAAAGGTCATTTAGCAGTTTTAAGAGATGCCAAAAATAAAACTAATCAATCATTTAAATATGAAGGAGAGTTTTAGAAAAAAAAATCATCGCCGAAAGGAGAAAAAATACTATTTTTCAACAAAAACGATAATATCCTGATTCAGCTCGCATTTCTCCCGTTTTCAAAGTAGTTTTGAAAACAGAATATACATAAAAGATGAGAGTCTTTAAGCAGCCCAATGGATGGTGAGTTGCAAGTTTATTAAGGCAAGATTCACCGAAGAATGACTAAAAATATTAACCCATACATACATAATTCATTAATCGTAATTGACATTTTAATTATTACAATTAAATATACTTTTTATATAAGGCCTTGTTTGATATTGAAAAGCTAGTTACGAGCGGGATTCGAAGCCAACCAAAGTTTAAAACATTATATTGAAATAAAAATTATAGCAATAAAAAGAACACATTTAGGGCTGGAGCAGCCATTGTTGATATAGTAGTTCTTACTGACGTCAGGTGATAAAAATTAAAATTTCATAACTATTCTGGAGTTTATACAAATTCAAAACGGGGGCAACGGTGGCCGCAACGGGTTGGGGGTTGACTCGGCGCTCAACTCATCACTGTAAGGTAAAGTTCCTCGGTTCGAATCCATATACCATCATTATACATATTTATATAAATGATTTCATTAGTTTCAGAATGTATAATTACATATTGGTTTCAATTTTTGAACCGATAGGTTAGATTGTAGGGAGCATTGACAAATTTTGAATTCAAGGTCATACGATCAATTTGCATGGTAATGTCGGAAAATTAATTTTATTTAGGAAATGGTGGGTTGAACCTGATTTGTAATACGTTTTGTACATAGAACTGCATAAAATTCTTGGTCTTCACGATACAAAGATAAACCAACACTTCCGCAATACTCACCGGTCTTGCGGGTTTAGTATACTTTTTTAATTAATGGCCTCATGAACTTTGCATATCTAGCTAGTCTATTGTAATTATTTATTGCGTATTCGTTTTTTTTTTGGGGGGGGGGAATGGTATCGTGAAAAAGGGCCAGAGGCGACGGCGGGAATCGAACCCGCAACCGCGGGGTCTACTAGCCGAGAGTCTCTCACGCTAACCACTCGGCTACCGCGGACCACGTGTTAGTATACATATGACCTAAAATGTGTGTAGGCCAACCCCACTACGTTTTAATTAAATAAAGAGAAGTATGTTCATATTCTTTAAGCCACTAAGTTGAATTGGCTCATTCAAAATGCAAATGTCTATGAACTTAAAATTTTACCAAAACTTGAAATTCACGGGATTGAGTCCATTCAGGATCAAAATGCTCAATTAAGTTTTAGTTCGTCCGAAAGGGCCAAAACAGCCATTTGGCAATAAATGCTGACTTTAGGGCGTCGGTGGCCGCAAGGTACAGTCTTTGACACGGCGCTCATCACTGTGGGTAAAGGTCCCCAGACATACTTACAATTTTTTTTTTCAAAAACACCGGCACCCTGAGGGTTTTTACGACCTCTGCTGTTAAGAACCCTCATAAAAATTGTTAAAAAATCAAAAATTCAAAATTATTGAGACGAGAGGATTTGGTGAGTTCTTGAGACGAAAAAAGTTCGAATTTCGTTCATGACAATAGCTTTTTCATCTCGGCCAAGCCCGAACTTAAATGAAAAGTACAATTAATTAAAATTATTACACCTGTTGCTTAATGTTTCTATTTAATTCTTTGTTGAAAATTGGATTTCATGCAAGTATAAGTAAGAAAACTAAGATTTAAATAAACAAAATCTATCAAAACGGGCTATTTTTATTGGGTGATTTATTTGAAAGATAGCCTGTGTTTTAGGACAAACGTGGGTTGGTGCCATTTCGTAAAGGGTAAAGTTCTAAGCCGCCGTAAATGTCCGTGTGGATCTGTAGACTCCGTTTAAAAATATCACATTTGTGATTTTCATTATGTAACAGTCAATTTTTTTAATGTAGTGTAAGGAAATATTTTGGACAGTCTTTTAAATGTGTTTATAACAAAGGATCTAAAAATAAAAACCAAACATTCCATTTATTGTAAATGGCAGGCTCGCTGGAACGAAAGTAATGAAAAACTAAATATACATAAAAATACTTTGAGGCCACGGCCCGTGGAGAACTTGGAAAAAGGTAACAAAACAATATTAACAAGGTTACGAATAGGTCATACACGTCTCACGCACGGGAACCTGTTAGTGAGTACAAGTCAGAAACGCTGCCCACTCTGTGGAAGCCAGGTAACGGTGAGAGACATCTATTAGAGGAATGTAATAAGTCAAGAGAGTACGGAGAACGGTGTGACCTACCTACCATCTAATCTGGAAATAGTTCTTAATCATAACAGTGACTTCAAAGATAATCTTATTAGGTCTACGTAAAATTGATAAATGTGTATGGATACGTATAACCAACCACATGTGGTGTATCTCCATTTTACAGTGTGAATGTATTTATTAGCGTGGGTGATGAGGTATGTCTGGGTGTGGCTGTGAATATCAAGTAGCTCACAGGCCCGCCAAATTAGTTTAAGCAATTATATATTTGTTGTGTAATGTGATGGGCAGGTCACCGCTATCGAGGTTGTAGTAATACCACCAAGATGCTGCGACCTGCCCAATATGAATGTATTTATTAGAGTGAATGTTTTGTATAAATGGACGTGGATGTCGAGGAATATCGAGTACCCACAAGCCCGTCAAAATAAAATTAGTCTAATGGATGTCTGTAGATACGGTATGAATGTATTTATTAACACGAATGGAAGGTAGTGTTATAACTATCCTACAGACGTTTTATTTAGTTAACGGATCTCAGTTGTTAGCCTGGTAGGGGGGGAGTCACAACAACCAAAAAGGCGCGCTCGGTAAAGTAACAAAAAATTTCTTTTTGAAAAAAATCAGATTTGTTTTAGAAACTTTTTAAAGATCTTAAATATGAATTTAGTACCAATTAATATACATTTTTGTGCTAGGTTAGATCGGAGAATTGTCTTTTCTTGCCGATACCCGTTGTAATTCGGTACGTAATAATTAATTCCTAACAGCTATTTTCACATCCTTCATGTATTTGTAAAATTTAAACCATGTTTATAAAACCCATGCCCTGAAGATGATCTCAGTAAAGATCGAAACGTTGGCACCACAAAGAAAACGTTTTTCTAAAACCTACATTACACATACTGTTTACATTTTATATCCATATATTTGAAAATAGAGCTAATAATTATATATGAATGGGATAATTCCAATCTGAAGAAAATACAAAAAATGCTTGATTACGCCCAAATAAAAATATTAGACCCGACATCAACCGTTGCTACAGGCATTAAAAATAAACTAAGTTATTTCCGTACGAAACTCAAGGATAAGGAAGAAAATTTGAATTTATGGAATTTTGAATAGAATTTCGTGTAGCGATTGCCCAATCAAATCCATTAGTCAAACAAACAGAGAAATAGAAAATTTATAGTTATGCTGCTGATTGTGGTAACAAACATACAAACATGTTAACACCACATATTCCAACAGCTCTGATATTAAAATTCATCGTCAATCGGTACAAAGCAGAATGTATCTTCTTTCAGGCTTTATAAATGGGTTATAGATTTTATGCCACTTAAGCGAGAAAACGAGGATGAAATTAACACAAACTACTTAAACGTTTTTTTTTTAAATCTCTGTTTCTCATTTATTGGAGGACGTCAAGTTTGTGCTATTGCATGTAACATAATCGTTTCTAATGCCGTCAAAGTTTACCGTGGATCAGTGCAGCTTTGAGTTATGATCGCTTTTGCCTTTTTGTAAAAAGTCGCAGGGATTCCGAAGGCACAAAATGAATCCCGAAGATAAGCTGGCTTACGGTTATAAAATAAAAACAATTAAATAAAAGATTTGAAGCACTTTTTTACTAATTAAAATTCTAATAATAACGAATTACTAATAAATATTAACGAATTCTATAAATTCATCGAACGACTTGTGATCAATGAATTTTTTTAATTATTAAAAAATCGTGAGATGCGGTCTGGTGTGATGAAGGTTTCTGAAAAACGTTTTCTTTATCGTACCGACGTTTCGATCTTTATTGAGATCATCTTCAGGGCCCAAAGTGTTCTGTGCCATTCTTGAGAGTGCCTTGTTGAGTGGGGCACTTTCAACACGTCACGCAAGAATGGCACAAATACACAGAAGTAAACACTTTTAGCCTTGAAGACGATATCAATAAAGATCGAAACGTCGGCACGACAAAGAAAATGTTTTTTGAAACCTTCATCACACCAGACCTCACTCACGATTTCTAAATAATTATCGATTAACGGTCACTAATCACCACGCATTATTTTAAGTTGTAAAACGTACTAATAAACAAATGTATCGTGTAGCAAACACCGGTATAAGACAGAAAAGAGAATAAAATACAAAAAAGAATACAAATACAAATATATTTTTGCGAATTATAAAATAACGTGGGAAGGACAATTATGCAAGGAGCTGGCAATGACGATAGTAGATAACCAAAAAAAAAATTGTCCCCGGTTTCGTGATATGTCATAAAAAATTTATACACCGATTTCTTTTGAAGTAGGGTTTGGAAGATAGTTTTAGCACTTAGAGTAAAGCATGGTGAGTTACAAGTTCATCAAAGCAATTCAAGGTTACTTAGTTATCAATTTAAAAATATATATCGTCTTGTCCAAAAAGTAATGCAGTTTTATGGTTATAAAAAAAACAAATCGATGATTTCAAACATTTTAAAATTTAAAATTACTCAATCACTCTCAAAACACTTCCGTCAATCTGATGTCAATTACATACCCTGTCAATAGGATTTTAAAATTTTATGATTTAAAACAGCACCGTGTCTGATAAAATGGTAGTCGGTAGGCGAAATCTGGAAGAATATTGAGGCTGTGGCAGAACCTCATAACCAAGATTCAACAGTTTCCGGGTTGTCCCACGTGAGACATGCTGCCGAGCGATGTCGCGTAGCAGAATCGGCGTTTTCCGATTGACCAAAGATGGCTTCCATTAGCCAATTTCTGGAGCTTGGCTTCATATTGGAAACAATACATTTTGACATCGGTTGTTTCGAGAAGCTGAAGTAAATCTGCCCAAATGAACCAGACCAAAGAGTAACTATCATCTATTTTTGATGAGTCGGCTCTTGAAAAATGTGGTGTTGCTTCTCCTTTCTCGATCCACTATCCAGAGCGTCTGCTCTTAGAGAATCCACTTTTTACCACAAACATCAGTTCTATCCAGTAAAGGTTCCCTTCTGTTCGACAAAGAAGAGTTGCTTAAACTTCATAACGATGATTTTTTTGGTTGTTTTTGCATGAGGAACTTGAGTGTGAATGTTGAGTTTTTCACCTTTCCAATTATCTTAAGGCGGTCAACGACGGTCGATTTGCTATCTGAAAGATTCTATGCAAGTTCTCGGACAGTTAGTTGTTCTGGAATTTTCTTCGACCAAAGTTCGGGTAGAGCATCATCATCTAGGAAAGAAATCTTTCCATAACATTTTTCTTTTTCAATGCTAAAGTATCTCTCTCGAAATTTTTTTAACCGTCACTGAACGGAGCTCTCACTCACACCGCCATCGCCCCAGAGACATTAATGTTTCTGGACGTTTGGGCACCGTTTCGACCGAGTTTAAAGTCGCAAAACAAACTTACGCGAAAATAACGCATTGACATCTTAGTAAAGAATGTGTTCGTGCTGGACTTAATTAAAATAAGACGCAAATAAAATATAACAAAATAAACGGAGGCTTGTCGAGTGAAATAAAATAAAACGGAGACTTGACGAGTGAAATAAAAATAAAAATGAAATAAAATAAAAATTAAGAAAAATTACCTTTGAGTGGACTGTATGAATATAACCTTCTGGTGCGTCGTTGGAATCACCTTCGACGTCACCGAGCTCGGATCCAGCGTCGGAGAAACCTGTGAGACTACCAGGAAATTTGGAGGCGTAGCGAAGAAAAAGTAAAAAAAAAAAAAAAAAAAAAATACGAATAATTCTGCTGTACACGAAGGCAAGGAAAAACGAGGGCTGACTTTTAGGGGAATCAAATTGAGAATAAACGAATCGGCGAGGTCCGACCAAGCGGGTTCGGCGGATTGTAACGTACTACTACACAGGGGCGACTCCGATGCACCTTTAATCCACTTCGGGTCCGATGACGAAGCGCGTTCGCCGTCCACAACAAAGTTCAAAAATTAAGTTTCAAATGTTCCCTTCTTTTTGTTCTAAAAAAATAAAATATGCCCGGCGCGAACATACCGCCCACCTAAAATGAATACTTTACAAACAAAAAAAAAATATAAAAATAACTAAAGTAAAGGGAGCCACCTTGACGAAAAGAGGTATTTACAAGAGAAGTCGGATTTTAAACATAGGAGTGAGGGGGAGGAAGAAGGACCAACTTGTTAGAAGGTCTGACATCCAGCGGCCTGAACCGGGATTCACCTCTTCGATGCGACCTACAGGCCAACTAAGAGACCTACAGTTGGTGCCATAGAAGTAAATGATATCACCTTTCTTTAGATTTTCCGGATTTCGAGTCCATTTATGTCGGTGTATTTGCATGTGGAGGTAGTCTTTTGATCATCTTTTCCAAAAAAAAATTTTCGGAGAGTTGGTTGATTCGACTCCATCGAGTTTTGAGATTTTGGTCCAAATCTAAAGGCGGTTCAGAAGCAGCAATGAGAGGAGCGCCTATAAGAAAATGACCGGGAGACAAATAATCAAGATGGTCGTCGGGGTCGGAAGAAACGGAACACAGCGGTCGACTATTTAATGTTGCTTCGATGCTACACAACAATTATTCCCAAGTAAGGAAATGCTACTGAAGTAAACAAACATTGTTGTTTTGAAGAGAATTAAAAAGTGTTGACATTTATACAAAATAGTAATCCATTAAACGTTGTTTATTTATAGTGGAAATGGAAAAAACACCATAGCCACAGTCGGATAAAAAATATGTATAAATTATGGCTAGAAATCTGGGGTGAGAGTGTGACATGTGGAGAGTGAATGTATTTTTTAGCGTGAATAGGCTCCAGAGAGTGAATTAAACTTCATTATGAAAAACCAAACTCTCCTATACTCAATCAATAATTCTGACCATTACAAAAATAAATAATCTTAGGGTTTCTGTTCTTTAGTGGCTCCGAAAATGCGCCTACACGCGTGAAACTATACCTGATTTAATAATAAAAGCCGGAGCGTAATAAAACAATAGATATGACATAAATCTTAAGAAGGGGCCAACTGTTGAAAAGCCTTATATTCATATTATTTATATACAAGTTATAAACCTATAAGTTATAATATAAAGAGTAACAATCAAGGATATAAGTCGGCGTTTTTTTTTGTTTCACCCAAATCCATATCCGGGACATGTGGTCAAATTGAGTAATGGGATCGTTGTCACCGATTCGGCTTTTTGATTTCTTGTTTAGAGGCAGCTATGTGCACGAGGGCTCCTACATTTACAGCATGTTGACACAGGTTATACCATGATTTACGGCCCGACCACGACAGCCCCATCGGCAACCTCCACTCACGTTGTATTTTACATCATACCCCATCCCGTAATGTTTTACCACCTGCATATAAAATAAAAACCCGCAATTTTTGACTTGTTGTTTCATACTAATTTTAAGATTTTTATGGTTAGTATTATAGTGTAGAGGTTGTTTGTGTATAAAACCGGACTGTTTTCCCAAACGCAAAAATTCCAAGTACTGCAAACGTCTCAATTATATTTCATTAAGGTTTATTAATTGCATACACAAACTACAAATAAATTTCACATATTATTTATCATTATGCTTAAGAAATCCAAAATGATTTCTAAGAGAAAAAAAAAATAATGGCCCCTTGTTATTGTTGACACTCCGTATGAGCGCTGTTTCGGAAGCCAGAAAAGCTAAATGGAACCATTTTTAAAATGTATTCATGTGCGAAGGAAATTGTTAGATGAAGAAAAGCCAACATAATTATTTTGGTCTAATGGCCAAAAATTAAGGAATAAACGATCAAAAGTGCCATCACTTTGTTCAGTCCTTAGTTGAAAAAAATACTATAAACCAATGGCTGATTTTGTCTTGAAGCACTGCAGAACCACACAAGCAGTTATTCGCTTTCAGTACACAAACGTGCTTTATTTTCCGGTTGATGATGAGAGATAATGCTCGGCCATATAATCCTCACTTCTGCAGTATCCTACGTAAGTCCAGATCTCGGCAAGCTACATTATTTCTTACTCCATGGCTTATATTGGCGAAGTTTCAGTAAAAAGGCGATCAATGCTGACCGATGGACTAACTCGAAAAAGGGCAGACCCAATAGAACTATTTACAGTTAAAGTTACAGTCAAAGAACACTCATCAAAACTAGCACACGTTGTCACAACAGATAAATAGAGTTAAACACAGAGAAGTGACCTGGTGACACAGGCATTTGAGACATCACCTAAAATGAAGGATGAGACTGCCATCCACGTTTAAATGAAAAGGAACAACACAATGGACATGATGGCCTTGAAAAAAGGAATGTGGCAATAACAGTCATTGTTTTTTTCTTCTTGAAAGTAGGATCGAGTCAGTTCCTCGATTGTGAAAACTGGAAAAATACAATAGGCCAAGTGGGATTTACCACGCACATACACGCTTGGTGTCCTCGCCTTCATCGATACTAGCCTTACGAAGTCGAATGACCCTGTCAGGAAAACAAGTAATTTGCGTTTAATTTAAGATTATGAGTTCAAATTCAACAAGTGATATATTCATTGACGGTTTAAGAAATTTAAAATTAGACAGCTTACTTGTCAAATAAGACAGAGGTTCCAATCCAACCTAAGGTAAATTGTTATGGAGACGTCGACAGAATCTTGGGTTATTGTTTCAACCATTTTCAGAGTCCTCATCAGAATTAGCAGAGGATACGAAATCTCAACATTGCCCGCGATAAACAATGAGTTGTTATGATAAATGTAAACGGTCGGGGGAAATGTTTGAATGTTGGTGACCAACTATACAAAAATCAATTGCTCACGCAAAAATAAGTGAAAGTGTCAAAACTTTCGAAAGCATTTTTTCTGGACGTCAACATACAGACGCTATGCACCAAAACGTCATGAAGATGGAACTTTCGTAAATTGTAAATTGAGCCACACTCCTTTAAGACAATACAAGACCTTTCGTCTCACAAATGACAAAAAGATCTTATTTCATGCTTATTTTATGCTTATTTCTTGAAGAGCATTTTGGAGGGACATCTTTGTTATGAACTATAGTAGTGTTGATTCATGGAATGCGTTCTCGTAGCAATTTAAACATCCAGAAAATATCAAACTGATTTGTTCACAGCCGCGGACTGCCATCAGTTACACTTTCCCGATAGAGAAGAATCGGAGATATTGAAAGAAGGGCGTACTTAGTCGGGAATCCCCAACTTGGGAACCACCATTTGCTCTCTTTAACTGCCCATTTTCTGTTCTGAGCTTGATTTATAACCGCTCTCATATGGAATATTGCCAGTAAAACCTTAAACGTATCATTACAGATATGCCCCGCTAAGAATGTACCGGTCGATGATTTCTTTTTATTTCGCGAGGGATTTTCAACTTCCTGGTCCTCTACCGAGAGGGGGGATTTATCGACCCACTTGCCCGATGACGTCTATAAACTTTGATGTTATGGTTGATTAAACAAGATTTTGGATAGTCTTTGCTGTTACACAACTTTCTCGTCTCACATCTCGGCTCTTTTGGACCATTCGTCGGCAACACGAACTCTTCTACGAGCTCGGAAATGCGAAATTACAAAGAAACAATACATACAATCAAAATAAACGTCACCAGTAGCGAATTTTCCCTATTACTTAGAGTTCCTATAAAATTTAATTATGAAAAAATGTAGAGCGTGCACAAACCGATCGATTCACCCATAGATAAAACACAGCGTCAATGTATTATTAAAATAGAACAATTGTTGTTAAATTCCAATTCACCGCGATGACCGTGATCAAATCCATTCTGCAAATACAGACAATGAGATTCGGTGGATCAACACCTCTATTAAAACAGATAGCCATGTTAACCACGAGCTGAAACGGACACCATTCGGCCTCGGATTGTAGAAAGGCATTACATTAGAAAATGATTTATCCCATAGTTCTCACGACCGAAGAAAAATATAGATAATTTTCTTTGATCAACATTTTGTTGTTGTAAAACCGCCTATAAATCTCGGTGACTTTCAATGACGTGAACTATTAGCCAACTCGTACGATACTTGGGGGTTTTCTTCAAAGGAAAAAACATAAATTGATATGACGCCTTTATAAGAAAAGAATAAATAAAAAAATTACCAACTGTTCTAAAGATTTTGAAGTAAACATGGAGCCTCGCACAGTATCGGCTAATTATTAATGGACAGTATTGGAAATGATAAAGTGCTGATAAGAAATAAAGATTGAAAATCCACGAAACCTGCTTTAACTCTTAGCAACAATCTCATCACTTAGATTTCAAGAACAGAGGAGGCAAAGGGACCGCTGTCTTAGCCGGTTGGGGTAGGAACGTCAAGAGAATACCAACAGTATCAAACAGCATCGCCCCTAAAAGACAGTTTTGTTAATTATATTGTACAATTGCTAACAGGGAGTGCACGCAGTTTGCAAGTACTGCAATAGTTTATTGTATGTCCTTTAGCCCGTAGGGCATCTTCCCCATGCGCATAGGCAAGCTCTTCAATCAGCTCCTGGCGTCTAGGCATACCTAATGGTGCCCCAGCATTTATTGAAAAGGGGGACGGATTGTGAAATTAGAAAAGATATAGGAATAGAAAAGAAGGGGGAGAGGGAGAGAGAGGGATAGAGAGATAGAAAGTGAGAGATGCATAGAGAAAGAGAGGCAGATAGAGCAGACAGAGAGTGAGACAGAGACAGAAAGACATAAGGGGGCAGTGAGAAAGAAAGACATGAAAAGAGATAGATATATAAATAGATAGATAGATAGATAGATAGATAGATAGATAGATAGATAGATAGAGAGAGAGAGAGAGAGAGAGAAGGATTGAGAGACTGAGGTAGAAACGGAGAGAAAAACAGAGTAATATAAAGAGAATATATATAGATATATAGAGGTAGACATATAGAGTGAGAGAGGGAGAGAAAAGACAAAGAGATAGAAAGGTAAGATCAAGAAAATGGATCCATGGAGATATAGATAGATACAAAGATAGAGAGATAGACAGATTGATAGATAGATAGAGCATGAGAGAAACAGAGCGACATAGAAATAGAAGATATATAGAGATAAAGAAAGTGAGAGAAACATAGGAAGAGTCAGATAGAGAAAAGCAAGAGAGAGAAGAGAGAAAGCGTAAAATAGACAGGCAGACAAATGCAGTGAAAGGGAGAAAAAGAGAGAAATGGAAAGGTTTCAATAGAGAGAAAGAAATGAGAGAGTGAGAGAGAGAGAGAGAGAGAGAGAGAGTACGAGTGAGTGAAAGTGAGATTGGGAGAGAGATACAGGGAAAGAGAGAGAGAGAGAGAGAGAGAGAGAGAGAGAGAGAG
>CM077101.1:16182518-16194718 GCA_039619505.1 Cimex hemipterus
GAGAGAGAGAGAGAGAGAGAGAGAGAGAGAGAGAGAGAGAGAGTTCGTTAAATTACGGATAAATAATTCATGAATTTAATCTCGCATAAAAATCGCTGCCTTGTAATATGGTTTTTATATTGACAGATGAAAAGGGCGCGTATGCTTGGTCGGAGGGGAATTTTACGATGCAGAAGGAAACGGTCATGTCTTTCTGGGAAGAGGGAGCTAAATAAGACGGGGTTGAAAACCGGAATAACCAAGAGGCGATGGGCAAGTTTTTGCCGTGGTAAAGTTGCCATGAATTACCGTCCAGGATGTTGCCACAATATGCCGTTTGTATTGATTGCCGGCCCACTGTAACCGGGCCCCCATTTAAATAAGAAAACTGATAATCCGTATTGCCTCCGCGCCGGACTGGATGTTCCTTCGAACTTTTCCCAACCCGGTTAAAAACTTGCTGCATACGGTTATAAATTTTTGGACAGTTCGAGTAGGGGCGGGATTACGGGTTTATCCCGGGGCAATTATACATCTTATCGAAACCCTTACTGATTACAGAATTGACACGTTTACGCGCATAGACCAGTGTACCAGTCTACCAGCAATTCCACGTATAGCTAATTACAATAAATTACCGGAAGGTCATGCAAACACCCACTCCGGGATTTATCCGGGCGGCCACCGACTTTGTACGCAGTAAGGACCAGCTAGGCTATTGTATCTATTGCCTTCGACGCAATCAATTCTTGTAATCCCAACCCACCCATAAATTTTTCTTATTTACACACCATTCACTTAGTTAGGGGAGTAAAGTCCTGGGTAGGAGAACCTATAAGCTAACTGTTCAACTGCTATATTCCTTGCTTTTCTGGAAGAGCAGGACAAACGATAGAACGAGCAGTGTGCTCTCCGCCGCTGTTGACTCAAGTTGAAGGAGAGTTGTCCTCCAAATATTTGGATAGTAACACCCTCATTCACAAATCCTGCGTCGGCGGATAGAGAGATATGCTCAAACCGCTGGCATTTGCTGGGCAGCGTGGTGGAGCCGGTTTGTACGGGCGGACTTTTAACCTATAGGAAGAAGACTAAGTGACAGACTGGTTTTGTCAGGAGGAAGAACGCTGAACTGGCTGCTTTTCAAACATTCGTCAAATCTCATACAAAAACTGTTAATGAAAATCTTTATTGGCTTTTGTCCGTTATGAAAGCCTCGGATGTTTCGAGGAGGATCTTCTCTTGAGCAAACACTTCCGGCCAATGCAACAGGTTCCGATATTAGATCCCCGTTCGTTGGACGATTTTTTTAAAACCAACGAAATTCTATGGTCTAATTGACAGCTTGTTGAAAGAGCAAAATGCGTTTTCTTCTATTTGCCAGAATTCACCCATTCGAATCCGGATTTTCTCTCTATACAGCCACCAAGCTAAGTACCGAAGCTGTGTAGATGTTGGACCTGACATCCGTCTCTAAATATCAAAAATTAAACCCAACATATCCAAATTGAGCGAGCTTAAACAACCTCACTCTTCGATTTAATTCATAATCATTAATGTACAAGGTATTACTTTTGAAGTAGGCACGAGTTTTACCTACTTATTCATTCCGTTCTGTCCAATTTGATTTTTGTGTCCCGGATTTGGTAAATAAGTTAACTATGTCAATTTAATGTTTTCATAACATAATGATATCCTTCTTCTAATTAGGATTAAACTGGCTAATTTATAAAACTTTAATTCTGTACATACTGTAAGTATCTAATTTTAAATACTTGAATTAGAAGGATCTTCCCTGGATTTTGTTCTGCGAAAGGGCTGGTTCAGAAGTTTGGAAAGCCCTGATTTATTCCGTAACATCCTCGTTGTAAAAAAAAATGTTCTCAATTGCTGAATTAATAAGGCGAGTCAAAAAATGTTTTAAAATCTAACTGACATTATCATATTTTCTATAATGGAAAAATAGCCCGTCGTACTCGATGCTTTTTACAAGCGAGCTGTAGGTTCCACCCTTTAGATTTTGACTGGACAAAAAGACTCATAATCCTGATTTTACGTCTTCTTTTGTTTTTCTTAATTAACTGTTGGACCGAAGACGTGCTAGTCTGATGGAACAAGGTCTGGATTCATGTTTTGCGTCGTTTTTGAATAAATCAAATTTTGACAGAGACTGCAGTACACATACAGGAAATATTACACAATCACGTCCTAAACCCTACAAATCACCCAATCATATCTCTCCTACAGTTTGGATAGAATCCTTTTCATAAATTCTCTTTCCATCCTCGTCTTTACACATATTCATCAATGCTTCATTTATGTTGATTTTTGTACATTTAAGAACAGGGGGAATAATGCCCGGGACTCAAACTAAAGGGTCTGGCACCAGGGAGTTATTTCCAAACTAAAGCAGTCCTAACCGCGACCATCGCCTCTGGATTTTTTCTGACGCCTAAAGGAACCGGTGGCCGCAATTAAAAGAAATTGACACGGCACTGATCAATGGAAGGGGCGGGACTGGATCTCAGCGAACCTGAACCTGGTCCCAACCACCATCAAAAATGAGTTTCTTCGATGGAAGAACACCAGTACAACGGGGGCTCAAGTTCATTTTGTGTTCCCCCAAATATATGGGGCCAGGGTATAGTACAATAAGCTGAACAGCAGCAGTGCTCAGGAGGGAACTCCTCGAGTCCCTGGTATCCATTGTATGCATGTATCCATCCAAACCAGTCCTACTACAGATCGTTGCTTTAAAAAAATGCAATGCCTTCTTAGGCACAAGACCGATCCTAACCAAAACAAGAGAGAGTTCTTAGTCCTATCCTAAACACAAGTTTACAGACTTTACTTCGAATACTTTGGGCAGACGGGCAGACCGCTGTGGTTCAGCCATGCTGTCTAATATCAATCGCATTCAATCCTTCCAACCAAAAGTTTTGGAAAAAATTGTAAAACCAACTCTCACAAGCCTAACTGTCAACGTCTGCCGACCTACCTGCACAGACGACCGAATACCGTACATACCTTCTTTCTGAGGATTCTCTTCTGACATCCAAGAACAACTTAAGCTCAAACAACAGTTTTGCCACGCATAGTATATCGCGACATGAAGTACTGATTACTACATAGTTTAAGATATTTTAGACTGTATAAATCAGACTGCGTGGAAGACCCGGACATAACCTAAGAGATAACAAGTTTAACGGAAGACTCTCTTTCGCTAAAAAATTCTATACCTGTCCAATCTGGCATCTCACATGGGTGTATTGTTGGTCCCAATCATATCGTCTATACTGGTCAAATCTTATGCAAAATTCCTACAGAATCTATAAACACCTTGGGTTTGTAGTCAAGATGGTTAAGGTGGAAAACAAAACTGAAAGAGGAACGATTACAAAAACTGGACATGAACAAACTTTAGCTAGATTGCTGACAGACTTGGAATGCCAAAGACTTAAGAAATAGGCTTAACATGAGACTGGACAAATACGAAAACGTCCAGGACCGAAGGCACTGTTGGCCATCAAAATCTAACTTTATTAGTAATATATTGCTCAGTTAATTGAGCAGTTGTGTTCATCCAATCCCTTGCGTCCGATCCTTCCAGCCAATAGTCCTTCGACAATTTCACAAATTGTGCACATGATTCCTAAAGTTTCACACATCTGATTCTATCATAACCCTCCTGCAAAGGGCCAGTCTAACCTTTCCTTTCCTGAGATGGCCTTCGGACCTTCTCGATGCTTGGATCCATCATAGTTCTTAAGAACAAATTTGTAACATGTGTTAATACGTAGAGAAAACTACACTCATCAAACCGTATTCAATTTAAACAATGAATAAATCTATAATATATTACCCGTAATTGATCGTTTTTGATTAATGTGGATATCCGCACGTGCGCGCTTATGCAAACATTTTTTTCTTATCGACACACTGTAATTATACTACTCAAATCGTTAAATGTATGCATTTTGTAGACCCTTCCTCTCAAGTGATACTTGACTCTAACCCTACAATCCACCGTTTTACTTATTTTGAAAGTTACAAACTGACAAAACGATAAGAATAATCTACTACGCCATTCAAAAAATATAGTCACCTGGACAAACAAAGGCTATCAAATGGTTATAATTACCGCGCACCAACAAAAACACGAACATTTTATATACACTATATACTGTATTACGTTTAAACTTATATTTCAATTATTCAGCTGGATCATAGCATGCTCATTAATTAATAAACTCGTTCAAATAATTCTGCTTGAGAACTTTGGTAACGGATGAATTGTGCATGCTATAAGGAGAATCGACCGAGAGCGAGATTATATTTAAATAAGAAGTGGTTTTCGCTCCCTCCAATTAGTGGCATGGTTCTTATTTGAATAAGTCTAATTTTCGTTATAATAAGTTTAATAGTTAAGCATTTTTCTTCAAAAATATTGGCTTCGTGTTAAAATTGTATAGATTAAAAAAATAACAAACAAACCTTTTAGAGACATCAATGATCACACCCGATTCACAGAGAATTGCTTGAAGTAACGGCAGCAGTTTTACAAGCCTTGGAGGATTATAAATTATGATATAGCTAATGGATTTAGACGAGGTAGAATCTGATCTTTCACGGGATGTCTAAATCTTGTTCAATTTTTAGTCTGATGACGTGGATTCGCTGGATTTGAAGAGCCCCACAGATTGAGACTGTACAGTTCATGTATCGTCTGTCCATATCCTAAGTATTATTAAGATAAGTATTATTATTATTATCTTGCCTTTTTAGTCTAGTCTATTTTTTTCACTAGAGTTCGCAACAGCAGAGGTCGTATAAACCCTCAGGGTGCCGGTGTGTTAAAAAAAAAAACTTTTGTAAATAAGTCGGGTTTGAATGAAGGGACTTGGGATTCGAACCGGGACCTTTACCTTACAGTGATGAGAACCGCGTCAACGCCCAAAACCATTGCGGCCACCGACGCCCCCCAAAGGTGTTCTAGGTGTTCTTTATTGTTTCTGTTGGTAGGATATATATGTATATTGTGTAAAGGATTCGTCCTAGGATAGTTCCTTCCTAGTAGAACGCCATCTTTGAAACAGCATGTTGTGTAACAAATCTGAGCTTCTTATCACTTTCAACTAACCGACTGACAGGAAAGAGTTAAGGAAGACCTTGGAGCTGTAAGAAGGATTATGTTCCTGAGACCAGGATGCAACACTGCCCAATGCTTCAAAAAGTAAGATTAACCATGTAAAATGTACGGCTTCAAAGAAAATAAGAAGAAGAACAGAAGAATAGTCCAAGATAAATTTCTAAGATATGATTTTGTTTACACGGCGTTCAGAATTTTCATTCTCGCCAGTCTGAAGGAAAGAGGTCTCAGTAAGATTATACAGTAAATGACGTAGAAACCCATACCTTCATTGTTTCATGTTGTTGAGTTTCCACCAGCAGGATCTCTGTTTTCGTCACCGAACGTAAAAGAAGTGTTGAGGAAGCATATTACTTTAGAACTGTCCGACTAAGAAACGACATGCTCGCAAGGATACTAGGACGCTGACGAATTGCGGAGAAGTTTACATCCTATCACAACTTTATTAACTTTTCATACGAAACCGCTGGTGCTTTCAGCGGGTTGAAGGTTTATGATGGTGATTGTGATTAGAACACTTAGAAGCGGGGTTGTTCTACCCAAGGATTGCAGTTTTCCGGCTTATTGTACCTTTCTAGTCTTGGACGGTTGACAGGACGGTCGGAATGATAGGTAGATGACGTTCAACGAATGTCATCTGGCGTTTGGCCATACGACGAACGGATACCGACAACTGGGTCTAGAGAAACGCATAATTATACAATTTTCAGAGGAGTACTAACCTTTGGTGTTCGGATGAGGGGCAAAGATTTTATGGAACAGTCTTCTTCCTGTTTCAAGGACAGATGGGATCTGAACGTGTGGATAGTGTGGTCAGATATGAGGTACAGTGCTTGAGCAAAAAATGTGGACTAGAGTTGATGATATGGAGGTTGGAACGTTTGGATGAATCCACAGTTCGACTCTATTCGCCCAGATTGGTTTTAGAAGAGACGTGGAAGTAAGTCTGCAACGCAGCCTTTTGAGTGGTTTATATACTTTGTTCAGTTCTTGTCGAGTGGAATATTGGGGTTTCAATTGAGGCTTTGAAGGCAATATCGGTCGGTGTGTTAGGAATAGAACGATAGTAGTAGTAGATTGGGATAGAGGTTATATGGCAGTGGGTGAAGGTTATTTTTTGGGATCGAGTGTCCCCTTTCTTCAACCAAACTTTCAAACACGACATACAAGGATTTCTTGCCGTTTCGATTTCAAATGGGTTCTGCAGATCTTCGTATGTGAGTTATTCTAGATCAATATTGAAAGGATGTGACCGTGGATATTTGCTGTTGATGTTCCGATTTGTAATTGAAAGTACCTAATAGGATTTTGGAATTTTTCCAGGTAAAAAGGAATGTTCGTGACTGTAGAGCAGAAGAGCAGCTGAGGTATCATAAGTCTAGGAAACTAATCGAGCTGTGATCTTCAATGATACAATGACGTCTACCATCCTGGGGCACTGATCGAGAGACACCAGATGCCAATGGAGTGTCCATCTCCGCAACATTTAACACGCAGTTTTCCTAATGGAGCAACAATTCAAAAACTAAAATTGGATATAATTGGCGAAATGAAGGATATTTCAAAGGAATGAAGAAATCTAAAAATAAATAAATAAATAAATAAAATAATCTTCCCCGTATCTGAAGATAAAGTACAACAATTCCTTTTATTTTCGATATTTCTTCCTGATGTGAATGTAAATGACAGGTTCATTGCTTTTCAGGTTTCTGCTTAGCGGAAAAACAGTCAGCTTCAACAAGTGATTAATAGCAATGATTTTTTTGCCCTCCTTGTTCGTTTCTGGTTTAGTATAAAAGACAAACAAATTATCCTTTGTGGAGTGGACTGGTATTGAAATGCATCAATTACGCTAAGCCGGAAGGGTTTTGGTTAGAACACGGGCTAGAGTAGGAGAGCCGTTATTTAAACCAAACGGTACACAATTACAAATATTGGCATTGTCCGTGTAAATTAAAAAGCAATAAATTAAACAATACATAATCGGAATCATAAGATATATTCTGACGAAGAATTCCGATTGTAAAACTAAGCCCTTGGCATAATTTAATAATAAGGGAAGGATTAAGGATAGACCGAACTAGAAAGGTGTCATCTGAATCATAAATTCTGTTAAACCATTTACGTTTTAGTGGTCAATTGACCTTCGAATTAATTATTCTATCTATGTAAGGTCTTGGTTGAGATAAAAAGTCAGTGTCACGAACGGGATTCGAACCCACGACCTTCGGCTAAATACGCCGCTACTCACTACTTGAGCTATCGTGACCTTGATCCTCTCCGATCATTTTATCTCAGCCAAAACCTTACATAGAAAGAAAAATTAACTGAAAAAAGCAACTTGGTCAGTTGATTACTAAAACGTAAACGGTTTAATATTTAATAAGTGAAATAAGTATCGCTTCATTAAAAAGCTCACCGTGGCCTTTTCATAAGTCGCTGAGAATCCAATCCTGACTACACGAAATTTGAAACTGACAAAAAGAGCAAAAATTCGAACGGTTGAGATGGCGAGTTGGTGTCAGTGGTGGAAAGAAAACATCAAAATAAATGCTGGCCATCCCAATTCATGGCAATAATAGAAAGAAAGAAGAAGAAAGAAACCCTGTAGTTCTTCAGTGGTATAAAGACGGCTGGCACATGGTAAATGGAGATCTAAAAAACTTACTAGAGAATGCTACAAATGCTAGAAACATATGTAAGGTATGAAGCAAATAAAATCATTCAGAAAAACAAACTGCCCGAGAACACGTCTCAGCAAAAAAATACGACTTAATAATCTAATAGCGAAAAGATGGTCAATGTCTAATTTAGAGAAGCACTTTCAAATTTAAAAAAAAAGGTATTTTATCTTGAAAAACCATCCCTGAAGAATAAAAAGGTTCATGCCATACCCCTGAAGATAATTCTTTAGTAAAGAAACGGAAATATTCCAGAATTATTAACGATGACCAGAGAAGGCTTAGTTATAAATTAAATTAATCACTTTGACAATACTTACAAAATTTGGATACTTTTAGTACATTGATTTTTACCTTTCACTTGGGACAAACGTCTGAAACAAAATAAAACTGTATTACAATTAAGACACCATGAATGCAGTTACAAAATACCGGAATAAACAAGATAAAAATGTTAAGCATTTTAAGCGGGGCGTGAGAGACTCTCGTCTAGTAGACCCCGCGGTCGCGGGTTCGATTCCCGCCGTCGCCTCTGGCCCTTTTATCACGATACCCCCTTCCCCCCCCACAAAAAAAAAAAACAAACGAATACGCAATAAATAATTACAATAGACTGGCTAGATATGCACTGTTCATGAGGCCATTTAAATAAAAGGAGGGCCTGACTCGCAGAAGAATGGATCCTTACCCGATTAAGGATAGACCATGTGAGATAAGCATATGGACACATGCTTTTCCTTAAACTTACCCGCGTCTGTATCGGGCATGTAGAGAAATGTTGCAAGATCTGTCCACTTTAATTGAAGGGCACTATTCGTTGCATCTATACAGAAAGCGTGTAGGTGTAGCCGAAACTACACTACTCGTGTAGGTGTCAAGTTGGATCGAGCAATATTTGCAAAGGGTGGACGGTAGCACGTGCTTCCCCTTGTGTAGTGCAGTACAACCGATATGAAAACACTGCTTCGGCAAGGTAAGAGAGTTTGCGTCCCTTGTTCGATTCCTTAAGGACTTGTGGTCGGTTTATGTTACAGTTTTGTGTCTTGTAGTGAGTGTTGAGAGTGGATGTGTAGTATGAGAAGACCGGTCGGAATATTAGGTATCCTTCGATCCTCAATTAAGTTACTCCTACTAAGTGAAAGGAAAGGTAATATGTGACCCAATGAATGAAAAAGTACTTTATTAGATAAACAAAAGAGAGTAAAAAAATCGTACATAATCAAAAAGCACATTTCGGCAACCGTCAGCCGGAGTCGGACTATACATTTTTAGTAAACAATGAACATATTTCTTCTTAAGGAATAAATAAAAGAGAGAGAAAAAATTATATAAATAAACTAATATATTTATGCACATATAAATAACGAGTGTCTCTGATATATACAGTAAACATTTATTAGTTGAAATAAAAGACAAGCATTTTCCTGGAGTTCCATGCTTCCATCGCAAACTTTACAAGATTTAAAGACTCGGGATTATTTAATAAAGAGATTAGGTGCGTCAACGTGGGCAAGCCTATATGCCGTGCTCGGAACTCCTCTAAAACTGGGCATTCTGCTAGAAAATGAAGACAGTCTTCTCGAGCATGCCTGTTGCAGGGAGAGCACCTATCGGAACTATTGACTCTTGTGGGGTTATAGTTAAAGTACAGTGACTCGCACCTAATTTTGAAAAACCAGCGAGCTAGCGGATCCAGTGGCTTTCAAGCTTGGCGCACACTAGGCCGATAGGGCGGCAACGCGCGGCGCGGAGCCGGTTTCCAAAAGTCTAGTAATTTCTCCAACTCCGGGCCAGCGCCGCGTCGCCCTACCGACCTAGTGTGCGCCCAGCAGAGTTGGGCAAAATCTAACTAATTCAATCATGATTAAGATTTTTGATTGAAGTTTAATCATGATTGAATTAGTCATGATTAAATGAATCATTATATGATTCAGTCATGATTAATTCGATCACGAGGTATGACTACATCATACAATGATTAATTTACTCATGACTTATTCAATCATGATTAAACTTCAATCAAAAATCTTAATCATGATTGAATTAGTTAGATTTTGCCCAACTCTGGCTAAAATGACCACCTACCAAAATCCAATAGACTCAGGATAAAAATTTTGAGATGAGAGTCGTGCTTAAGGCCAACCTCAAAAAATGTTATCCCAAACGAAAACCTTAGAATTTTTTTAAATGTGATGAAATTGTGTATTTTTCATCTTTTGTGCACCCATACGAATACGATTTATCGAAATGTAGTCATGACTAACTATATTATGACTAAATTAGTCATGCCTCGTATTTAATGTTAGTCATGACTAATTTAGCCATCAATCACATATCGTGACTAATGACTAAAATAGTCACTTACTACCAATCATGACTAACGTTCTGAGTGATCAATCATTAATCATTAGACATGAATAATTTTTGCCAAACTCTGGCGCCCAGCTTCAGGAGGCACCGCTGTACAGTAGAGCAAAATATAAAAAAAATTTCAAAGAAATTTTAATGTAGTATTTTTCTTTTTACAACAATTTTGGCGTTTTTTCAATAATATACTTGTTAGTAGAACAATTGCAAAAAAAAAATGGATTATTGTCGTTTTACCGTTTCTTATAAACAAAACTTCACTGAAGATGGTCTACATTCGGCCAAAATAAGTCTGACGAATGAAATGATTATTACGGAGTTCCACAAAATCAGGATAGACACAAAAAAAATAAAATAAAATAAAACGATGGTAATATCGTTCAATTAGGATAAAATCCAGTGGGATTGAGTATTTTTAAGCGGAACACGACATCGCCGAGAAAAATTTTCCCCCAGTTATACAGCCAGAAATGCCTATTTTTGTGTACTATTGACTGATATTTATGACATTGAAATATATGCACAACAAAAACAAAATCATACTTGAAAATTTTGTAAATTACATTTCTTTTTATTTGCAAGCTCCTAAAGCCCAATGGCAAGAATGCCCGGACACTTGTCTAATTTATCTGAAATATTATGACCAAAAGGACTCTCATAAAAATGCCTGACGTGTACAGTGTTATTGTCTCTTACACCATACGCCGGCTAAAGTATTTACTGACGTGATCGACGATTTGACAAGCTCATAAAAATTAGAATTACGAGGCGTACAAATTCTTTTCCCGTGTTGGGGCCACTTGTCAAATTGGATCCAGCAATATTTGCAAAGTGTGGACGGTAGCACGTGCTTCCCAAGTCGTCACCGGGCCCATTCCGGCTTTTCGACATACGAGCCGAGGCCTTTTCACACTTTTCCCTAGCCGAGATGTTGGGAACGGGAAACACGTCCTACTTTTTAATGGTCGCTCAGACCCGGTATCCGGTGACAAAACGGCGTGTCCGAAATGTGCGAGTGTTCTACTTCCCTTTGCATTTAACTAAAAGCCAAAGTTGGAAAAACAAGAAAAAAAAACAAAACAGGGAAGCTGTCCTCCCCACTCAATGCTGCGCCTCATCCCACTTTTCTTTCCCGTTTTTATTTTTGGCCCTTTACCCGTTTCTTAACAACTGCTTAAAACAAAGAAATTTTAAGAGCTGAAAGAGTAGAACATACTTAACAACGTTTGATTTCTTTTCTTCTTTTTAGTTGTCTACAATAAAGAAATGTATATTCTTTATCTTGTGCAATACTATCAGCCTTCTATAAGAATTATCCTATCATCGAGGAGATTTGAAATTTAATACATACACTTAAAGAAAAAAACTGGTAACTCGTATTTTTTTCTTTCTTTCAATCATTATCCATTTTTGTTTAAGAGGATCAGGTTTATGGTCTTGAATGAAGTTACAAATTTATGCAAACAATTCGCCGACTTTCGCGAATATAGTCGCATCATCGTAGCCTATATTCATCAAAAAGATCGATTCATGAAACATTGGAATTACACCTTTATAACAAATTTAAAAATCTTTTATGAAACAATTAAACTGTATTAAATTATTTTTATTAAAAAAAAAGATAGCAGTATATATTAAAATTTACTAAGGGTCCTGCTGAATTATATGTTTCATATTTCAGAAAGGCGCCTTTTTTTTAAACAAGACAGGGGACCTTGACGGAGACCGACTATTTATTTTAAATTTTACCTAATCAACTTTACTCGGAATGAACTAGTCCGTTAACATAAAAAAATCCAACGACGATTGAAGCTAAAAGAAAAACACCTTAAAACATGACCCTAGCGGCTTTTTCCCTGTGTTTGTCACAAAAAAGGTTAACTTACCTCATGTTCTTCTTCTTTCTCTCTCTATTCATTCTTTTTTTCTTTGGCTTTTTGTAGAATACAACTTTTATGAGCCCATTAAACCGTATTAAATTATTTTTATTTAAAAAAAAGCAACAATGTATATATATATATATATAT
>CM077101.1:16195118-16214605 GCA_039619505.1 Cimex hemipterus
ATATATATATATATATATATATATATATATATATATATATATATATATATTCAAGTTTACTTACGCTGTTGCCGAATTATATGTTACATGTAATAAATGTATGTAATAAAGCTTGACGAAAGAATATAAATCTCCTAGATATCGAGCAACCAAGGATTGGATTTCGCGATCAACAACAAGAACTGTTTGAAGCTGTTCAACGATTTACTGGAGGCAGTGAACGATGCTTAACTAACTCTTTTCATGTCCAATAAGTTTTCTATAGGATTCATGTCGGGATAACATGGTGGCCAGTTTATTGTGGTAATCCCTACAATATAATAATAATAATAAAGTAATGGGTGAGAACTCGAGCTATATGGAGTCGAGCATTGTCATGCATTAACACAAAGATGTCTGCAATAAACAGAGCGAATGGGACCACAGCTTCTAGAACAACTTCTCACTGCAGTGAAAGACCCGTTCTTTATGATAAAACTATCGGTATGGGACATTGGTTCCACCTCACATCGTAACTGGCTGTCTTTGAAAAGGCTGTGACTCGCGCATGGCACATGAACAAGGCTTCTCGACACAAGGTTCCGATCATCTGATTGCCACAAACCGAACCCGGACTTGTACATATAACAGCCACTGCTCAAGGTGATTGCCGTGTAGTCGCCTTCTATTCGATGCCTCTCCACTGGTAAAGAACCTGATGCGGGACGTCTAGAGACCTGGCTGTGCTCAAAAGCGATGATATTTTTAGAGATCATCTTTGCATTATGGACCGTTTGGAGTTGAGTCTCGAGCCGTCGTCCGGTCTACCGTCTAAACCGCCGTTGATGGTAGAGTGGCATGGTACGACTTGAACTAAGCAACGTCCGTAGTTGGCCAAGGTTATGCCCGAAGTGATCTTCTCAACTTAAAACCACTGTTTTAAGATTTTAAAAAATGCACTCAAATTTACTGTTTCATCAAAGAAAACAATTTATGAAAATTATGAAAACAATTAACTCAGTAGAAAAGTTGGCTCCGGAAAGGATGAAATTGTATTATTTTATTTGTTTTTAATCAAAAGAGTGTAACATGATTAGGAACATTCAGTAAATGTAAACGTCAAGTTATTAATGTTGTATTTACTTTTTAAGCCAATTATTAATTTTTATACCTAGCTAATATGAAAATTAAAAAATAAATAGAACTGTCCCGTTTTATTTATATTTATATTTTTTTATTTTGTCTTTGAGTGTATTTAAACTGCCAGGTTAAAATTTTTTATATAAATGTATAAACGACCAGCTGCTTTTTATCAGATTTTTCTTGTCAAAAAACCCATGTTTTTTAATAATGAATTATTACAAAATGAATATTATTAAAATAAAATGAATTACACATTTAAAAATATGTCAAAATAAAATAAAAATCAGGCCCACGTTGTTTTTGATTGATTGAATTTATTCAATGATCAACACTGAACTTGTACGTACACATGGATATATAAAGTCAATATTTTAAAAAATACTTGTAACCCACTGTTTGCTATTTTCAACTCACAGGATTTCTCGTTTAAAATAAGTGTCCGTGTGTCCACCTGTCCGAGGCCGCCACCGCCAGCACATGCCTCGTAGCACGTTCGCCTTTGGTGTATATAATGTTCGTTTCTTGTGACAGTGCGCGCGCGCGTGTATGCTTGTGTTTATGTAGGCTTCTAAGTGTTGACAATGATAACTTCAAATGTGTTATTTAAAATTAAATAGAAAAACAAATAATTTCTCTATTATTTATTCGAGATTTAAAAAAAATATAAATACATATATTGTACCATATGAACAATACGAATAAAAATTATATACAATTAAACACAGTTTAAAATATTTTATCTTTTTATTTGATAATTTTTGAAAAAAAAAATATAAACTCAGTATTTCTCTGAAATACCACATGAAAATTAATTACAATTCAAATTAAAATGTATTTAAAATTAAGCATAAAAACACACGATTCTCGTATTAATTCTAGATTTTGAGAAAACGAAAAAAATTACAATTTAGATCAATCATTTTACATTTTAAAAACACGAATTAATGGAATAATGATTTGTTTTTACACTTAATTATGCATAAATTTTAATTTTAATAAAGTTCGTATGGTTTGTAAAATATTAAATATTGTATATTTTAAAAATCTCAAACCAATAATAGAAACATGCTTTACTTTTATAATTAATATTATATGATTTTTAAATTTGACGGTACTTAATTTTAATATAAAAGTTAAAATATTATTTTATGATTACAAAATTATTTCTAATCAGAAATTGTAGTTTACGTACGTTATGCTTAATTTTGTTTTTATGGCTTCCAATAAAAGGTTCATTACATAAAAAAGGTTAATTTCAATTTAAAAATGTTAGTTTGAATTTTAAAACTTTTTAATTTGAAATTAAAAGGAGTAAACTGGAATCGAAAAAAGATTTAACTTCAAGTCAAACAGCTTAATTTTAAGTCAAATGGGTAAATTTAAAATTCAATAAAAATAATTTAATGTAAAAAAAAGGTTAAATAGAATTGACAAAATGCTAACTTGGATGTTAAAAATGTTAATTTCAAATTAAAATAGTTAATTTGTCATTTAAAAAATTTTATGTAAAAAGTGTAAAATTTGAAGTAAAAATGTTAACTTGAAGTTAACAAATTAATTTGGAGTTAAAAAGTACTTAAGAAAAATAAGTAGGAAATTTTCAATTATGAGACTTATTAATCAAAGTTCTCAGCGTGCCGGGCATTTTGACCCAAATTTCCATGAGTCAACCCCGTATGGCGCATTCTTAGTCGCGGGCTTAGTTGAAATTTCTTCTGTAATGTTGCTGAGCAACTGGTGCATTTTTGACTTTCAATATCTTGTTGGATTCGTTGGACTTTTCGTTTTTTTATTCTTTATTGCTCCGCCCTTGCCATGTAGCCATGAGACATACCGATTAACCCTTCGCTACATGATCGCATAAAACTCGCGGGTAAGGGTTATGATGTCAGCAATCCACCCCGTACACTACAAGGGGACGGCAAGATTGGTGTAACCCTGATTTTGAGCCAAGTTTTTTTCGTGATTCTACATTCCAAAATATCGGACACGTATCCGCCACTTTTGGTGGTTTCGTTTTTAATTTTTTTTTTTTAAAGTTGAAAAAAAATTACGTTTTTTAATATTGTGTAGAGATTAGTGATAGTTAATAGATAATTATACAGATATCGTGAGATGCGGTCCGGTGTGATGTAGGTATCGGAAAAACATTTTCTTTATCGTGCCAACGTTTCGATCTTTATCGAGATCATCTTCAGAGCCTGGGAATGTATTTTCTAAATGTAAACTATGTTTGTAAATCCCAGGTCCTGGAGATGATCTCAATAAAAGATCGAAACGTTGGCACGATAAAGAAAATGTTTTTCTGATACCTACACACCAGACCCCATCTCACGATATCTGAATAATTAGTTTTTTAGTATTTTTATTACGCCATTCTACTTACTCAAATCAAGTATGTTAATATTCAATTGACAGCATTTTTTAAAATTTAGATTACAATAAAAATATAGTAAAAGCTATCAAACTTTGTCTATAACCAAAACCACCAAACCAAAACATAAAAAAATTTTCATGTAAACTAGGCCGTAAACAATTTTTATTATCAAACAAATATGAAATTTCGTTTTAGCACCACTAAGCCCCTTCGATGGGGATGCAGGCCAGAGACCCTGCTATGGATGTACATCGCAATAGTAAGACCTCTACTTACATACGGAGCTATCGCCTGGGCTGACAAAGCAGAAAAAGTCACAAAAAGAAAAAACTCACAAAAATACAGAGACTTGCATGCATCTGCATAACGGGAGCAATGAGAACATGTCATACAACTAGCATGGAAAAAATATTGGGTCTAATCCCCCTACATCACATGGTAGAAAGGACAACACAGAAAACCACAATTAACCTTATCAGAGAGAAACCTCCAACAGGAATAGAACTGAAATGGAGAGAAACAAACTGTGGAAAAACCATCCATCACTCATGGCTCCAAGAGATGACATGAACAGGATGTTTGAATTTAATCAAAAATTCCGAATACATCTGGGCACCAAAAAGGAATGGGAAAGAAAAGAAAATGGCACCATCCTTTGGTACACAGACGGGTCCAGAACACAAGTGGGTACAGGAGCAGGCACCAAATTCTCGGAACCCATGCGAAAACACACCAGTATCTTTCAAGCAGAAATTCACGCAATAGAAAGATGTGTCCAATTCAACCTAGATAAGGGATACAAAAACAAGAATATAGCTATCATGTCAAATAGCCAAGCAACCATCAAAGCCCTAAGTTCAAATATCATTAGCTCAAGAATGGTGCTGAACTGCAAAACCAAATTAAACTCATTAGGTACACAGAACAAAGTTAGCCTCTGCTGGGTCCCAGGACACATGGGAGTAGATGGCAATGAGAAGGCGGACACCCTTGCAAGGAAAGGGGCAGCTACACCGCTGACAGGACCCGAACTCTTCTGTGGCATAGGAACCCACACTATCAATGATTATCTCAGACAGAAGGACAAATAGAAAATAAGGGAACATTGGAATTTGCTTATTGGACACAGACAATCCAAGAATCTTCTAACCAATTTTGGAAAGAAAGAAATTACAGAATGTGTCAAAGGAGGCAGGAATAGACTGCGAATCCTAACAGGATTCCTAACAGGACACTGTAGATTAAATGGACGTCTAAAGAAAATTTGAATAATCCAAGATGGCACATGCAGATTCTGCAAAGAAGCAGAAGAGACACCAACACGTCTACTAACAAACTGCGGGGCAACATTAGCTCGCAGGAGGAGGCGATTTGGGATGTACAATGTGACCATAGAAGAGCTTCAACCAATAAAACCGGGCCTACTAATCAAGTTTCTTCATGAAATAGGACTCACCGATGTGCTCTAGGCGGAGAACGGGGATACAATAGCTCTCAAAGGGCGCAGTATACAACATTCCGAAATATCATCATCATCATCAATCCCCTTCAATAAATATTTTGTTTGCATTTAAATTTATCGATTTTTTGACCCCTAAAGTGTTTTCTAAAAAATTTTTTCGTATTAATTTCACCTAGTTCACTTGAAAAACATTTGGCAACATGGAAATATATATAGAGATTTTTTTTGGTTTATTGCACTCTAAATACTCATACATTAACGTAGTTGATTTGAGAAAGTAGAACGACGAAATAAAAATATTAAAACATTTCTATTCTCAGAGACAAATTTTGGTAAAGCCAGCGCCTATTCATAAGAAGTGGTGGATGCGTTATTAAAAAAAAAGTAAAAAATTACTGATCAATTTGAGAAAAATCTCATATAAATATACCCACAAAGTTGTATAATTTCATAATATAAGGTTGGTACAGACAGTTTATAAAAGCCAGGAACGACAGTCCAAAGAGGGCTCGTTCATCGCTTTGCAGGCTTCGACAAATCAACTGTCAATATACACACGAACTAATTTAAAATTAATTTAAAACAACTGGCTACGAATACCATGTAAGCTCACATATACACAAAAAAAATCTACAGTAAATTAACTTGTACGAATACGTCTGCTGGGGAATACGCTCCGCTGAAAATATATCGCCGTTATATAACATGTAGAACGAATTAGATAATGATGCAAATTTTAGTTTTTAATTATTCCGTTTCGAATTTAATTAAACTACGAGCCACCGATGCTGTTTAAATTAACGCAGTTTGTTTTTTTCCTTACCATTCCAGTCATCCACAGAAATTATATATAACAAAATTCGGTGTAATATCAAGAATCTTTTTTTATCGGTTGACGTATTGATGTAGCGTCATTTGAAAATTTGAGTGAATCCTTAACAAATACGTTGAAAATTATAGTAATAAATAAAATACCTATTATTAGTAAATATTCTCATTTAAGTAACAAGTAAAACAAAGCAGCCAACATTGGCACACGGTATGAGGGATAACTACCATCTCGCGAGTATCATCGGTCAAGGCGACGTGGTGGGCTCTTGGGATGATAAAGTAATTGCCTCTTTGCATTATGGGCCATGATAGCCCAATGCATTGGTCTCCAAGCTGGGCACCTTGCCACGCTATTGTACTTGGCTCCACAACTGGGCCAATTGACAGGCCAAGGGCTTCTCCAACCTACGGTTGCTTACTTTCCTGTGACATGATGGATATCGAGGTCGAGTAAATTGCACCTTCATCTTTTCGGCTACAGTGTGTAATTGCTATTTAAATGTCATTTACGTAAACCTGTTTGGAAACAACTAAAAATGGCCGACGCGTTGGTCCAGCGTAAAGACACGACACGTATCTTGTTGTTCTCGCATGTTGGCCTCCTTTGATGTGTCTAGTGAGACCGTTCCCAAAGCCAATGTTTCCCAATACGATATTGGACCTTCGCCAATATTGGCCAATACGGGCCATCCGTTTTAGTACGGTGATTGTGACACTACTAAATTAAATTAGGTCATATACGGTACATGAAGAGAAAACTTACTGCGCAAGTTTGAATAAAATAGAGATAAATAGAGGTTTTAAACATTAAAAAGCAAGATCGGATCAATTCGTTCACAAAACAACGTTGAATTAAGAAAATCACTGAAATATTGCAGGTTTCGACCTTTTGCATAAACGGGTGTTAAAAGTAAAAAATCAATATTGTAATGAAAGCCTTTAGCATGATAGTAGATTATAGGAGCTCTCGCAATGAAAATTATTCACACAAACGTGTGTCGCAATATTGCAGATTTCTACCGTTTGAGTAAACAGGCGTTAAAACGAAAATAAATAAAATAAACAAAACCCAAGGAAAAAACCCAATATGACATGGAATTCAATATGTCCTATTCTTTAACCTTTTTACTTTAATGTAAGACTTTTTAATAGAATGTCAGGAAATATAGGAGCTTTTAAAATAAAAATATCCAGAAATACCTGAAATGTTGCCGTTTTCAAACTTTTGGATAACATTTTTTTCAATGACCTTTGCATAAAAAAGTATATACCAACAAACGCGATATGAGAAACATGCTCTTTTTTGGGTGAACGTTTGCACAGCAAAAAAGACTAGGAACGACGGCGAGAATCGGACCCACGACATCGGCGTCTGGAGCCGAGAATGACCACTCGGGCACCGCAGTCCACCATGCGTTTTTGGTTGACATGATTGATGATAAATCTAGTTTCGTGGTCCGTTTAACCAGGTTAATTCTTTTGAAATTATTAATCTTTAAGTAAGTTATTGGTTGAGGGAAAAAGTCAGTGTCACAAGCTGCATTCGAACCCACGACCTTCGGCTAAATACACCGCTGCTCTACCGCTTGAGCTAACGCGACTTCGGTCCACTCGGAAACCAATAGCACAATGGCTCAAGTGGTTAGAAGGATATTTAGCCGAAGGTCGTCGGTTCGAATCCCGCTCGTGACACTTTTTTTATCTCAACCAATAAGTTACTTAAAGAATAAATAATTGAAAAGAATCAATTTGGTCAATTGGACCACGAAAGCAAATTGATTTAATAAACGAAATGAAGTAAACTTCACTAACGTTCTCCATGGACATTTTATTTATCGCCGAGAATCAAATAGGTTACACGACATTTGACAAAATGGCAAAAAGGAGGAAAAATTCGAAAAGTTAGGTTGAGATGGAGCCGAATGGATTGAAGACAGGATTGTGTCAAGTGTAAGAGCAGTGGCGTATTGAGCAGAAGGTCGTGGGTTCGAACCTACGCGTGTCACTGTCCTTTTTGTCTCAATCAAGACCTTACTTAAAGATTAATTAATTGAAAATTGATAATAAACTTCAAAAAGGATAAAATCTATCCACATCATAGTTAAGAGTACTAGTTCTTAATCTTTTTTGCCGTTGGAGATGATGATCTTAGAATGAATAATATCCAGAAAAACGCTCAAATGTTGCAATTTTTGATGTGAATGCGCCCAACCCAAAAGATGTTTACATAGAGTCAAGGAGGAACAAATTTAAAGTAATATTCTTCTGCTTGCACTTGGGATTTTCTCCCCTTGCCCTTGTCACAGTGCCGGCACTAAATCGTTTTCCCGTCAGACTTTATTTCTGGATATTTTTTTACAAACTGCTCGCGACATTTTTTAACAAAGGCGCCTGAAGAAAATTCGGATTCGGAGGAAAATTCTAAAAGAAGATGATTATGTTAATCTACCCTTTTTAAGGAATGTGTTCTGTTGTGTATATTGTTTGTTTTTAAGGCAATGAAATAAAATAAACGATTAAAACATGAATTTTGTCTGAAATATAATCGCATCTGACTGTTTACCACCGGGGTTTTGTTTTAATGGCTTTGGAGTTCGAAATCTTTATAAAATAGGTAAATAGATATAGAATATTATCTCGATTTAAAAAAAATTTAGGCCGTCGTTGTCGACAGCTGCGCCAAAATTGTGTCCATGGGCAAAGGGCCTGTTCGTTGTTTGGGAGGTGGGTAGGCTTCTCTTCCTCGGCTTTCCAGCCGTGCTTCTCCAAATGGGCCAATTCCAGGTGTAATGAAATTCAAGAAAGAAAAATATCGAAGTTTAATCGTATCCAGCAATCCTCTGGGAATGGGTTTCGTTAAACGCGGAACGAATACGTCAGCAGACTCATAAATATTCATTTGACTTTAACGCTTTTCATTTGTTCACGGTATATATTTTTTGAACTATAATTAGCGCGGATGGTCAGTATAGATTTTTAAGTAATGTTCATTATGAATATTAATATTCCATATATGTATTTAGTAGTCTTAATAATTGACCGTATTAAATGTTTTAATTTAATTTTTAAAATTTTAATATTTATACTTTTAATCTAAGCTCTTGGTTGAGATGAAAAAGCTAATGTCACGAGAGGGATTCGAACCAACGACCTTCTGCTCAATACACCGCTGCTCCGACCACTTGAGCTATCGTGACTTCAATCCATTCGGACACCAACTCCCCATCTCAACCTACAACCTTTCGAATTTTTCCCTCCTTTCGTAATATTAACGGAAAGTCACGCGATAAGTGAGAAGCCACCAAAGACTTCAGACCAAAAGTCAAAAGCTGCAAGAAGTACTACAGAGTAGCAGAAGCGTGTGATTGACTGAAAACTATACGTTTTGGGTTCTACAAGTTAAATTCTTTCTTTTTACGTTCTTTATTAGAAACAATTAATTAATCTTTATGAAAGGTATTGGTTGAGAAAAAAAGCGAGTGTCATGGGCGGGATTCGAACCCACGACCTTCGGCTAAATACGCCGCTGCTCTACTTCCTATCTCAATCTCCCTCCCGAATTTTCCCTCCTTTGAGATGGGAAGTTAGTGTCCGAGCGGATCGAAGTCATGATAGCTCAAGAGGTAGGGGAGCGGCGTATTTAGCCAAAGGTCGTGAGTTCGAATCCCTTTCGTGACACTTGCTTTTTGATCTCAACCAAGACCTTAGATTAATGGTGTAATTAATTAAAATGGTCATAGTTTTTCAGCCCATTTATCACACAACCAATCATCAAAGCTAGATAGTCTCAGTTCTTTTTGTTCTTGTTATTTTCGTTGGTTCGTCTGTCACCCATTTCAGTTATATTTACTAGGCTTTGTTCCTTGAAAAATAACAAAAACTTCTCTAAATAGAAATCTTCCTCCAAAACTTTCCCTATCAAAAAATATAAATAAATTGTTATATATAAATCATAAATTGTGATTATAAATAGTTAAAACATAATTTTTTAACGAAATCCTCAGGTTTTTGGCTAAGAATAAAATTGGTCCCATGATACTATGTGTTTTATGATTACTTTTAGTAAATTAATTAATTTTTGAAAGTTGCGAATCAAGTTTTCTTCAGGGTACACTGCTTTGATAAACTTACTTATAAAGTCGCAATCTATTACGATTTTTTTTACTTTTTTGTTTGTTTTCTTCCTAATTGAAAATTCGCTCTAAATAGTAAATGTTGAACACGTGTCTACGTAACCGTGTTAGTTTACTTTTACCTTAATCCAATTCTGCTATTTTAAGGCTATAGCTACAGAAAATGCACTTTTTTAAAAATATTTCTTTTAATATGAAAAAAAAAAGATATTTTGTATACATTTATATTAACGTCCAAATATTTGGGTACATAAGTGTTCTTGAATGTATCGTGACGTTTTCTTCTCAATTGACACATTGTTGTAAAGTATTTAGTAGGTTTTTAGTTGTTTTGTAACTGTAATTCAATTCTACCATTTTAGGTGGGTAGAGACCTTTTTCGGAGCCAAAGATTCAATTTTGCATACACGCCCATTAAAAAACCGACCACCTGGTTTTTGCAGGAACAACGGCCAATTATGTAAATCCGTTTTCTCAACCGTTTAACTCAAAGGCCTGCACCAAGTCTCCTTTTTTTAGAAAGAAAAAATTTACGCAACAAGATGGTTTTTTAAAATTGATTATTTGGAGATTGCCACGTTTAGAAAAACATTGTCTCGATCGAAACGTAGGGTCTTTAATGAAAGCATTTTCAGGGCCTAGGATTTACATACATGGTTTAAATTATAGAAATAATTAACAACATTTGTATAATTTAAACAACGTATGTAAACCCCAGGCCCTGAAGATGATCTCAATAAAGATCGAAACGTAGCACGGAAAGAAAATGTTTTTCTAAACGTCACACCAGACCGCATCTCACGATTTCTAAATAATCATCTACTAACGGTCACTAAACACCACACGGTTTTTACAATGTTTTAGCTGGTTGAAAACGTTTAGCTCTAGTTATTCATCGGCAAATTCGAAAACTCGGGAACATGTTAATTTTCGCACTTTTACGAAAAGTTCAAATCGAGCTGTGTAACAAACCAGGAAATCTTCCTAAGCAAGCGCCTTATAGAAATTGATAGGAAATTTCAACAAGCTTCCACTTTGCCCGATTTCTCGACAGTTTTCGAGATTTTTGGTCAAAAATTTTACACGTTCATGGGAAAAAAAAATCGATCTTTCTCACACCCGATTTACAACAATGCATAAACGTTGAGCAAACGTGTTTTCGAAAATTTTACGCGCTGCAATTTTTTTTCTTCAAAAAAGTGAAGAGGGGAGCGACAATTCTTACTCCGTCTTAAATTGATCTTTTGAGAATGGCTCTCCTGCCGACAACCAATTGTTTATCTCATCACGGAAATTCAACTTATCCTTCCCATTTCACAGGCGCGTGAGGCCGTTTCGGTTCGAATAACGTATTGAAACTGGTTATTGGTTTACGACTTAAAAAGCCGAAAGAATATACGTTTCCAAAGTTGACTCTTTTTTACCCCAAAAAATCAGGCGGCCACTTTTTTGCGGGAATTATATTTTAATGTTTTATTTACAGTACAACCTTTTTTCGCAGAATGGTTCTAGCCTAGAGATTCTGAGCTTGGAAGTGTCGATGTTTACTATTCAGAGAATTTTGCAAAGAAAGAAACAAATTTTAATCTAATGGGGCCAAGTCAGAATTGTACGGGTGATATACCAACATATCCCTACCGAGTTTAAATAATTTTTACTGGTTATCCAAAGATCTATAATTGTTGTTAAACGCATTTTCTGATTATTTTTTATCTACCTGAATTTGCGGGGCTAATTGGTGTCTTATCCGTATCAAACATTCGACATAGAAAATGGACCATGTAATACCATAAAATGCACAAAGTTTCATTGATTAAATCATCGTTTTGTGTGCCGTTTCCTTTCTCTCCCTCCACTATATAATTCATATGGCATTTAAATTTATTAACTACAATAAATTTGTTTAAAAATATTAATTTCCTCTGATTAATAAATAGCAGACACCTTTTCGACAAAGCCCTGCGCATGGTAAAGAATAAAAGGATTGGTCGACAGAGATTCAAGGAGTTCCCACCTTGAGGCCGGGGATAATTTACTAAAATTCTATAAGTAAATAAAAATACAATTTTTAATAACAAAACCTCAATCGGTTAGTTTCTAAGCCGAATTTGTATTCTAGCATAACAGACGAAAATTGTCCAAATATTTATTACATGTTTATGTTTTACATGTCTGAACGTTGTTTATAATCCGTTTCAGTTCGTGGTCCGATTGACCAATTAACTTTTTTCAATTAATTAACCTTTCTGAAAGGTATTGGTTGAGATAAAAAAGCGAGTGTCATGAGCGGGATCCGAACCCACGACCTTCGGCTAAACACCCCGTTCCTCTACCACTTGTGCTATCGTGACTTCGATCCGCTCGGGCGCTAACTTCCCATCTCAAAGGAGGGAAAATACGAGAGGGAGATTGAGATAGTGATAGAGCAACGGCGTATCAAGCCGAAGGTCGTGAGTTCGAATCCCGTTCATGACACTGGCTTTTTTTATCTCAACCAATACCTTTCATAAAGATTAATTAATTGTTTCTAATAAAGAACGTAAAAAGAAAGAATTTAACGGCAGTCATTCACACGCTTCTGCTGCTCAGCAGTACTTCTTGCAGCTTTTGAGTTTCAGTATGAAGTCTTTGGTGGCTTCTGAATTGTCGCATGAATTTGACGAGCTAAGAAACAAAGAAATCTACGATATTGAATAATATATTTGCCTTGAAAACACGCTCGGAGAGATTAATCCTGTAGTAAGTATGAAATCCTTGGCCAACGCCATCTCTTTACCTCGTTCTTTCCCTCACTTTTCAAATTAATTACCTATTCGTTCCCTCTGCACAGATGTTCGTGAAACAGTATTTCCTTATGGCATGACGTGTTTCTCAGAATTCTAATTTTCAAAATAAACCCCTTTTGTGCACACTGAGTAAAAGGGGCGCATTCTATGCTTTCATCATCGGCCGAGACGCGTTCAAAAGAAAATAGTTTAATTTCTATTCGGAATTTTACTTAACATATGTATAGTAGAAAGGAACAATTTCCTTTGAAATCTTAAATGTAGGCTGAAACATCGGAAGGCGCTGTAATTTATTAAAATATTTACCTGTTGGCGGAGGACGAAGTAAGGTGGTTTAGTTGTTTAAGTGTGATTTTGCTTTTAAATAACGGGGATTTACAAAGAAAAAGCGGCCTTCACTCTGCCAAGTTTGGCATTTTACATTAATCAAAACACGCGAAAATGTGTGAACGCCTGCTGCTTATTTGTAGTTGACGTCAAAGTTCTCTCAATCTCACCACGACTGCCCAGAAAATTTTAATTTTACATTATTCTTTTTGTTATTAATTTATTAATAAGTTTTATTTCATTTTTAACAGGGGAAAAACATTTTTAAGGAATTGATTTCAACACAACGTTGAGAAAATTTAAATGGAAACCCGCGAATTGTCAACTTGGCTGGCTGTTGTCTTAAGGTATCAATTTTAGAAATGTTAGATAATATGGTATTTATATTTTCACTCTAAAAATTCACATACATTCTAAATTCAAAATATACATATATTTTATATAATTCAAATAATATTATTACACAAAAAAGTTTTCTCTACTCCCATTTTCTTGCCTTTAAAGATGGTATAGGAATGCCACACGATGTGAGAATGGTAGGCACAGTACTGTCTGATCCCCTCTTCCGTGTTTTGGAAGAAACGTGGTTGTTTTATTATATATGTATATCTATAGTTTTGTGAACTTAGTGTGTGTATATGTTTTTATTAGTGAATGTATTTATTAGCGTTAATGCGCGTAAAAGGACTGACGGGAGAAGATTAAATACCACCATCGACCTTCAATTAAGCGGGAATCACACTTACACGAGGCAACGCTATGCGACACTACCAGATGCAAATCCAAGGTCCAATTTTCCATAAGACCGTATTACTCCCGATGCCACGCAACGCTACCCTACTCTACGCTCTGCGATCCCCACTATCCAGATTTTCGTCTGGTAGCATCGAGTACGGTCGAAGACAAAGGAACCGGACACTCATATTTTTATGTCAAACTACATGTATTATTGTCATCATATTATGGATGGAAGTGGATGGATGGATACCAGGGACTGGAGGAGTTCCCTCCTGAGCACTGCAGCTGTACAATACCCTGGCTCCATTTTTGGGGGAGGGCTCACAACACAAAGTGAACTTGAGCTCCCGTTGTACCAGTGTTCTTCCATCAAAGAAACTCCTTTTTGAAGCGGGTTGGGACCAGGTTCAGGTTCGCTGAGATCCAGTCCCGCCCCTTCCATTGATCAGTGCCGTGTCAATTTCTTTTAATTGCGGCCACCAGTCCCCTTAGACGTCAGAAAAAATTCCACAGGCGATGGTGGGGATCGAACCCACGACCGCGGGGTCTACTGTCTGACGCCTTAACCACTCGGCTACAGCGGCCCCATCATGTCATCATATTAATTAAAGCATACTTATTTTAATGTAAACCCAATGAACCGAGATTTTCAGAGAAAAATTCAGTAGTTTTTGTTTTAAATAAATTAATATTCATGGTTAGGCAAAAAATGGATCAAAACACCGGAATAACTTTATTTAAGGTAATTAAATGTAACAAACAATTTATAACATGGTTGTGCTCATAAAATTTACCTAACAATTTATTACGCGGTTTTGCTCATACAATTACACTAATTTCGTCGAATAGCGTCAAAACAGGAAAGTCATATTTTTTGTAGTTTATTTCAAATTATGTATTTTATTTTGTCGTTATATTAGTTACAACATTCTTATTTTAATATAAACCAAATTAAACGAGATCAAAAATTTATGGGTTGTTATAAAAATTATTTAGTTATGATGGTTAGGAAAAAAAATTACGTGGCGAGGCGTCGAGTAGCATCGGGTAGCGTCGCATAGCGTTGCATCACCCACTTACCCAAGTGTGTTCCCCGCTTTAGGTTACTCCACCACCCTAAGTGAATGGTATGGATGTAATCTGCGACCCAGTAGCTCTTAGGAGGCTTTATATGACATTTGTAAAGGGTGATCGAGGAATGTCGAGTACTCCACGAAACTAATACAGTGAGTTGTACATAAATAGAAAATAATGCATTTAAGAATGAGGGAGGGTGGTTTGGATCTAGGAAATGCGTGCGTTGGGTGCTGAATTTGAAATAGTCGATAGCTTCTTGAACCTAACCTCGATGGCTGGACGGATACGACCTAGGTCTGACCCATCAACCCAGGTGGGGATTTCTCGTGGCCTTCCGGTAATTTATTCTAAATTACAAGAGCTGGACTTGCTGGTGGACTACACGAGCAGATGAGCTTATGCAAATTCAAATCTACGTAAAGGATACCGACACCAATTGTTCAAGGCAAGATGGAGGGCTCCGAAGAAGACCACAGGGAGACCACATACCGGCGGACCTCGACCATCAAATATATTAAAAATAAATTAAGGAAGTTATTTAATTAAAATAGTTTTGCTCTGATGATGGCGGTAAATTAAGTCGAAACCTTGGTAGATAACATGTCTGAATCTCATGGGACCTTTTCCACTCTATTCGGAGAAAAATGCGCAGACTGACTTTCGGGTGATAGTATCAAACACTAAATTCTTTCAATAGGTATTTCCGATGAAGTGCTGAAGAGCCATCGTAGATTTTTATATTAAATACAAATAAACTCCAGCTCAAATTTTTATAATTTTGTGATTGTCAATGGTTCATTTGTTTGTCGTATTAACATCCCCATCAGTCTTTTTCTTTATTTAACGATTAATTGAAACGGTAGTTTGGAAGAGTCAATTGATCCAATAGGGTAGGTCGCCCTATCCTTCCTAATTATCCAATTGGGCTTCGAAACGCCCTAAAGTTTAAGGCCTGGGCCGAAACCGGGGCAAACCTTCTCTCTCCTCTCCCTCGCCCACCTTCCCTCTAATTGTTTGTAATCACCTGTTAAAATAAGTGGCCCTACTTGGAAATATTCAAAACTCAGAGAAATTAATTCAAACGGGCCGTTTTCTGTTTTCCCAAGGCGGAGGAAATGGATATAGACGGACGCTAAACACTTTGGACCAGAAGCTTGGCATAGTTTGCCTTCGCTAAAATAAATTTCCTACTCTCTTTTCCGCCGAAAACAAGAAGAGAAATATGACAGAGCTGTATTTTCTCGAGGATCGTGATACTTTCATTATGAAGAACGGGAAAACAATTCTACAAATTACCAACTTGCAACAGCGGATATTAAAAAAATAAATAAAATAAAATAACTTATTCAATAATGAAATTTATTTATTCTCTATCCTACTGTTCATTTTTATCAATGACTCTTTTACTAGATAGCATCTTGATTAGGAATGCTTAGTAACTTTGAAAATTAGCATTCTTTATAAAAAAGCGTGCCGACGGGCAATTTGACCAAATCATGCATTTTTATATACTTTTTGAATTATACATTATATTATATTTAATTTTTAATTTTATATTTAATTTTTTTTATAATAAAAAAGTATGAAGTTTTTTCACGAGTTTAAATTGTTAAGTAATAAGACAAATAGGTTTGGAAAAAATGGTAGTGAAAAATTGAAACTTTTTGTCATCGCTTAGAACAACTTAATGACTTCAAAATTTCTAAAATAGTTAACATCTTATGTTGCAAAGCTATAACAAAAAATCAAACTCTCTTGAAAAATAATAATCTGTGAAAATTACAAACTAGTCAAACAAATTAAATTGGAAAAAAACAAAACCGGTGTTATAATTATATATAATAAAATATAGCCTTTTACATAGAATAAAATTGGTAACTTGAAAGAGTTTTTTTTTTTTTTTTTTAAGTGTTTGGAGACTCGTCTTTTATATATTTATATTTTACGTTCACCTTTACAAATAAAAACATCTTTTTATACCTGAGAAGTAATTCTTCTATTTTCGGTACATTTTTTTGACAAAACTCATCGTATACAAACATTTGTTTGTTTTGTACAGCAGCCAGAAGCAAACACTGTAAACAAGAATATTATTCAAAAACACTCGGAAACAGATAATTTTTTTTTTATAATAAAAGGAAGGAAAAACAGTCACTACCCACTAGAAGATTGATGTCGCGAAATATGTTTTACTTTTTATTATACTTATCCAACACTAAATTACTTATCCACCATATTAGTGTAAATAATTAATACTAATCGATTAATTAAGGTTTTGAGATAAAAAAAGTCAACGTCACGAACGGGATTCGAACCCACGACCTTCGGATTGATACGCCCCTACTCTTCGTCTTTGATCCCCTCGTCACCACACCTTTTTGAATATTCCCTCCTTTTTACCATTTTTCAATTGTCGTGTAATCTATTTGATTCTCGGCGACAAATGAAATATCCACGGAGAGCTTTAGTGAAGTATACATCATTTTTTAATTAATTAAATCCACTAATTTCGTGGTCCGCTTCACCAATTAATATATTACAATTAATTAAGTTTGGTTTTTAGTTGAGATAAAAAAAGTCAGTGTCACGAGCAGGATTCGAAGTCACGATAGTTCAAGTGGTAGAGTAGTGGCGAATCAAGTCAAAGGTCCTGGGTTCGAATCCCGCTCGTGACACTCACTTTTTTTTATCTAAACTTATAATCTTAATTAATTGATTGATATTAATTAGTCAAGCGGCCCACGAAAACTAGTGAATACTTTTTTATTTTAAAATATTTTTAGAAGTTTTGTATTTTTGTTTCTTTGTTTAATATCGGACTCTCCCGGAGGACGAAGATTTCACGTCCAAAGGAACATCGATCGTTTTCCGGGCCACAATAATTTTTGTTAAACATTAAGTTTAAACATTTGTAAAGAATGAAACGGGTGGCTTAGGAGTCTGAGCTTTAGAAGTGGGACAAATAATATTTTGAAAGGGGCGAATCAAGTGTTCTTGGATGTATCTCGGCCTTGATGTACCTGCAACTTGCCATCTCTTACTCTTTGAAAACTTTCGTCTTTTAGGTACATTGTTTTCTCCCCAATTGAAATATTGTTGAGAATAATACGCCCTTTTGTCTTGCCGTTTGTTAGTTTATTCGTACCTACAATTCAAATCTGCCATTTTAAGTGGGGTAACGACTGGAACCAACGAATGCTTTTCCAAAAGATTGCAATTTTTTTTATATTAATGGAAAAAATCCAATGATATTCAGACATGTTATCTACCAAGGTTTCGACCCAATTTGAAGCAACACTATTGTAAGAATTTCTAAAAATTGGCATAATTAAACATTTGCAAATTTCAAAAGGCGTGCCCTTAATTAACAATAAGCCATGATATAAACAAAAATTCTAAACCTTGAATTTTTCATCCAGACGATACATCCAAATTATTTGTGAATAAAAAAATGTAGTCAATACATATATTTGTTTTAACAGAGATAATCAAGTTACCAACTTAGTAAAGGAGTTTTATTTATACAACTAAACAGCAACAAAATAAAAAGCTGGCTAAACACTTCACGCTGATAATCAATTAAACTCGGGGGACCTTTCTTTTTATTCTTCCTCAACATTCTACTCCTCACGGAACTGCAAAAAGTTCACTGGCTCCTTTCAGTAACGAGCCATGAGATTAAATTTAGAAAAAGATCTTGCTCGCTTTGTCCCTTGCAGTTCTTGCGACTTTAAGAGTATATGCACTTTATTAATTCAAAAAGAAAACTGAATCGTTAAATATTTATCAGTTTTCGATGAGAACAAATGAGTAATATCTGAATTAAAGTATCGTCTTTAATTATTTACAAATTTAAACAATTATAACATCGATAAACGAGCCCCTGTTTACCTTGTTTCCTCTTTTTTTTATCTCAATATGGAAATGTATTTTTAAACATAAAGTAATTCATTGAAGTGATAAAAATATGTTACGTTGCAAAATGGACCGTTGAGAGCGTAGATCAGTATTTTGTACTGTTGCCTTGGTCATGTAGCAATATCCTCCCGGTTTGAGAGATACAATATTCCCTCAGGGAGCTCAGACCTCTTCACAGTTATATGTAATTTTGTTCATTGAGGACACCGTCTTGTTTTTATATCCTTGCGTCAAGTTTTTCTTTCCTATATTATTCTTCATTTGCGTATTGCATAAAGTTCGCTATTTTTTCTTCTTGTTCTTATTTTCTTCTTTTGTACGACTGTGACAACAAAGAAAAATCTTGGTCGAAGAGTAAGACAATCTTTCGTACTGCTTTTATTTTAGAATTAAGGGGGTAACGACAGTTTTTTCCTGACCAAAATGTGGATTGATTTATAATTTTTATATTGCGCTGAAACCATTTTTGCACAGAATCAATCTGATCCCACGAGATTCTGAACTTTAAAATGCTTTAAATAATCTTTTGAAAACTGCCTAGTTTCACCAAGTTGCCGGGTTCTCGGGTGTATCCCGCCTTGACGAGCTAGAAATTCGCCTCCGCCTTCGAAAACTCTCGTTTTAGAAAAAATATCAGGCTTTTCCGCGTGAAAAGGTGGCAACTAGCTTCTCAAATAAAAATTTCATTATATATATATATATATATATATATATAT
>CM077101.1:16215005-16271332 GCA_039619505.1 Cimex hemipterus
TATATATATATATATATATATGTATGTATATATGTGTATATAATCTAAGTGGGAAGTTTATGGGCCGACAAACAGCTGGGGTCATCGCCGGCCCTCTGCGTGTTTTCTTTCTTTTTCTTCTCTTTCGGGCATATTCTTTTTTTTAAACTGCAGCCATTTGAACGTCTCGATCTGGTTACTGACACTCTCTGATTTCAGACATATACTACGATGATATTCTAGAATGCTAGTCTCTCGTCTGTACGGCAGGTTGTCGTAGAAAAATCTCATAAAGTCAAACACAGACACAACAAAAACACGTAAAATTATATGTATGTTTAAAAATCTCTATAGCCCAGAGGTACACAGCTATCTGTGCCCGCTGCCGTGCCTCAAGGCTACGCATAGGTCCGATGATGCGCCAAAATATTGTCTATATACATTCTGCACTTGAAGAAGCGCTTCTGTCCTTACATAACGGGCACCTACGCGGTCGCGTTCCGGCCGGAAGGTGCCCGTGTGTTACTCTTGTATGGCCTATGTGTAGTCTTGCCTGTACGGCCTTTTCCCTTTTCGAACCGTTCTCCTTGGACCAGAGACCGACTTCTTTCTTGACCTGGCACAGTTTGGCAAGGTTAAGAAATAAATGTTGGTTTAAAGTTGTCTTTTACATTTTCCGTTTTAAAGGGGCAAAGGCCGATTTTTCTGGCAAAGTGTGCAGCTTCTTATTATTTATATTAACTACAACATATGCATATAATGAAATTGGACCTTGGGAATTTCTTTTTTTGGCCTTATTTGAGATATTCGGTCAAAGGGGTCGTTTTGAGGGCCATCATTCTTCGAAAATAAATTGAAAAGAGTGCAAATTAACAATTCGCCTATAAATCAAATAGTTCAACAATAGTCGATAATGGATTTTCCCTATAATTCAGGTCTGCCATTTTAAGAGAGCAGAGGCTGTTTTTTACGGGCAAAGAATACAATTCTGTATATTATTTATATTAAGTATAAACTATTAAGCACATAATGAAATGAAACATTTCCTTAGGATTTCGACCGTTAAAAGTTGTCCAAAATTGTTTTATGTGCCGTACGGAGGGTCATTTGGTTGGAAAAATTGGAAAGTTGATCACAAATTTAGATTGTAGTCAAAAATTAACGATTAACTTTTTTTTTTAAATCCTTAGCTTTTAGGAGATGTCAGTATGCTCGAAGGCAAACGAAAAATACTGGTCGTAATAGATTTTGAGAAAATAGTACCGAAATATGGGAATTTTAAGGTCTCTGCTGGAACGACTGTAATTCCTGAAATTCAGTGAAATTTTACAGTCTGCCGGTGGTACAGTGACAAATGCCGGTAGCTGACCGGCATTTTGCCGGTGCCGATCAGAGGTCGGCGTGTGTGCCAGGTACCATTCCCCCCTGTGGTTCACTATTGAATTTTGGAAGACCGATAAAAAACCGGCCGTCCAAAATCGAGTGTGTGCAAGTAGCCACGTTTACGCTCAATATGGAGACTTTGCTGAAAAATAAATTCTTATTAAAATGCATGTAGTGGAGGAGAAGTTAAACAAAAATATCAGAAAACAAAACCTGCTGTTCGGCTGAAAGAAAGGACGCAACTCTCTTTTAATAAGTGGAATACAGTGGCCTTGAATCCCTTCAAGACATTACTATAAAGTGAAAGCCCGATTTAATCTGAATAAATACTTAATTTATTCAATAAAATATTTAATTAATGAGTGGAAGCTGTATACAGACTCGGTACTGATGTCGTGTTTTCAAGGAGTGGAAAGTTATTTAGCCGATGCTTCATTTAAGTCGAAACTTAACCAATTAAGATTTCAGATATACCTGTGGTTCAGGTCGTACGTGCGATCAATATGAATTGTTGCTACCCAGTCGCATCTACAGTTTATCTTGTCTATACACAGATTAATGGAGTTGGAGGCGACGGGGGAAGGAATCCGCCCAATGACGTCAGAAATGTCTCAGCAAAACCCTACCTCCCCAAAAAGCAATATCAATTTTTAAGGGACGATAATTCATGGGTCGTCGCATTTTGATAGGTGCTTCTACCTCGAAAACGCTGCTACCTATTGAATAAAATGTATAAAAGTGCGTGGGGTTCGAACGATTTACGCGTAATAAAACGTACCAGTTTGTAAGAGACCCATTAATTTTTTCCTTTGTAATGATGATTTTTCAACAATCTGCGCCTAGCATAATTAGAAACATCGATTCCATCAAACACGACTAAATACACACAAGAGAATCTACTCTGTCCCAAGCTTCAGGAGAAAAGTTGCAATGTGCATGGATTTGAGAGTGTAGTAGATTTCACAACATTTTTAAGAAATGTTTGTCATCCTGTGTAGTGCTGCTATTAATGAGCGGGATAATGTTAAAAGATTGGAGTGAAGCAATCAAGTTACAATCGTAAATCCATCTTTCACCTTTTGGAATCAGAACAACCTTGCATTACCTCTTTTACAAGTTATAAACAATTGAAATTCCAAAGGCTGTGCCTAGGTTCGAACAGTGAGAAATGCTATTCGGATTCTCTAACTACGCAACCAACCCGGTCCCAGAGGATAATAAACTGTTATTACGTAGCTGATTTAACTTTTTGAAGTAAATCGTTGAAAATTATAAACGAAATATTGTAAAATCAACGTCAGCCCTCCGCCAACTTGAAAAGTCACACAATCTTCCAAGTTTTTATGGTTAACGAGCGCGATAGGTCAATAAATACTTTATTCCGGAAAGGTATATTTGATCGTCAAATATTCCGCTTCAGCACGGTAGAGGATCGGAGGTGTTTATGTTTCTTAGGAACTCGACAATTGGTATGTAAAATCAACCGTCAAAGGTTCAATGACTCCATAACAAATGTTTAACCCTCACTTATAGCCGGGAACGCACTTACCCCGATGCAACGCTATGCGACGCTACTCGATGCCACCCGACGCCTTGACACATTTTGGTAGGGTGTGCACACCTACACGACGTCAAGCGTTACAGTCACACAGCGTGTACACAAATCCATATCTCAATCGTAACGCCTTTTTTTTTCATAATGCATATGCTTACATGCATGCTTGTAATAATTATTAGTTACATTTTATGAGCCCAAATAAAGTTATTCCAGTATTTTGATAAATTCCATTCCTCACCATCATAATTAAATAATTTTTATAACTAACCATCAATTCTTGATCTCGTTTAATTTGGTTTACGTTAAAATAAGAATGTTGTAATTAATATAACGACAAAATTAATATACAAAGTTTGAAATATACTACAAAAAATATGAGTGCCCTATTCTGAGGCTACTAGCGAAACGGCGAAAATTTATGAGCAAAACCATGAAATTAATTATTGTTTGTTAAATTTAATTGTTTTTCATAAAGTTATTGTAGTGTTTTGGTGCTTAACCATTGAATTTAAAAAAAAATAAAAGCTCATGAATTTTTTATCTCCGTTAATTTTTTTACATTAAAATAAGAGTGTTGTAATTAATATAACGATAAAATTACAGATACATAGTTTGAAATAAGCTACAAAAATATGACTGTCCTGGAATGACGTTTATCGACGAAAATAATTTTATGAACAAAATCACGAAATAAATTATTAGTTAAATGTTATGAACAAAACCGTATAATAAATTGTTAGTAAAATTAGTGGTTTTCATTTTTTTTCATGTTCAAAAGTGGTATTCCGGTGTTTTGATCAATTTTCTACCAAACGATTAAAATTAATTTTTTTAAAATAAAAACTAAAGAAATTTTTATTTCGGTTAATTTAGTTTATATTAAAATAGGTACGTTGTAATTTAAATAAAAATAACATACCTAGGTTGAATAAAAATACGAGCGTTCGGTTCTTTTGTCTTCGACTGTACTCGATGCTACCCGACGAAAATCTGGACAGCGGGGATCGCAGAGCGTAGAGTAGAGTTGCGTGTTATCGGGCGGATATGCACGGGGGTAATAGAATCTTATTGAAAAGTGGACTTTTGATTTGCGTCGGGTAGCGCAGCATAGCGTTGCATCGAGTGCAAAGTAAAATGTAAAATATTAAAAGGCATTTGAAATAGCACACGGAATTATAGTCTTACCATATACTCTTCTAAAAGTGTTTTGTGATGTTCTACTTTTCGTTCTTGCGCTTTTTTTTTCTCTTCTGCCTCGTATATAATCGAGTTGGAAAATGCATTTTTATGACCCAAAAGAAAAGTTATAATGGGAGAATATCACGTGAAAAAAGCACACGTATCCGATTCAGAACTTCTTCTTACACAAAAGCTAGAATGTCTTTCCGACCTCTTGTTATGCACGTCAATCGATACAAGCACAATTCCCATGATCATTTCTACCTAATAACGTGTCAAATATGCACATCTCGAACAAATTTAGTTGGATGAAAATTATTTTTTTTTTAATGTTTAGGCGTTTTTCCTTCAAATAATAACATATAATTGTTATAATATTTGGACTTTTTAAAAGCCATAGTAATAACCTTATTTCGCTTAATTATGATTTACCTTCTCTTGCGTATTTATTTGCAAATTTCCTCCCTTATGATGATGAACAGTTATCCCAAACAATTTTCATATACTGCTACTGGCATAACTCTGTCGTAACATAATCTTTGAATTTAACAATAAATATTTTCAATTTCAAATTAACTCATGTTAACATCGAATTGTTATTTTTTAATTCAATCTCTTATTTTTAATTTTCCAATTAACTCTACTTAATAGCTATTTAAGTTTTTTTAAATTAACGAATTTTAATTTAAAATTAACTATTTTAATTATCAAATTAACTTTTTAACCGTCATTTTTGTAATTAACTTTTTTTAAATTTCAAATTAAAGTTTGTTATTACAAATTAACTTTTTTAATTTTCAAATATCCTTTGTTACTTTCAATTTTATTCTTTCTCAAAATTATTAAAATACGAACAATATACAAAGTATTTGGGGATGGTATGAAATGCAAGAATATAAAGTAAAATTACTGTATATTTAAAATTTTTGTTTAAATATACAATAATAATTGGGCTGTTATAAGACTAAAATGAAAATAAATTATCATTAAAATCCTTCGTTTAATTTGGGAAATTTTAATAAATACAAAATTGGTTTTTATTTATAAAACCAATGCTCTCAACGTGGCCAGCTAAAAATATCTGATGTTGATTCTTGGAGTATACAAATCAAGTTTCCAACTTAAAAATAAACTATCACACATCAAACTTCGGCTTTTTACTATCTTAAATGATTTTATGTGTTATTCGTTTATTCTCGTGGTGAAAAGATTGTGATGTTTTCCTTGTACCTGTGGTTTGAAGTCTAGGTATTTTGTTGTCAGTCATCAAGTATTTTTCGTTTTAATTTGTGAATTAATGAGTTTCTTCATGTAGAATGCTTTTGAATTATGGCCATCTTTCCTTTTGGTCCGACATGTAATGTTAAAGCGCGTGTAGTGTATTGTGTTCGTGGTGGTTTTGTGTGAGGTGATTCGACCAGTTTGATTTTTCCCTCGTTAACCCTAATTGGCCTTATGCTCTGTATTTTTATTTACCCTCTTGTCTTTCTGATGTATTTCTCCCCTAATTTATTTGTTATTGTATACAAAGCGTTTTTGTGTTGTGAGTTCATCTTTTTTGGCTCGGTTTTCCAACTTTGTTTATTAACTAATATAGTTTTTAGTCTTGATTTGTTGAATAGATTTGTTTTTACGTCTCCTTTTCCCAATGATGACCCGCAATGATCAATGAACGTTTATGATGTTTTTTGTATATTTCTTCGTTGTAGTTTATGTTCGTATATTTATTTGTAAATTAGTATTGGTGTACATTTAGCACCAACCAGTAGATTGTAAAAAGAGAGTTCAAATTTTTAAACAGCTGGAGACAAAAATTCTAACTTTTCTGTTTGTTAATAAAACCATTATGTTTAATGGTATGATTGACAAAATTACTTTTATCAATTAATTATTCATGTTATGGTCCTGGTTAAAATGAAAAAGTAGGTAACGAGCGGGATTTGAACTCACGACGTTCGGCTTAATACGCCCCTGCTTTGACCACTTGAGGTATCGTGACTTCGATCCACTCGGACACCTACTGCCCAACACAACCTGCAACCTTTCGAATTTTCCCTCCTTTTTGCCATTTTTTCAAATGTCACGTTATCAGGATTCAATTTGGTAATAAACTTGATTTATTCAAAATTATTGTACAAAAAGAGCAAATTTAAAGTAATTAAGAGTTTATTAACTTTAAGATTGAAAAATTCAATTAATTTAGGGTTAAATATTTCGGAAAAATATAATTTAACTGGAATCTGCCTTCGCTGAGTGGCAAGGTTTTCCCATTATTTTATTATGCATACCCATTTAGGTTATATTTGCGTCACGAAAGTTGATGACGTGTAGAAGCTTACGGTGACATTTATTTTTTTCGCAAAGGCCCGTTTATGGGTGATTTTGTTTTTGTAACTTCGGTCGGAATATCATCGATCGGTCTACTGCGGGAGATTGAAAACGAGTGTGAATTTTTAAAACGCGTTCCTCCGGAAAGGCAAAGTGGGCCGGCGGCCAGATTGGGGGGAAAATTGCATGCATCGTTCGAAACTGGACGAAATGCCAAAAACGGAGGTCTAGATGAAAGGATAACTCGATAGACTAGAACTACTAAAAGCATGGAAGAAATAGTTCACTTATAATTCATACAGCCATATTAACACACATCATTTTAAAGAAAACTAATAATCATGTTATAATAATGTAAGAGGTTTAGGAGCTGACAGCTGAAGTGATCCCCGCGTGGTTTTATTTATTTTACTAGCATTTCACCCATATTTTCATCCTGCACCCTTTGAGGATCACGATCTGTTAATGATCGGGCTTGCATATCAAAACTAATTGTCAGTCCTCGTCCTAAAATGCTTGCTTCCCATTTGTACTACTACAGATTGTTAACCAAAAAATAGACACATTGTTGCAGAAAAAAGACTTTTAAGCGGGGAGCGCACCCGATGCCACGCTATGCGACGCTACCCGATGTTACCCGACGCTTTGTCTTGTTTTGGTAGGGTTTGCACATCTATGCGACGCCAAGCGTACGCCACGTACAGTCACACTTCGTATTATAAATCAGTATCACAATCGCAATTCCTCCTTTGTTCTTAATGCACCGTTTTGAGCAATACCTTGTAATAAATTGTTTGTTAAAATTTATGAGTACAACCATGTAATAAATTGTTGGGTAAATTTAATTGTTTTAAATAATGTTATTCCAGTGTTTTGATATTTTTTTCCTAACCATCATAACTAAATAATTTTTATAACAACCCATAAATTTTTGATCTCGTTTAACTTGTTTTATATTAAAATAAGAATATTGTTAGAAATAAACGACAAAAATACGTATAGATAGTTTGAAATAGACTACAAAAAATATGAGCGTCCTGATTTAACGCTACTCGATGTAAATGGTGTAATCGTATGAGCAAACCATGAAATAAATTGTTTGTCAAATTCATTATATCCAAAAAAGGTATTCCAGTGTTTTTGGTTTATACGGTTCTCGGTTAATTTAGTTTATACTAAAATAACCGTATTGTAATTAATATAATGACAATAATACATGTTTGAAATAAAAATATGAGTTCCGGTTTTTTGTCTTCGTCTGTACTCGATGCTACCCGACGAAAATCTGGGACGTGGGGGTCGCAGAGCGTAGAGTAGGGTAGCTTTGCGTGGCATCGGGGGTAATACAATCTTATGGAAAATTTGACTATTGATTTGCATCGAGTAGGTGTGTTCACCGCTTAAGTATGCCAGGGTAGGAATGGGAGTAGCCTTTTGCTCTTTATCGGCGACTGGTAAGGCAAGGCATTCCAAACGAGAAAGGAGAGAGAGAGGGGGGGTGAGAGAGAGAGAGAGAGAGAGAGAGAGAGACAGACAGACAGAGAAAATGGGAGTGAATAAGTGAATGAGAAAGGGAGATAAGTCAACAGAAAGTAAAAACAAATAGGGGAAAACTTCGACAAAAATAATTTTATGAGCAAAATTTAGAAATGTTAATTAAATTTTATAAACAAAACCGTATAAATTAATTAAATCAAAAGTGGTATTCCGGTATTTTGATCACTTTTCTGCCATACGATTAAAATTTATTGATTTAAAAAACTAACGAATTTTTGATCTCAGTTAATTTAGTTTATATTGAAATAGATACGTTGTAATTAATATAAAAATAACATACCTAGTTTGAATAAAAATAAGAGCGTTCGGTTCTTTTGTCTTCGACTGTACTCGATGCTACCCGACGAAAATCTGGACAGCGGGGATCGCAGAGCGTAGAGTAGAGTTGCGTGTTATCGGGCGGATATGCACGGGGGTAATAGTATAATAGTATAATACGTTGTAATTAATATACAAATAACATATGTAGCTTCAATAAAAATATGAGTGTTCGGTTCTTTTGTCGTCGAGTTCACTCGACGCGACCCGATGAAAATCTGGACAATGGGATGGGTGGTAGAGTAAGGTAGCGTCGCGTGGCATCGGGCAGATGTGCCCGGGAGTAATACGGTCTTATAGAAAATTGGACCTTGGATTTGCGTCGGGCAGTGTTGCATCGGGGAAGTGTCTTCACCGTTTTATAAAAGAAAACGTTTATTACCTAATCCTAAAAAAATCAAGTAAAACAAACAGTGTCCCATTTAATATAGAGTATTTCCACCTCTGGCTCGAATTTCATCCGTTAAAAGCCTTTGCATTCCTTGGACAAGGTTACTGATACCCTCCTGATGAATTCTTTCTCATTCATCACGAATAGTCGTTTCCAACTCTTCTAGGGTGTTAGAACTGGTCGCTTAAGTTGGTAACCAACTTTGTTCGGTTGTGTTCAATTATGACAACACCAAGCTGTCAATTCCAAGTTCATTCAGATGGTCATCCACAATATCTGGCCTATGGGTCCTAGCGTTCTCTTGCTTTTACAAGAAATGATCCCACTTATATATGGGGTAAATGGCACTACATATCTTTCGATTATGTCTTGTAAGTACCGGAGTGAAGCTAGATATCTTCCTTGCCCAACATCGAGCTGAGTGCGGGCGTACAAGGAAATGCCACCCCAGAAAAAAAAACTAAGGAACCTAATGACCCACCTTGGAATGCCACCGGAGGAACTAATGAATGATGAAATGCTTTTTAACTTAGAGACGATTTCGTAGAATTTTATATGTATTATATATGTTGGTTATACTAGAACAAGGACACGACCAGATCAGTAGGTCACGGATTTTTTGTAGATTCTACACTCCGAAATATCGAACACGTATTCATTCGAACTTCTAGTGAATAGGTCCTGGTTTTGTCAGAAAATTTTTTGAAAGTTGAAATTAATTTTTTTTAAAATATTTTTTATTTCGCCGTTCTACTTGCATCAATCAATTATGTTATTATATCATTTCACCGCAGTTTTATTTATATAACAATAAAAATATAATAAACGCTATCAAAGTTTACCAATGACCAACAAATATCTAAAAACAATATAGTTTTCAAGTAAACTAGATCGTATAAAACTTTCTCGTAAAACTAATATGAAATTTCTTCTTTGCACCTCTAGAGACCGCTAAATATAAATGTTTGCCGGGAAAATTAAAATTTTTCCGATTTCTCAGAAGCCGTTATCGGAATATTTGATTGAAACGGCTATAATTGAAAAACAGCTAAAAACATTTTCGCTTTAGACAGTGGATTGGAAGCAAACAAAAAGCTTTTCAACAACGTATATATCATTAAAATATAGAAAACATTTCAATATGGAAATACTAAAAATAGCAAAATCATTTATCAGAAATAAGCCACTTTTTTTTAGTAAGAATGTAAAATAACAGTAATAAAGTAAAGATGCACGTGACACTTTTTTTTTACAATTAATTAACAACCATGAAAATCTGTCTACTAGCTTTTGCGAAAAATGGCGTTAGAGCTTTCACTTGGAGTCTAGCAGAAAGGTTGTCGAAATTACCAGTCGGAAAATTAATTTACACAGATTTCCCCGAAAAAGTCGCTATCTAAGAGTTCTATAAAACTAGCGTCACGAATCTGACAATGAATTCTGGCCATTTTCTGGTCTGCTTTGTTTACAAAATGTTTGTTAAAATGTACAATAAAAGCAGTATTTTGTTGATTTTCTTTTCAAAACATACCATGTCGTATTCTGCGTAAAAGAAAATTTTTAGTTGTACAAATGAGAATAAGTAAATCCATAAATAACCCCAGTTTTCCAATAACAACGTGTTCATTATAATTAGACGAAAGAGAAATTTTAATAAATCTAATTATTCGGGTTAATGAGAATCTAATTTTAGTCACAATGAAATGGGCATAAATCGTCCTAAAAAGATTTTAAAAAATATTATTTTTGATGTATTAATTTCATTAATGGTTAACAAAAATGATCCACGAAATATGCAGAATATTCTAATTTAATACGATTTAAAAAAATCATTAAAATACTAATTTTTTGCATATTTTAACAAACATTCTGTAAGTAAAGTAGGTCCGAAAATGGATAAGATTTGATTTTACCACATCGTCGTGATTTTAGCAATATAAAACACTTAGCGACTTTCGCGGAAACCGGTGTAAATTATTTTTTTGACTGATAATTTTGACTGACGTTCCCAGTGCAAGGTTGAACATCATTTTTCCATTTTTTGATAATATTATTTATAGGTCTTGTGGTAGTCCAGTCCACCTTGACATTTACCCTTTTCACTCCCTCGTCCGTTACGATGTTCCTGTCATTCGGCCGTGTTGCAAATGTATTTCCGCTTTTTAACTTGAAACGCGTTCGGTTTCTTACATGTTTTACTGGCCGATGTACAAAGTTTAGACCAACCTCCCACCAGGACAAAGAATTTCACACCCTTTTTGTCCGAGGTGCGACTTGCCCCGATGAAAAAATTCCGCACATCCCCCGACTCCATTCGACGTTCGACGACAAAGGTGGCGTTCCAGGGTCTCTAAACCAATAGGAAATTTAAGCAACAAAACCATCTCTAATCATTAAAACCCCGCGGCATTTGGTATCGCCCGGTGGTAACGAAAAATTACGTGAGTGAAAATGAGCTTTTTATTATTATGTGCCGACTCGCACAGTCCGGTTCAGAAAGGTAGGACAAGAGCCTCCGTCGACACTCTTTTAAATGAAATAAAAAACCGATTAAAAAAATATATCGTTTTGGCATGGTCCGCTGGTCACACAGGAAGAGCCGGAGGACGAAGAAACCCAAAAAGATGCCAAAACGCCCGATGGAAGGCTTCATCACTCTTCCTATGATGTACGGCTAAGAGAATTTAAAATTACTAGTTTCAAATTCTGTAAAATAAAAGTGGAGAAATCGCTGGGCTCATAAAAATACAAATAAACTTGCAAGACTGTGGCAGGTTAAGAAAGACGTCGGTCTGTGGTTCACGGAGAAGGGGTCGAAAACGGAAAAGGCCACACTGACAAGACTGTGCATAGGAAAAAAGAATAAAACAACAGTAGAGCACACCTTCAGTTGTAGAAATTTTGTCATTTAGAAGCCATATTTTAACATATCATGGGTATTCACGATCATTGGGTAAACTTCATTAGGTCCTGTTAGATCGAGAAAGATCATGACGTAGACTTGTATGACTCGGGTAGTTAACATTGTTTGATGTAAAAGGCCAGGGCCAATGTTACATGTCAAGTCGAAAATGTAATCACTCTGCTATCCGTTATGGCGTAGGAAATCAACATGGCAGTCATGAATTTACCAGCTGTTTTTTTGTTGACACGTATTTTTCTTCTTAAATACGCATTAAGTCATACGAATACAATTTTTCGTAATTTATGATCTGTCCTTATACTCTCATCCATAATAGATTCATCCGGCGTCGGTGGTTGCAACGGTTGGTTGACACGGCGCACATTACTGTAAGGTAAAGGTCCTGGGTTCGAATCCAGCAGTCCAGGCCTTCTCATATATCATTGCACGATTTTTCACACAAATCAAATATTACTAGTAGAATTTATTACTCTTATCATTGAACATTTCGAAAAAAAATTCTCTCTTCACAAAAGGAATAAAGGTTTTCCAACAATAACAAATGTACAAGAACTGTTTTACCTGTGACAATATTTTTTGGCTATATTGGACTCCACGTGCAGCACTACAGTGAAGAACTATCATGTTAACATAAAGAAAATAAGAGGGGTATTCACGATCTTTGTGTTAATCCTGTAAATTCTGTTAGATCGAGAAAAATGTTGACATATATAATTGGCCTTTTAACATTTCTCGATCTAACAGGCGAGGGCCAATGTTAGATGTTAGGTCGAAAATTTAGTCCCATTGCTAGCCGTTAGGGCGTAGGTAACCAACATGGCAGCCATAAATTTAACAGCTGTTTTTTGTTGACACGTATTTTTATTCTTAAATGCGCATCCGTTAAATCAGACCAATACATTTCTTTCGTTCCGCGATTATCGTTTGAACGCGGTCAAGACAAATTGAAAAATGTCAATTTTTGACTTGAATTCTGACCAGTATCGCACTGAGTTTAAACCAACTAGGTGCCACGGGCCTCAATTTTTTGTCCGATAGGCGTAGGCTTGAAAAGTCTTAGCTTGTCCACGTTATGTACATTTCATTGATATACAATAAATGAACCATTGATAGAAAAATCATCAGTGGCGGATCCAAGGGGGGTGTAAAAGGGAAATAACTCCCTCCCCCCCGATCCAAGTGAAGATACGGTATATGTAATATGTCTTAGTTTAGTCCTAATTAAGCGAAGAGGCTTATATTTCAAAATTATATAAACCTTGATCTCTGTTACCTCTGATAAACCTTCACAAAATTAAATCACTTTCCTCTAAACTTGCCAAGCCTTGGATTTTTTGTCTCCCGGTTCGAAACTTCGATCTTTGATGACAAGAAACCTGTACGTTGATGTTTAATTTTAGATAGATTCCATTAAAAAAATCTAGCGCTCTCTAACGGTCGGATGTTTGATCGCATTCCAACGGAATTTGGCGTGGTGGTAAAGAATCCTGTAAAGACGTTTGGAATCGTTTTTCAGCCAAATCGACTGGCGGCCCTTAAGGTTTTAAACAGTTAAAATAAAAATTTCAATCAAAATTTTTGCGTTTTCTCCCTCACAACAGTAGGTTTGTTTAATTTCACTCCTTCCTAACTCCGTCCATTACTATCGGATTTTGGCATTTTAGGTAGCGTTTTTAAGCCCTGTTCGGCTCAAATCCAACCAGTAAACAGTCATCATAATTTGAAATACTCCCAATTTTAATCGGGACTCAAATACGGTACTTTCAAACCTAATTTCTTCCTATTACAAGCTCAAATTAATTTCTTTTCATACTAAAACGAAACCGTAGGCTTTTCTTAGTTTTTTATTACAGATATGCCAAGATTTCTTTTAAATTAACAGAAAAATCACAGTAAATGGAAAAAGTCCTTAAAATTGTATATAGTAATAAAAAATATAGTGTGGCTAACAAACTTTTTCCGTGAATCTCACACTGTTACCAAAAAAAATAGTGAGGTTACACAAGAAAATAATTAATTAAATAACTTAAATATAATTTCAAATTAGGTAGTTAACTAGTAAACCGTTATTTTATTTTCATTATTTTCAGTAGTTTAGAGAAAAATGGCCCGAATCTAATTTAATTTAACGCAAACATTTGATTAATTGTTTTTAACCTATCGCAATATGTTTATGATGTTGCGTTTTGTACAAAATAAATATTAATATATGCTCATTAGGTGCCCCTTATGCAGTGAAAGGTTGCTCGATGTGTCCCACATAATAGAGGCGTGTCATGCCTTGGCTCCTTACAGGGAGCGTGCAGGCATACCGCCGGATTTAAGTCCTCGAGCACAGTAGCGAGTTTCTGAGTCCCCTGTTCCGCTTTCTAGGGGAAATTGGGGTTTTTCATTGTACATAGAATATCTTTTGTGTTATGTGTCTTTGTGTTTTGCCTGTGTGCATGTATTTATTGGCGTGAATGGCGAGGGGTGAGGGTGAATAGAACGTCACCATCGCCGCTCGAACGATGAAAGCGAGTGAGTGTGTCTGCGGGGTCGGTGACGGAATGTTAATAAAAATACCTCAACGACCCCAATCTAGCTTAGTTTAATTGTAGGTCGGTGAAGGAATATCAAGTACTGTAAGTACCAAACGGAATGAGTGTACTGTATGAATGTATTTATTTGTGTGAATGATGTCTGAACGGGTATCGAATATAGACTGAGTGTGGGGCTGAAATGACCAAAATGTCGGAAGCCCCAGCAAATATATATATATATATATATGCTCATTATGTTCAAATTATTCCTCATATTGTAAAGTAGCAAATTTTTAGCACCGCTGGATTGATTTCGCAAACGAAACAACTTTACCTCTCACTTCTTTTTGCCGTGAGGGTTTTTTGTTTGTTTATGTTTTGTGCTAAAAAATTTCATTGGAGACCATGACTTTTTTCCTGATTGCACATGTCCTTCTGGCGCTTTTCTAGTTTTCACCTGTAATCTTCTTATTCGTTCTGTTGATGTGATAACCTCTAAGTTGGTGTTTATTTTTTTGTCTTCGTTATTGTTGGAGACCAAAAACATTTACATTGAAGACTACGACTCGAAAACATTTTGGAAACTTATGATAATTATCTGCATTTTTGAAATTAAACTATTCAAATATTTATATTAAGTGATTTTTTTCGGTTTTCCCCTTTGAAGGAGGAGAAAGTATTGTGTTCGAACGAAAAATGGCGTGTTGAGTTTTCTCTCAATTTGCACGTTTTTAGGTCCCCTGTAAAAAAATCAAATAAAATATTTACCCCCCCCCTCCTTGAGCACTGATGACCAAAATGTATCCTCCATTGAAAATCATATTCTTAATTATAAATAATCAAAGACACTTTTTAAAAAGAAGTATGTACGTTGGGATGAGGATCAAGGCTGATTTACTATTTATTTCTTTATTCTATTGTGGTCCTAATAAACCCGCGACCCACGGTGTGTACATACAGAGGCGGATTTGGGGTTGACAATCGGCATGTCTGCAGCTATAATCCGGATTGATTCGGCGTTTCTGCGAACTGATTATCTTGCCCTCTTTGACGATTGGGATCGTTAATGCACGCCTAATTACACGTCTAAAAATAGCTGGATTGGCTGACATTCACTTGGCCATTTTCCCTCTCGATTAAATCCAAATCAACTTTGTAACAAACGAAGGTAGAGTGGAGGACATATATTTGGATACGAATAAATGGGTTTATTTCTTAAAGCGTGATATTTGAAAGTGATGCACTCTGCGAGCGCGCAACCTCTCCCGTTTGTACTTAGGCTTCCTGACTAAACCCCGTTCCATTTTAAGGTTTCATTAACACGCTTTTTTATTAACATGTTCTCTTTACTTAGATTACATGTTTTTCTTCTAGCGATGAATAGTGTGTTGATAAATTTGAGATCAATACAACAATGAACTCAGAACTGATCAGATAAAATCGACTGCTCCATAACAAAGCAATAAATTATCTAAATCATTAAAGTTCGTGGTCCGATTGAATTAATTCAATTAATCAATCTTTATATAAGCCATTGGTTGAGAGAACAAAAGAAAAATGTCAAGGTGGCGTTGGATCGAGGTCACGATAGCTCAAGTGGTAGAGCAGCGGCGTATCTAGCCGAAGATCGTGGGTTCGAATCCCGCTCGTGCCATTGTCTTTCATCTGAACTAAAAACTTTAGTTAATTGTAATATATTAATTGGTCCAGCGGACCAGGAAATTAGTGAATTTAATTAATTAAAAAATGAAATGAACTTCACTAAAGCTCTCCGTGGCCATTTCACCGGCTTGGGTTCGAATCCCGCCCGTATACACTGACTTTTATATCTCAACCAGTACCTTATATAAAGCAATAAATTATTTTAAAATGGCACGACATACGAATTGAAATTACAATAAATAAAATTGTTCAACTCAGAAAAGCTTGAAAACTGAAAAATAAAACATGATTTATTTTTTTAATATTCAAAATGTAAGATCTGAAGTAAAATTCCAAAATTAACATAATAATTTTCAATTGAAATTCGTCACCATTCATACTTTAAGATCAATTTAGGGCGCCCTTACGTTAATAATTCGTTTAGTAAAGGTTGAATTTATTTTTATGGCTCGTGGCCATTGATCTTGTCATGGGTTTAAAACTGTTCAAAACCAACTGAATCAGGTCAGCCCATATTTTTTTTTGTTAATCCGTTTATACGTAACTTCCTTCATTGTTATCACGACGAACGTTTAATTAGATTAAATCCCCCGTTGATGTCCATCGTCGAAAATCGCTTTGACAAATCGGACACAAAATCTTCTCCCGTGAAATAAATGATGAAAGAAATAAGGAGGATTTTTGGATTTGTGTGCCGTTAATCCAAAGAAGAAACATTTTAGTTTGTAAAATTATTTTTGTATTTTTCAGTGAATTTTAAATGGTCAGTTAATATGGAGTTATTTATTTATTTTTTTATTTTTTTACTCGGGTTCAGTTCATATCAGATTGCCTGGTACAAACGTCCATTTTTGAGTATTGTAAGTAATTAATTTTTTATAAAGTCTTGTAAGCGGTCAATTTAAGTATATTTACTTTTTTCAAATGGACCGTTTAAAACTAAATGTACAAATAAAGGATTCTTTTTTTTTCAGTTTAGAATTAAGCAAAAAATTAAATGGGTTCTTTTATAAAATACTGCATGAAAATTAATAAAAATTATAATTAAAAGCTGAGTAAAAATATATATAAAAATCAATTATTCTTCTATTAATTCCAGTTTTGTTTAAAATGTAATATAATTGTTTTTGATCATTCAAGCGTAAACGTTCCGCCCACCAAATCTTTAAGCTAAAACACAACTCTCTACAGGTTTCTTAAGTGAACTACTAGCCGGTGGGTGCTTTTACATTTCCAACATTTACTGCTCCGTCTTCCTCAGGGTACTGCAAACCCGTGCGTGCAATAAGAGTGAACAATTAGAATATTTCGGTAAAACGAGGGTCCCTGGGTCTCAAGAACTCAGTTCTTTCAAATTTCTCTAAAAAAGTAACCACTTAGTAAGTCAAGTGAAATATGTCTTGCAGTGAATGTTTTAAGTAGTCTGACTCTATTCATACTACTTCAACAACAAAAACACGATGAGGTTATCAAAGTAAAGGAGGAGGGAAATAGTCGTAGGTAAAACCGAATGACCGTATGTTTACAGTTTACATTTACATTGTTGAAAGAGTCCTCCGTTAACCTGCACTGTCCATCGGTAACAACGAGCTACCGACTTCTACCCAAGCCAATAAACTTAAAGAGCGGAACTAGAATCTATACACACGACTGAAGAGACTACAAGTGAACAGAAGATTTTAGGATTGAAATATGTTTAGATCGTTTAAACATTTTGCAAAGACATACGACGTGGAACAGTGGGAATCTGCCAAGCAATCCAATATACAGCTCTTAAATTCTACGTGGTCAGACAAATTGTCAAAGGTTTATAAATTGTCAAACATTACTCTCCACAATGCCCTCCCTTCATGATATTCTTTTGTCAACAAGCTGGACAAAGCCGAATCGGACATCTTTGCCTACCTCGAGACTTCCACTGACTAAAAATAAATAATTCTTCTAAAAATTGAATATTTTCGGAGTCAAATTTTTGGTGCGGTCTTGGAGGAAGTCGGAACTTTCATGTGTATTCAGGAGGCAATTGATTGGATCTTAACTACGGCTGAGCCAGTTGTGGTTGCCCCCCCCCCCAATTTATTTTGTTCCTTCTCCAACGTTTGTTCTGCTTCGCAAATAAAACCACCGAACTCGTACCTTACACGCGCATATACACCGACAAAATCCAGCCTATGAAAAATTCCGAATATCGACTATTGGAGTTCAATGAGCTCGGCAGAAAAAGGCTATTTCAACTTGGGAGCCTTTCATTAGAGAAAGGTCGGTGGATTAATGACTTTTTCCCATTTGTTGACCGATGAAAAAGAAGTTTCCCAATCGTTCACCTTCAGTTAAAAATTATATTGTAAAAATGCGAGCGCTCAATATTAATTTTCATTGTTTTATCTTTGTGACACTAATAATACAATGTGCAGGATGATTTTTTTTAAATATGGATTGGTTTTTATCCGGAAGAATTGAAATATTGTAGATAAGAACAGGTGCCATATCTTCGGTACTTCACGCTAAATTCAACCAAAGCAGGCTTTAGGAAGAAAAGCATAACTTGAGGTTTTTAAAAGTTATTGTAGCAACCAAAATATAGATATGGAGGGAGGCGTCGTTGAATATTTCATCTTGTTTGGTGACGGTGGCAAAGTGGAAAAAAGAACCAATTTTAAGCTAGGGGTACAGCACGACTCATTTTATATCTGAAACTGTTATTTTGGATTATCAGAATTTTTCGACAGTTGGAACCAAGTGTTGGGAAATGAATAAGGTCATAAGTCATAACGCTGGATTTTTTAAAATCATTATATTACAATATAGCTAGAACGCTACAAGCAACTTTATTGGTTTTTATATCGTATTTTACCATATAGGGGAGGGGTAACCCATTAGCGGAGCTAACTGGGGATGAAATCAAATAAGCGCTGCTCAGGACGTCTTGAATTATAGTAGAGAAGGGTCCTGAATAAAATGTGTCCAACTAGTCGAGAGTCCAGGGTTTTATGGAAACATCTGAATCGACTTTCTGCAGTTTTGAGAACAAAAGGATACCCATTCTGTATGTATCGTAAAGTTGGATAAGATGAAGACAACTTTGGCGATGGTCCGAATAATTTTGTAGTGGTGTGGATTATTTGGAAGAACGAACCGGACAGTTAAATTCCTTAGTCTAGATTTTAGGATGTTTGGATGACCCAGGACATGAAGGCTTTTAGTAGTTTATATAGTCTGTCCAATGTATAATTTTGAATCAAGTGTGGGGGTTAGAGGTAAGTCCCAAATAATAAATCATATCAATTGACAAACCATTAAATTTTTTTTTAAATAAAAACTTATGAATTTTTGATCTCGGTTAATTTGGCGTATATTAAAATAAGTATGTTTTAATTTATATAATGAAAATAATACATGTAGTTTGAATAAAAATATGAGTGTCCGGTTCTTTTGTCTTCGACTGTACGCGATGCTACCCGATGAACATCTGGACAGTGGGGATCGCAGAGCGTAGAGTAGAGTAGGGTTGCGTGGCATCGGGAAAATGTGCGCGGGGGTAATACAATCTTATGGAAAATGGACTTTGGATTTGCGTCGAGTAGCATCGGGTAGCGTCCCACAGCGTTGCATAGGGTGTGTTCCCGCCTCAAATGTTATGAATCCAAAAGAGCTTCCTTCTCAGCTTTTTGGAGGTTGTTTTGAACAGTGCTCGTTAAAATCGTATGCCAATTATTTCTAAAACAAAATGAACGTTTAAATATGATGATTTTACAAAAAAATTTATTTTCTCAACTTCAATGGAGGCTTCTAGGTTTTCTCCTTTCTAAGTATCCAAATTATCAGGACGGATTCGCCCATCAAATTTTTACACATTCTTTTGCAGCTTTATTTCTTTAATATCTTGCCAATGTGTTTTTATCATCTTTTGAGGACTAAACAGACCGTTAATTCAAGTATATACTGCACACAATTGGAGCGACCATAGCCGACAAATGACCAACGATAGTTGGATTTTTTCCCAATAACAATTACCTGGATAACGCTTGCCCCTTCAGATCTTCACTTATTCTGGAATCAGCAAAATTCTATCAATGGGAAAATTGCACTTTATTTGCTATCTGTGTAAAACACATTGCTAAAAACCCAGAGACTATTTCGCAGGACATATCACAAATTTATAAGATGGCAAAATTAAAATTTTAATAACTATAAATGTTAATCTAAGTATAAATCTGGAGTGGAAGTGTTATTCACGGAAAATCCGCAATTGATATTGTAGAATAATGGCATTGATCGATCCGCGAGCTCAGATAAACTGACGGCAATCCCCTCCAAAAGAAAAGCAAATTAAATTAATTGATTTGTCTTTCATACAAAGATCCCTCTCCTAATCGCGATTAATAAATTTGATTCTCCCAACCTTTAGATTAGAGAGAATTCAAAATCACGCTTTAAAATGTATAAATATTTCCAAGGATGCTTTTGAAGTGGCGAAAGATAATTGTACGCAGGAAGAAAAGGAAAATTGCACACCGCGGAGGTGGATTATGTTGGGAAATTCAGTTAGGGCACAGCCTGAAAGGGAATCAGAGATGACTGCTAGCGGTGATAGGTTTACTTGGGATATCCGTGTTTGTTTATCCACTTACAGATCGCACAGGACGAGCCCCGTCAACCGACCGTTTGGAGGAAATCTGGGCTGGCCGGACCTTGCTTCACCCGGGTCACGAATCCCAATTGACAGAAGGAATAATTTGAAAGCTTGATAGGAAGTTGTCGAAGTCAAATTTGTTTTTATACGCCGCACTAGTTTTGCCACTTTGACCGTTTATCGAATTTCAAGGGACGCCTCGAGATTTGACAATGACTTTTAATATTTTGAAATATAGTGTTTAACAGCCTTATAAAACTCTGGAGGAAGAAAGAATGGATTTTGTGGCTTCACGACCTGGTTACCGACATATAAGACCGATACGAAAAAAACAACCTAAAAGAAAAGTGAAAATATGAGATCACACGAGATTCCGAGGTTTAAAAGATTTTAATATAATTTTTTGCAAGTTGAAAAACAAGTTTTTTGGCCTTATGCAGTATACAAACATCTTCTTAGGTTAAAATTTTTAACTTATAAACTTGATTACTCCTTTGTCCACAATGGGCAATGTTATACTATAAATGTAAGTATTTACTTTTAAAATAAATGGTATGGTAACTAGTTACTGGCAAAAATAAATATCTATAATATTTTTTTTAAGTGAAACAAGTATTTTCGCATAACTTGCCTTGATGAACTTGTAACTCCCCAATTCCAAGGCCAAAAAGAGTAATTTTTTAATGTTGTCCTGTATATTTGTTTAGAACTGATTTTTAGGGAATAGAGTCTACCAAAAATAAATATGTTGTAAAAATTAGGGGCGCACATTCACGTTACCCATACATTTGGGATACAACTATGCTGTTTAGCATTTATAAAGCATTTGTTAGACGAAAACAGTTTTTTTTGTTTTTCTAACTTGACTTTATATGATTTTATTTTAAAATGAAAATCCTAAAAGCAGAAGCTTCAGAGTTTAAAAAATAAAAATGGATTTTCTTTTTAAAGACTGTTACTTCTATATACATTTCGCTTGTACGGATTTATGGGGAGATATGTTATTATTAGCAGAATAAACACAATAATGCAGAGCATAAAGCGAGAAACACACTTACCCTATGCAACGCCATTCGATGCTACCCGACGAAAATCGAAAGTCAAATTTTCATAAAATTGTATTACCCCTGTGCACATCTGCCCTATGCTACGCAACGGCAACGCTACCCTACCCCACACTAAGCGACCACCACTGCCTTCCACTCCAGATTTATACTTAGATTAACATTTATAGTTATTAAAATTTTAATTTTGCCATCTTATAAATTTGTGATATGTCCTGCGAAATAGTCTCTGTGTTTTTAGCAATGTGTTTTACACAGATAGCAAATAAAGTGCAATTTTCCCATTGATAGAATTTTGCTGATTCCAGAATAAGTGAAGATCTGAAGGGGCAAGCGTTATCCAGGTAATTGTTATTGGGAAAAAATCCAACTATCGTTGGTCATTTGTCGGCTATGGTCGCTCCAATTGTGTGCAGTATATACTTGAATTAACGGTCTGTTTAGTCCTCAAAAGATGATAAAAACACATTGGCAAGATATTAAAGAAATAAAGCTGCAAAAGAATGTGTAAAAATTTGATGGGCGAATCCGTCCTGATAATTTGGATACTTAGAAAGGAGAAAACCTAGAAGCCTCCATTGAAGTTGAGAAAATATACTTTTTTGTAAAATCATCATATTTAAACGTTCATTTTGTTTTAGAAATAATTGTCATACGATTTTAACGAGCACTGTTCAAAACAATCTCCAAAAAGCTGAGAAGGAAGCTCTTTTGGATTCATAACATTTGAGGCGGGAACACACCCTATGCAACGCTGCGGGACGCTGCCCGATGCTACTCGACGCAAATCCAAAGTCCATTTTCCGTAAGATTGCATTACCCCCGAGCACATCTGCCCGATGCCACGCAACCCTACTCTACTCTACGCTCTGCGATCCCCACTGTCCAGATGTTCATCGGGTAGCATCGCGTACAGTCGAAGACAAAAGAACCGGACACTCATATTTTTATTCAAACTACATGTATTATTGTCGTTATATTAATTACAACATACTTTTTTCATTATAAACAAAATTAGTTCATGTTTTTATTTAAAACAAAAACAACATTTTTATCGTTTTGTAGAAAATTGATCAAAACGCCGGAATACCATTTTTTGAAAGCGTCCATTGAAGTTAAGAAGAGAAACTGGCTAATGACTTGGTAGAAGTTATATCGACATGCAATTTCAACTTACGATTTTATATTAAAATACTGGATTAAAGCCAATTTATAATATACAAAATTGCTTCTCTTGATAAGCTTTATTTTTTAACATTTCGACATACTTTTCTCTAAAACAATCGTATTTAAACGTTCATTTCGTAGAGAAATAATTGGCAAAACAATTCCGACGAGCAATGTTTAAAACAACCCCCAAAAAGCTGAAAAGGACGCTTTTTTGGATACAAAAGCGTAACATTTGAGCCGGAACAGACTTATCCTGTGGAACGCTATGCGACGCTACTCGGGGCAAATCCAATGTCCATTTTCCATAAGATTGTATTACCCCCGCGCACATTTGCCCGATGCCACGCAACCCTACTCTACTCTACGCTCTGCGATCCCCACTGTCCAGATGTTCGTCGGGTAGCATCGAGTACAGTCGAAGACAACATGTATTATTGTTATTATATTAACTGCAACATACTTATTTTAATATAAACCAAATTAACCGAGTTTTTATTTAATAAAATTTAAATTTATTGGTTTGGTAGACAATTGATCAAAACACCGGAATACCATTTTTTTGACATAATGAATTTAACAAGCATTTTATTACACACATACCTTTATTATAAAAATTATTTAATCATAATGGTTTGGCAGAAAATTGTTCAAAACACCGGAATAATTTTATTTAAATTAATTAAATTTCACTACAATTTATTACAAGATTTTGCTGAAGATTGTGCATTAAGAACGAAAGAGGCGTTGTGATACCGACGCTGTGTGACTGTACGTGGGCGAGGGCTTAACGTCGCATAGATGTGCACACCCCACCGAAACCTGCCCAGGCGTCGGGTAGCATCAGGTAGCGTCGCATAGCGTTGCATCGGGTGGTTATACGTGTACTTAGAAAAGTAAGCTGCACAAAAAGAAAACTAGGCTGACACGGTAGTCGACTCGAATCTGACAATTATAGACAGGCTATACTCACTGTTTTGGTCGCTTACGTTACTTTTTCTCGCAATCTTCGGTTAATGATAATTTTCCTTAAACTCCACCACTAAAAATGGTGACTAGATATGGTACGCTCGTTAGCGCAAAACAAAATAAAATGTTGTCAGTAATCGAATCATAAACGGTTTCATATCAATGAATGAGAAACAAAAACCACAATTTTTTTTACCTAAACAAAAAGAGATTTGTTTTGTAATTATGCAAGCGGATTTAAATACTTGGATCTTTTAAGTGTAACTTTAAAGGTATTCGAAAAGATAACGGTTTTAAGCTGTACTTGCCGATAACCCAATTTAATCCTCACTTAGCCTGGCTTTATCGAAATGTTTTCTTAAGTTGGTGGAATTACAGAATAACTTTTGAAATGTTACATTGGAACCGGCGTGGTAAGTTCGCTAATATTTAGCTGGGGCGTAATAATGTTCTCCACTTTACACATTTATTAGTAATTTTATTTTTAAATTAACCTTTGCCTATTGTTGTTTTACACAATTAAATAGAATCGTCTCAATATTTGGAGGAATATGTTTCGAAATGTAAAAAAATGCAAATTTTCAAGGGAATTAATTTTATTATTTTTACAATCGCTGGCCAGTATACACTATAAAAGTATTACAGATAAATTCATTTTTTCTTTTTGATGCTAAATATATTATATAAAATAGTATAAAACAAGTTAGCTAATCATTCAACAAAAATCGTTTGTTTAGCAAATTTCAACGAATTATTTGAAGGAATTCAATCTCATGGTAGGTAAAAAGTCGTAATTTAATCAAAATAAGTTGTATTTTTGTTTCCTAAATCGGTAGCTACTGCTGCAAATGCCAAAGCGCTTTATCCGTCTCCCAAAGGCATCAGCACCAGGTCTCCTCTTATTTTTTCCAAATATATTTAGTTTTCCTACAACGAGACAGACTTAAATTCACTGCATAAATAAATAAACAGTCACTAGACAATTCTTCAAAAATCAATCGTACAAAATGGTCATGAGGTGGGCGAATTTCAAGTCCTTTAACCCAAGATTCACGGGAAAACATGATTCGCAACTTTCACATACATAAAACACGTCTAAAGCTGGTAATTTCAATCGACTCGGTACATTCTATGCAGAAAAAGGTTATAATTTAACAGAGATAGTTTGCAATCTTGGCCCTAAAATCGGTCCCTGTTTCTTTATATGCCAAAACGCGATCGCTGTCTCCCAAAGACGTTTGCAGATGCCATCCTACTTTCTTCAAAATATACTTTTCCTACAACTAGCCGCCATTTAATTCATTTTAAAAGTAAATAAACACAGTGTCAAATAAATTCTTGAAAAATCAACCGTGAATGGTCATGGGGTCTGCGAATTGCAAGTTAATCATCAATAGCCAGGAACACTTGATTCGGAACATTCAAAAAAATATATAAAGTACTTCTGCTTCACAAGCATAAAATTTTATTATCTATTGAAAAAAAAAGTTTCGGTTTAACAAATTATCTTTACCTTTGGCCCAAAAATCTGCAGCTTTCCCCAAAAGACATCTGCATTCGTCACTATATTTTCATCAAAGATATTTATTTTTGCCACTAACTAGCTATTCTACAATTTAATGTAAAAATAAATTCAGTAATTTAGTGGTCCGCTTGACGAATTGATACGATAGAATTAATTTACGTTTTTAGTTGAGATGAAAAAAAAGGTTAATGGCACGAGAGGGATTCGAAAAATGGCAAAAAGGCGGGAAAATTCAAAAGGTTTGGTTGAGGTGGTAAGTTGATGTCCGAGTGGACCGAGGTCACGATAGCTCAAGTGGTAGCGAGCAGCGGCGTATCTAGCCGAAGATCGTGGGTTCGAATCCCTCTCGTGACACTGATTTGTTTATCTCAACCAAAACCTTAATTAATTAAAAATAAATACTTAGATTTACAGTAACAGGTTTTTACAGTTTATAGTTTATAAACGATACTGTCTATTATGGACATCGGAGTGGTCGAGGTGCAAGTTTATATGCTGCATAAAGTACACTAAAGTTTTCAATTTTCAAAAAAGTTTTAAGGATCAAACACGCAGAACGCGTCACTACGCGACGCTATTGGAGCGCCCCGTAACGCGGCGTTCGGCGATATTGGCTATGTCACACACTGGGCGAGCGATCCAGTACTGTGGTTGAGTTTGTACAGCAATCATGAGTATTTCAGAGGAGGAGGAAGCTTTGGTTCTTCTTGCTTTAATTGAGAGTGATAGGAGGAGGCTGTATTGGATTCACCCAGTAAATAGTAGGAGGGAAGACCTGGGTGAATACCACCGTGTGTGCAGGGAGATGCGCTTGCATGAAGATCACCCCTCGGTGACAGGTACCATATAAAAAACGGTACTTTCTCACTTGTTCAATGAGTTTCTCTGTATCGTCAACCATGTTTTCGAGAAAAAAGAGTCACCAATAACGCCAGTAACGCGCGTTACTTTTGTAATTTTGTACAACCCGAAAAGTTAACGTCGCGTTCCGACAGTAGACAGTAACGCCGAACGTCGCGTAGTAACGCGTTCTGTGTGTTTGAGCTTTTAAACCTTCGGAATCCCATGTGACCCGTTTCATTCGAAATTCACCTTCCTTTATGCTGAAGAAAGGATCTTACTAAACGTATCTAACTAAAATCGATTTTTTTCGTTCGATTTCTCAGTTTTTTATTTTTATTATACAGTTAGGTTTCATCGATGCTGTTGCTATGATGTGCCGCACAAGGTGTGTCTTTTCTCTCCTAAGATAATTTATTTATGCCGCTAACAATTCCTTCAAAATTCACTTTAAAAGGAAACGCTTAGATTTAACACATAAACATTGCCCAGATCCAAATATGCAAGTTTATAAGCAGCCAAAGATATACCAAGGCCACAACCAAAACACTCGATTGTCAACTTTCAAAATATAAAAAAATTCTAAAGCTCGGAATTTGATGGGACATGTTTCATTCAATTCAGAAAACGTTGTAATTTGATAAAAATAAATTGTCCTTTGGGTCGGAGAATCGTTAGCATCCTCTTTAATTGCCAAAAAGCGATAGCCGTCTCCCAAATGCACATGCACGTATTTGTCTATTTTCGCCAAATATTTTAGCTTTGTTACAAATTAGCCACCCTAATTTCCAAAACTTAAAAACTCACCGGAAATATTTTATTCATTTGGCTGAACAGGTTGTAGTTGACTTAAAATTTTGGCTAAAAAATCCCCCTTATATCCCAAACAGTCAACGGCTCCAAAAAGCACATCTAGCTTCATTCTTTTATTGGTTTTAACGTCAAATAAACAAAATTAAAGAATGCTCGGTACATGGGAGCTTCGGTGTGGTTAAAAACTACTCAAATTCGTGTTATTTTCTGGTTGTTTAGTTGTTACGGTTTTGCGTAAAAATTAAAATATTATTCGATTTAAACTACGGAAACATAAAATTTTTTTATTTACGATTTGCAATTAAAAAAATATTGTACCATCGAGAGACCAAATAATTTTATCTGGGTGAATTGATAATTACCAATTATGGGTTTTTAATTGAAATAATGTTTATATTGTAATGTGATTGTAAATATGTTTTTGGTCGTACATTTTCCCACGGTAATACGTTTTCCCCCTAAAATGTGCGTAATTGTTGATTTACTTTCGAAATTGTCGTGTTTTTTTCACGACACTTCAAACGTTTTACTCAAACAACCTCAAAGTTTATGTACACGGGTGGAAAATCCAATTTTGGATCAAGTTTTTCCTTAGACGGCCTGCAAAGAACTGGCGGGCGGTGATGGGCTCGAAAGGCTATAGGTTAGGTGCTCACCTCACTTTTACACTTTCACAACCGACAAGCACTTACGAAGAACACTATTCTTAAAGGACATAACCCCGCCCTCGAGAGGTTCCTTGAAAGCCCGGGGTGATGCAGGATTTACAGCCCATTTTGTACTTCGCAGGCAGTGGTTGTAAGCAAAAATACTAATTCCAATGTAAGAAAGAGCTCGACAGCTCTGCACTACGAACAGCTCTTAGCAGAAAAAGAAAATTCATACCATTGACTAGGGGAAATGTTTGTGACAGTACTAATTTAAATCATCACCCATGGCAGATACAATAAAACATCTTGGTTCATATAAACAAGATTTATTTTTATTTATAAGGTACTTTGGATTAAAATGGATAGTGGTGTGGGGAAGAAATTTAATTGCAAGGATGGTAGGGCTATCTAGACTATCATGTTTTATCAGTTTCCCTTTTTATGTGAATTTGTGATAATTATTTGTAACCCGGTATAGTAACCTCTCTGGAGGTTTCGACAATGATGAGGGGTAACCTCGACATCATGTCCGAAAACAGTCTTTAATACAATACAATACAACACGGAAACTGTTGAATCTTGGTTATGAGGTTCTGCCACAGCCTCAATATTCTTCAGACTTCGTCTACCGACTACCATTTTATCAGACGTCAGGGCGACGTTTTAAATCATAAAATTTTAAAATTTTATTCAGAGGGTATAGATGATTGACATCAGATTGACGGAAGTGTTTTGAGAGTGATTGCGGAATTTTAAATTTAAAACAGCTTCAAATCATCGATTTTATTTATAACCATAAAACTGCATTACGTTCTGGACAACCCGATATATATTTTTTAAATTGATAATTAAGCAACCTTGAATTGCTTTGATGCTCCTTGCATAATTGTCCTTCCCATGTTATTTTATAATTCGCAAAAATATTTGTATTTGTATTTTTTTTTTGTATTTTTTCTCTTTTCTGTCTTATATCTTTGGTTGCTACACGATACATATGTTTATTAGTACGTTTTCAACTTAAAAAAAAAAAAGCGTGGTGATTAGTGACCGTTAATCGATAATTATTTAGAAATCGTGAGATGCGGTCTGGTGTGAAGAAGGTTTCAGAAAAACATTTTCTTTATGGGTCCGACGTTTCGATCTTTATTGAGATCAGCGTCAGGGCTCAAAGTGTTTGTCTATTAGAGTGTTTGTATAAAATAGTTATTGCTTACTATCAATGCTCTCAAATTGAAGCAATGCACCAAAAATTTGCATTACGAAGCCACCTTTGGACAATGTGAAAATGCTGATTCTGACCGACAACCATTTTTTCAGACGTATGGACCAACATAAAAAATTCATGGATTAATCGTTTAGAGAATGCTTTATAGGATTTGTTAACAATAAAAACTCAAAATTTCCTTCAGAGGATATAGGGAAGATGCCATCACGTTTGTAGAAGTGCATTGAGAGTGATGGACGGTATTTTGATTATTAAAAGTTGTTTAAAATCATTTGTTTAATTATTTTTGTTTTATAACCTATCATATCAGTCCTCGGGTGCTGGTGTTTTTGCAAAAAAAAAAATTTGTAAGTATGTTGGGTTAGAATGCAGGGCCGCTGGATTCGAACCGGGTATCTTTACCAAAACCATTGTGGCCACCGACGCCCCATACCGTCAGGTTTCTTACAAATAGATTACAATAACGGAAAGAAAGTTAACACATGATTTTTTTAAAAGTTGGTTGTACCGACGCTAAACAATTTGTTATTAAGGGTTAGCGTAGTATTAATAGTTGGAAAGTTTTCAGGAGATGGAACAAGGGCGAAATCCCTTGTGCCGGAGGACGTAGGACGGAGATCCTTAAATTCCCCCGCTGTGGGACGACGATGGGATGTTTTACTGAATGGATTTTCACGGGTCTGGAGCGAGGGGGATCTAATAGCCTCCGAAACAGAAGATACAATATTTCAGAAGTGCGGCTTCGGCTCGAAAGAGGAAGAGGTGTAGGCCGTTCAGAATCCAGGGTGAGCCGACCAGATTGAAATAGAAGCCGTCTATATACCGAATGAGTAATGCTAGATTTAAACTTCGGGAGGGGTGACCTAACATTGTATTAAACGCAACTGGCTCCTCGATGTATGTATGCGGTCCATTTGATGACACGTTGGATTAGGAGTGATATATATACAAGTGACCAGCCAATTCCGCAATCCACGCCCTGTTTGCCGGAAGTCAAATTTTATACCATTTACATTATCCCCATTAAACCAATCTATCCGACCTGTAAGACAACATTTTACCAATTTTTTTCATATCTGAATTTCTTTGAATATGTTTTGTTGTAAGTGATTATCGTAGATCGCGAGATGCGGTCTGGTATGACGTAGGTTTTAGAAAAAACAATTTCTTTATCGTGCCAACGTTTCGAAATTTATTAAGATCATCTTCAGCCTGGGCTTTATAAACATTGTTTAAATTTTATAAATACATGTTGGATTTGAAAAAATTGAATTTATACAACGCTAGAAAATTTTTGATTAAAAAATATGAATTTATAAACTAGAATTTTTTTTTTTTTTTTTTTTTTAATGGCCTCATGAACTTTCCATATCTAGCCAGACTATGTAATTGTTTATTGCGTATTCGTTTGTTGGGGGGAAGGGTATCGTGAAAAAAAGGGCCAGAGGCGACGGCGGGAATCGAACCCGCGACCGCGGGGTCCACTAGCCGAGAGTCTCTCACGCTAACCACTCGGCTACCGCGGCCCCCAACTAGAAAATTTTTGATGAAAAAAAAATTAATTTTGAAAAGACAAAATTTAAGTAAACTTTTTAAAATTCAAAGTATATGTACACACTCAAAGGGATTGTTTTCTGTGTAGATGTCGTTCTTGATTGTCGTGTTGAGAGTGCCAGTGGGATATTGCTGATTTTTGTTTCCATATGTTGGATAAACATAAAACATTTATAAACGATATACTTTGAGTGAGTACAAATACTTTGATTGATCCTAAAAAATTTTACCATTGTATAACACAATTTTTTAATCTAATATTTTCTAGCATTGTATAAATTCATTTGTTTCACATCCTACAGGGAATTTTAAAATGTATACAATGTATGTAAATCCCAGGCCTTGAAGATGATCTCAATAAAGATCGAAACGTTGGCACGATAGAGGAAATGTTTTTCTAAAACCTACGCCACGAGAGACCGCATCTCACGATCTCCTAATAATCATTAACTGATGGTCACTAAACAATACATATTTATTGAAAATGTTCAATTTTAAATATATCTAATTTACTCAAAAGGTGTGAGTTTGATTGGAATTTTAAGCTCTTAGGTTAGATTTTCGTTGGTTCTCGTATATTCAATAAAGTCTGTCGCCTATAACACTTACTATTATAGTGCTAGACATTTAAAAAAATTGCCATGTGTATATTTTTTAATATCGTTTGTATCTCTGATGTTTGTACATTTTTGTTTATTACATGATAATAAAAAACATTTAAAAACTCGAGCTCACGTGGAAAAAGCTTTAGCACAAAAATAGAGCTGTCTGTACATTTAAACCGTTTTTATTGTATTCTCTCGTGGAAATTAGGTCCCGGTGACTACATCGCGCCGTAGAACTTTCCTCGGTTAAAGTTAAAGGCAAAGTAATTCAATGTCCAGGTGACTACTATTCCGACCTGAGGGCTTATTGGCTGCATTTGCCAATCCATTTCGACTTTAAAGAGATCCCCCTCGAACTTTGTAATTTATAAAACGGAAGCGTTTTATACGCCTTTTAACAAACGCGACTTCGCCCTGGCCACCACTGATCGAGATTCCAGGTATAACTTATCCTTATTGTTCGAAGTTTCCAGGTTTTTGCGCTTGAATTAGTTTAGCTGAAGAGGTGGTTTGTCCCTTTTCCACATATAAGCGTGATGTTCCTTGGGGAAGCTTCTAGCACCTGCATTTTATCAGCAACCCATGATGGAAATTGTGTGGTAGTTCGACCCCAACCGAAGCGTGGAAACCCACCCTAATTTGGTCTATTAGATATGTTTCGGCATTTCGAAATTGGATTGTGATCGGATCGGTAATCGATTTGTGAAGTACCCACAAAAAGGACAGTCTCGCACGAATTGACCGTCAAGATAGCGAAATGTAACTAAACTCGTCTGAGGAGCCAAATCAGCAAGTAATGGCGGACCAAAATATCAGAATCGATTCCCTCCTCATAACCCATAAGTAAACCTCACAATTCGAATCGGCCAACAGTTATAACTTACCAAGACTTACTGATATATCTATATTTAATTGGCTTTTTGTCAAGTCTGATACCTATTTCTCTGGAAAATTGACAGCATTCTACTCCCAAACGCTTCATCATCATCATTCTAATTAGCAGGCAGGTGCTTCAGAGTATTTCAGAGTAGCGTCCTCGAGCCGTCACTTATACTGCTACTGTCCCCTCCCTATCCGGACATCTTCCTAACATCCTAAGACATTCTTGTACATGCATCCTCATCCTTACGTTCTGGTCGGCAGGCACTTTAAAGTATAGGTAGTGTGTCCGGTCCGTTACTGTATTCAGCATACACTACTGGTATCCCTTCCCATCCTAACACAATTGTTCTATGTTGAACCGGTACACGGGCACTTACTGGGTTTGTCTTCACTCGCGGGTTTTTTTGTTTGAGTCGATCAAACGCGTTTCGGCATTACGCCATCTTCAGTGAAAAACTGTCTGTCATTTAGTCTGGGTAGGGTTTATATAATGTTGCGTCCGTCGTTTGTCGCTTGAGGCGTTACTATATAAACCCTACTCAGACTAAATGATAGACAGTTTTTCATTGAAGATGGCGTAATGCCGAAACGCTTAGATTAATTTAAAAAAAACGCGATTGAAGACAGACCCAGTAAATGCCCGTGTGCCGGTTCAACATGAGTTCGCCAACTCGCAGACCAAACCCCATCATCTACTACAACTATTCTAACATACTCTGAAAAGCATTCTTTTCTCCAACTTCAACCCCGTTATGTCCAACTAAAAAACAACAAACATCACTCTCTGTCGCATAACGTTCAATACACGTACAACCGACCCCATTTTGGTATAACCTACCCCTTCTTACTGAAAACGTCATCTGCTAGCTTGAGCTTTTCTATACATGTAATTGACTTACAACTTAAAACACTTCTAGACAATCTATCAAAACTCTTCCTTGACAACAAACTATTCGTATAAAGATCAATACTGAAACCAATACGGTGTTCAACCAAACCTTCCAATTATCGCTGAATCCAGACCCTACGTCACGAAATCTTTAGTCCATGGTTGTCTACCTGTTCCAGGTCTTTTATGCGTACAATTTGGATATATATGCTCCCGTCATAAATGAATTTGCAAGATACAGGTTAAAAAAATGCCATACTAACCTTGAATCCTTGTCTAATTGTAAAACAGCATTCCTCAGGATCATTTATGAATAATCCCCATCGACGTCTAAGAAGACAGTGGCTTCTGAAGTTGCTCTTGAAGAGCGATTACAATACAAGAATGTATATTTTAGGAGGAGTTTCAGTGGTTTCACTTTAGATCGGGGGAAAAATATAGTCATCTGATCAATATTGATCATGGCCGCTTTCTTTTTTTTCAGGCCGTCATTAACCCGACGCGTATCCGTTTTTACACCGTCTTGGACGAAAGTCTATGTACCGATAGATGTGATATCAGCTCCTTTATTTAGTTAACTATATAACCGAAAACAGGAGTGGAGTTTGCCGGAATTGGTTGTTTGTCGATTTAGGTTGCCGTAATTAGATCGTCCCCGGTCATCCTTGTATGATTTAATCTGTTCTTTGAACTTTTCTCTTTGACTTTCTTTCCAGTTTATCCCGATATATTTGCCGTCCGCTGTGTGCCGGTTTTTCAGGCGGGTCGGTTTTTATCGATGTTACCGTCCGGGAGGCGGACCCTGACATACTTTAAAATTTACGCAGTTGAACAAATCCTATTTCTAAGAGGCCGTAAAGTCTCTTTCCATAAAGAAACATATCTATAGAAACATTGTACAAGTAATTAGTTTGAGGCGAGCTGGCGGAAAAACACACCCCTCCAAGTTGCCCCGTTCTTGAAACTTGAGGGATAAAACAACAATATTTCGACGTAAAAAGTCAAACTTTTAAAGGTAACCAGCCCCTTCAATATTAAAGGCATGAATTAGGTGTGTTACAAAATTAATTGAATAAATTTCCAGAGAGTAATATGTTCTCCAGCCTGGTAGTGTTGCGTTCAAAGTTAGTTGTACTGCTTCTTTCTTTTCCATATATTATTTATTCATATGAGAAGCGATGGTTTCAGATCTGTCTACTGACCCGCATTTCTCTGTATAAAACTGAGTCGTATGCTAATATTTTTTGACGGATTTGCGGATTTTTAATGCGCCTGACAATTAATAAATATAAAACAGTAACCAACAGCCAATGTAAACGTAAACTGCACGATAGAAAATACTTCAAACTACTTTAACGCATTTTTTTTCCTTTTTTATGTACATTTATCTTGATTTCATTTATATACATATACATTATAAATTTATTTGTTTGTTTGCTGATTAATAGGGACGAACATAAAAATAATTGAATTTTATATTTGCTCAAAATTTCGTCAGGGTTTTCTCTATCTTCCGGTGTCTTGATGTCAATTTTGCAACCACTGGGGATAGTTGTTTGAACTTGCAAATTCTTAAATTTAATTGTTTTCTCTCTGTATACTTAACTGAATTTCTTACGGATAATGAAATAAAAGTTTGAAACAAACTTAAAAAAAAAAGCTAAAAACTGCAATATTCGGCAAAAACAAAATGTAAATATAAATACTATCAAATTAAAAATCCAAATATAATTACATAAATATGCAAAGGTATTGTACAATTTACATAAGTATATACATTAAAGTTATACTGATCATCTTATACAAAACATTCAGTTTTAAAAAACTTCAGATTTATACACTTGATTGGCCAATTTTTTATTACAGTATTTGTACGTAAAATTAAGTCTTTCTCTCATCAAAATTACCAGTTTTAATTTCAAATTACGGTATTTTACCTTATAAAAAAATCTTCATTTCGAACTGACTCTTTTTAACTTCAAATTAATCTTTTGCGCCTTGAAAAAAAAACTCTTTTCGTTTCAAATTCCAGAATTTGAATAAAAATAAATAAAATAATTAGTGATTATTTGATTTGAAGAAGATCGTAAGAGGCGGTCTTGTGTGACCTACAAAAAAGGAATTTAAACAACGCTAGAAAATCATACATATTGAGTACAAATATTTTGATTGATTCGAAAATTTTCTAGCATTGTACAAGTTCATTTTTTCACCTCTTACATGCATTTCTTAAATTAAACAATGTTTATAAATCCCAGGACCTGAAGATGGTCTCAATAAAGACCGAAACGTTGACACGATAAAGTAAATGTTTGTTTTTCTAAAACGTACGTCACACCTGACCCCGTCGCACGACCTCCAAACAATCATTAACTAACGGTCATTAAACACGATACATAAAATAATTAGGCTATTAAAGACCAAATGACAATTAATTACATTGACATTTAAAAATTTTCAGTTTGTTTAACAAAATTTTAACCCTTGTATACAAGACGAAATTTTTATTTTAATATTTAACATAACAAGATTGTTAGATTTAGTAGTAATACATTTTCATACGGTCTTTAACATAGGGAACCAATTATTTTAGGTTAAAAAATTAAATTAAATTAAAAGAAAAATCTGTATTGTAATATTTATCAAATTTTCCTTTTGCAATTTTTAATTTTAATTGTAATTCATTTTCTTTTATAGAATTTTCCCATAAAATACACAGCTTTTAAATTCTTATTAACCTCAAACTAACCTTTTTAATTTTTAGTTAATTCTTTTTTTTTAATTTCAAATTACATCCCATTTTTAAATTTTAAATTACCCCTTTCTTAAAGGATTAAAAATAGGAGATTGTATGAAATATAAACATGCAAATAAAATTCACGCATATTTTATGATTTTTTTTAAAATATGAAATGTTGGACTTTAGAAGATAATTACTTAAATTAATAATAATTAAAATTAAAAACAAATGATTTTTTATATCATTTGAGATTTTTTCTTTAAAAATTATTTGGCTCTGAAAAACGTTTTCCCACATTGCTCGAATGAAACGAGAATCCTTTATTTTTATATAATTTTTAATTTTATTTGGCATTAATTGTCATAAGATATTCTAAGATTGCCTACAATTATTTTATATTTTAAAATATTTTTAAAACTTAATAAAACGAACAGGTGTAGCATTTTAATTCTATTTTTGTAGATATAATAAAATTTTATATTTATATATTTGTTTTCTTAAAAGTGAGTTAAGAAAAAAGTATCGTGTATAAGTAAACGTGATGAAGGGACATCAGTGGCTGTTGTGAGACGGCATTGTAAGGAGATAGTGGGATCATTAATCACGTTGAAGAAGACGTGATAACGGAACAATATTATTTGAGATTAGCGTAAATGGCCAATCCAACTAGCAACAAATGTTGTACAACTTGTTCACGAATATTATTAATTCATTTTCAAGAAAAGGGCTTTTTCCTTTTGGTAACCGTTCATACGACTGACAAGGATTTAGACAAAAATGGTTTTGTTGGTCGATCATACAATGGTGTGGATATAACAGATGTTGAAAGATTCATTTATTGACTCGATCTTTTATTTTTTTATATCACAGACACTTTTAGATTATATTTAAAACAGGACGACTTAAATAACATTGTGCCGTAGTTGTAATGTATATTTTTAATTTGCGATTGTGTCAGATTGAGCACAAAAAGGACGACGGAAACTTGAGCACCCTCCTGCCTTGAGTTCGATTCACAATGTCGGCCCGCAATTTTCACCTAAATTCGGTTTCTTGTTCATTCATATTTTTATTTTTGACAAAAAAAAACTTTTTGTAACAGTTCACAGCATGTTTAGAAATCGGACGTTTCTAAAGATCGAAGTTATAAGTGATAGCGCGAACGGTCCCTGTACACATGGAAATGGCATCATCGCCATTCCGAATTTATTCTGATTATTTTCTTTTATGTACACCACATCCAGTGAACACATTTTTTTTAACTCATTCGATATTATCTAATGCATTTATATGGTCGGCAATCGAACATCGACTTGAGCTAGATCTTGTCGACATAACAAAACCGTCGGGGGAAATTATCGTCTTTTTTTATTTATTTATTCCATACATACATGAGAATATTACGAAAAAGTATTTTAAGGTACAGTGGTTTGACTCACGCCCAATGCACCCAACGGGCAGTTGGACGTTATTCCTCTTGTATAACAGAAGTTACTAAATATTTACTAACTGACAGACCCGCTAAGCTCTCGGCTATCGCTAGTAACCAGAAAAGTAACTTGTAAACGTATTATTATTACATTGTATTAAAAAAAAATCTATGCCTTTCTGACGAATGTTTCCAAGTATTGTATAGGTGTCCAGGCGATATTTTTAAAACTATTTTGGAATGAAGTGTACTTACAGCTTTTTTCGTCATATTAACTAGTTTTAATGTCAAATTGACCATTTTTAACAACAAATTAACTCTTTTTAATTTCAAACTAAGTTATTTTAATTTCAAATTGACTATTTTTAACTTGAAGTTAACACTTTTTAATTTCAAAAAACCATTTTAATTATAAATTATATACAACAATTTTTTAAGTATTAGTACTGTATATTTGCGATGTTTTTTAATATAAAAAAATGACAAGCTTGGAAGACCACATGAAAATGAAATATTATTTAACATAGAAATAAATCAGTCTTCTTTAAATTTGAGATTTTTTTTAAACAAAAAAGTATTCTTACATAAAATAACATCCGATTATTAATTAGAAACGAAATTAAAAGTTATGTACAATTAAATTTAAAAACAATAAAAACAAATGATTCTTCAGTTAATTCGATGTGTCATTTTACAGAAAAATATTATTTTTTAGAACGGATATTTTTGAGACTGCGTTGCCTCTTACATTTTTTATTTTAATAAAAACCAACCAATTCCATATGTTTAAAAAAAGGTAACTTAACTCTCTTAATTTCAAGTCCATCTTTTTAACGTCATACTAACCTATTTTAACTTCAAATTGACTATTTTTAACTTCAAGTCAACGCTTTTTAATTTCAAAAAACCATTTTAATTATAAATGATATACAAATATTTTTGAAGTATTAAAAAAGTTAGGATTTGAATGAAATATTTGATTGTAAAGTAAAATTCCTGTATATTCGCGTTTTTTTAATATACAAAAATTTACACGCTTAGAAGAACACATGAAAATTGATTATTATTAAATGTAAAAATAAATAAATCTTATTTAACTTTTTTTATTTTTTTAAACATAAAAAATGTACTTATATAAAATAACATCCGATTATTATCGAGTATAAATTAGAATCGAAATTAAAAGTTATATAAAATTAAATTTAAAAACAGTGAAAACAAATTATTCTTTTGTTAATGCGATGTGTCATTTCCAAGAAAATTATTGTAGTTTTTAGAACGGAAATTTTTTTAGTCTGCTTTAATTCTTAAATGTTTAATTTTTGTTTAAACAAAACAATTCTTTTTTTACTTTTGTTGTAAGACATAGAGGATTGCTTTTTCTTCTTCTATTTAAAAAAAACAAAAAACAAACCAATTTAAAAAACAAAAGTAGTCTCAAAACTTTAGCGCCTTCCGCAACTTTATTTATTTTAATTAAGTTGGGCGCTAAACCCGGAACGCCCAAATAAATGTATAAAAAAGTTAAGAATTTACTTAAAAAAAAAAATACATTGAATACTTTTTTTTAACAAGAACAAAATAATAAAATAGCTATTTTACACTCCAATTATTTGATATTCAAAAAATCTTTATTAATAAAAAAATTGGTTTTAAAATTTAAAAAACTTAGTGACGATAGCTCAAGTGGTAGAGCAGCGCCGTATTTAGCTGAAGGCCGTGGGTTCGAGTCCCGCTCGAAAAAGCCATGGCTTTTTCATAAAAAAAGTAATTTGATCAATAGACCACTAAATATAATGGATTTAATTTTTTAAAATTGCTTTTGTACAAATTTTAATAAATCCAAAAATAATATTTAACAAATTTCAAACATATTTGCGATGTTTTTTAATATAAAAAAATTACACGCTTAGAAGACCGCATGAAAATGAATTATTATTTGACATAGAAATAAATCAGTCTTCTTTAAATTTGAGATTTTTTTAAACAAAAATAAATTCTTATATAAAATAAAGTTCGATTAGAACTTCGATTATTATTTAGAATCGAAATTAAAAGTTATATAAAATTAAATTTAAAAACAATAAAAACAAATGATTCTTCAGTTAATTCGATGTGTCATTTTACAGAAAAGGATTATTTCTTTAGAACGGATATTTTTGAGACTGCGTTTCCCCTTACATTTTTTATTTTTCTAAAAACCAACCAATTCCATATGTTTAAAAAAGGGTAACTTCACTCTCTTAATTCCAAGTTCATCTTTTTAACGTCATACTAACCTATTTTAACTTCAAATTGACTATTTTTAACTTCAAGTCAACGCTTTTTAATTTCAAAAAACCATTTTAATTCTTAGTTAATTCAATGTGTCATTTTACAGAAAAGGATTATTTTTTAGAACGGATATTTTTGAGACTGCGTTGTCTCTTACATTTTTAATTTTATAAAAACCGACCAATTCCATATGTTTAAAAAAAGGTGTTTACTGTTTGAAATATTTTTCCGCCATTTTTATTCGTGGCCATAGCTTTTTCATAAAAAAGTAATTTGGTCAATAGACCACTAAATATAATGGATTTGTTGATGTTTAAAATTACTTTTATACAAATTTTAATAAGCCCAAAATTAATATTTAACAAATTTTCAAATTTAATAAATTCTTCTTGTCTGTAGTTTATTTTCATGTACAGTTTAATTGCACAACTAACGAATTTTTAATTATTTTCCTATGCTCTAAATTATTTTATATTTAAAAATCATTGGCAAGTATAAAGGAATTTTAATTTACAAGCTTGTATTTCGTACCATCCGATAATAGTATAATAAATGAATAATTAAATCGCCCTCTGCAAATTAGGACAAAAAGTGTGAAGTGAAGACAGATCAAAACTAGCCAAAATAAGTTGACAGAAAAAGCTATATGTGAAGAGTGTTTTAACGATGATCATCAATATTTTATGTATTAAAAAATAGAGGTCAAATTGGGTGAGAATTTGGTATTTGAGTATTCCGATTTATTAAAAAAAGTTTTTTTAAAATTAAAGTTTAATGTCTGGAATATGATTGTCGAGTGTGGGCATAATTAGATTTTTGTGGTGGTAAGAAAATGGGCCATTTATTTATCCGTGTCTCGTTTCCGGGGACGGCCAAGTGGTGCGAGTTTGAAAGGAATAAACGACAAAGAAACTTCCATGGGCACTTTTTTTTAATCTAAACGTGATTTTTATAGAGGGGATTGCCGAGACTTTTATAGCTTTTCAGCTAAAGGGCCTGAAAAGATACGTTTGTCCTTTCACCAGCCACACGGCTTCACGAGGTTCTCCACCCCCACCCCCACCCCGGCTCAACGAATTGAACGGGATCGGAACAAGAATCGAGTTTCAATTATCATTCGACCTGATTTTCCAAGTCGAAAGGAAGTATTGCAGGGGCCGCACTATGAATGTGGAATGTTTTTCAATTCGAGGATGCGACAGGAGGTTAACAAGTGCTAGGATTGACACTCCACTCGCCAACTCTGTTCCTCTTAAAGCGGAACACGTTCCGTGGAATGGGGAGGATTTTCGATTAGCATGTGTCACACTGATCTTCCTACCTCCTAACTCTTCCAAGATCCACTATGGGGCCTGGCTTCCTTTATCCTGTTTTGAATTTCCTAAAGGTTTATACATATAACATTATTGAGCTCTACTTCAACTTACACGGACGCATAAGGGTTTATATTAAATTACGGCCGGCTTACAAACATTCCTCCACCCGGATGACATCCGGCTTATCTCGACGACGTCCTGATTTTTATCGTGCGAACGGATAGTTTCTCGGAAAATTGATAAATCATATCCAAGACGAGAATGGGACACGTTATACGTTAGAAAGAACAATCAAAAAAATGGCGTGTATTTAAAAAACAAAAATCTATTACGTGTATAAAATGTTTTTTACAATAACAGTGAGACCTCCGATAAGGGACTATTTAGGGACAACTCTATTTACAGGACAGTTTCACATGCACCAGCGTATGTATTTAACAAGTTTACTTAGGGGACACTCCAAATAAAGGACAAGAATATTCGTGTCATCGTACTGTCTATAACAGTGCGCAAAACCTCTGCGTACTGCCAATTTTGTTTCATTTTTCTTAGATAGCGTAGTCGATAAAATAAGTATGCTAAAGATTGCGCTATCCCCATTTTTTCAATATACAACCCTGCTAAAGCATGGAATTCAAAAAAGAGGTTTTTTTAAATTAACAGTTTTGTAAATCACCTAGCGTAAATTCTATTATATTAAATATCAATAACTACAATAAATAGATAAAATAAATAAATAAAAAAGAAAGGAAATTGTTTACAGAACGGCAAAAATTGGATTCCTATAGAAATGATAGGCCGAATAAATTTGGATCATTTTGGTATCCATAAACATACTAAAGACGTGTGTAAAGATTAGTGACCGTTAAACAATAATTATTCGGATATCGTGAGATGCGGTCTGGTGTGATGTAGGTATCAGAAAAACATTTTCTCTATCGTGCCAACGTTTCGATCTTTTATTGAGATCATCTTCAGGGCCTGAGATTTACAAACATTGTTTACATTTAAAAAATACATATAGGAAACTTATTTAAATGTAAACAATGTTTGTAAATCCCAGACGCTGAAGATGATCACAATCAAAGATCGAAACGTTGGCACGATAAAGAAAATGTATTCTGATACCTACATCACACCAGACCGCATCTCACGATATCTGAATAAATACTAAAGACGCTTTAAAAGAAAGAAAATAAGTGCTTGGTTCTTTCCGAAAGTTTGAAAATCCTAATGTTAACATTAGTTGATAAAGCTTAACGAAACGCATGTAGGGAAAATCAAATTTAAAAAATAAAAGTGATTGAAAGCATACGTCAAATTCCAAACCTAACGAGCTATCTGTTATCAGAAGTTAAATTTCTTGTTTTACAAGACACGTCGCGTAAGAGGACTAAAGACCATGACCGTCCCTTCGCGTAAAGTATCACTGGTGATTGAATGCTTTACGGTCACAATTGACGGAGCCATCTATCAGGTTGTGCCAAAACTGTTTTTCAAAATTCAATCTAACAGAATGATTCACAATCATCTATCTATCCTTGTATATCTGTGTCGGAGTCAGAGCACAGTGGGAATAAGGAAGGGGCAAAAAATGCATATTGATCCTTGTATGTTCAGCGGTTCAAACTAACTGGTAATTTACCATATTAATTAAAATGAAATTTGAAAAATGGCATTAAGTGAGAAATGTAGCAATAAATGAATGTGGTTAGAGCAGCAGCGGATTGAGCAAATTTTTCGTCTCAACCAAAAACCTTAAATAGAAAGAATTATTCATAAAAATAATTAATGTAGTCAATTATGATCACTAATCAAATTGGTTATTGCTAGTGTTGATTTGAATGTCTTTCTCCCACTTTAGCCGAGAAAAATGTTTTTGCCTTTCATTTCCCGGAAACAGGGATTCTCAAAAACAGGAGTAATCAATTTATCAATATTCATGGAGAAATACCGAAACCGTCTAAATTGAACGTCAGAATGCGCCAAAAAATCAAACTGGTTTGAACGCTCCTTTGCGTGTGCACTTCGCTGCCAAATTAAACGCTCCCATTGGTAAAAACAAGTATTTATTTGTTCGGAAAACCTCGCCAGAATCCGCCCCCACAGTAATAGTAGCATTAAAAAGAACCGGGTGAAAAAATCTGAGCTCAAAAGTTCCAATTTAAAAAGAACTGAACGAAAAGGGAAACGAGCATCTGAGGATCTTAGCGAAAAGGATGCGAAGAAGAAAAAAAGGAACCGAGCAAAAATGGACTAATACAGCGTTTCATTTTCACTGGTCATTCCTAACAGCTGAAGAGAGGAAGCGGGCAGCACCCCGAAATCGATATTTTTTTTTCATTATTTATAAAAAAAAATTTTTTTATATATAACGTAGTTTTTTACGAACAAACAAGGATCCCAACAAAAACGAGTGCAAACTGAAAGGATCCGAAAGGAAAAGGTTCTAAGGTAAGAGGAATCGAGGTAAAGGAGCGGGTGGGAAAAGTTCCGATTAACAAAGAACTGAGCGAAAGGGGTAACCGAGCAAAACACGAGCCGAACTAAAAAGGAACCTGGTAAGAAAGAACCGAACAAAAAAGGTAGTTCGGCTTCTGGCGGACATAAAAGTTTCAAGCGATAATAATCAGGTTAAATAGAAGCGAAAGGGGTCCGAGAAAAAAAGTAATTGAACAAATCAGGACCGGAGATTCAAAGAAAAAACAAGGGAGTAAATAAAGATCCGAGTGAAAAGGACACTAATAAATGGAACGGAATGAAAAAAAATCAAACCAAAAAAGATCCGATTTAAAAAGAACTGAGCGAAAAGGGAACTGCGCAAAAAGGATCCGAACCAAAAGAATCCTAGCGACAAGGATACAAACTCAAAAGGACAGAAAGGGGTTAGTGCGAAAAGAATCCGGTGTAAATGGAACCAAGCGAACAAGAATTCGAGAAAAAAAGAAAACAAGCAAATAAGGAACCTATGACAAGTATTCGAACCAAAAAAGTATCAAAAAATCCCAGCAAAAACGAATCAGGCAAAAAAGGGGGTTCAAGCGAAAAGAATCCGATTTAAATGGGACCAAGCAAACAAGGATTCGATTAAAAAAAAAGTATTGAACAAATCAGGACCGGAGGTTCAAAGAAAAAACAAGGGAGTAAATAAAGATCCGGGTGAGAAGGATACTATCATAAAGGAACGTAGTGAAAAGTATCAAACCAAAAAAGAACCGATTTAAAAAGAATTGAGCGGAAAGGGAACTGCGCAAGAAAGGATGCAAGCGAAAAAATCCGGTTTAAATGGAACCAAGCGAACAAGGATTCGATAAAAAAGAAAACAGCAAATGAGGATCCTAGTGGCAAGTATTCGAACCAAAAAAGTACCAAAAAATTCCAGCAAAAATGAATCATGCAAAAAAAAGGTTCAAGCGAAAAGAATCCGGTTTAAATGGAACCAAGCGAACAAGGATTCGATGAAAAAGAAAACAGCAAATGAGGATCCTAGTGGCAAGTATTCGAACCAAAAAAGTACCAAAAAATCCCAGGAAAAAATGAATCAGGCAAGAAAAGGGATGCCATTAAAAAAGGGTTCAAGCGAAATGTGCCCGAGTTAAAAAGGATCCGAGCAAAAAAGGAAAAGTAAATTTAATTAATAATGAAATCAAGAAAAGCGTAGGATTTATATTTTTAGCCCTTTCGGACCAGATTTGTGCCACCATAGTTCATTATGTAACTTACCAGAAATTGAAGAAACAATCCCTATTATCGCAGTTTTATTTTAAAGCCATACAGGATGCATTATTTAAGAGAGGTAAATTAGCGGACTCTGAACTTTGTAATTATCTAAACGGTACCGGCTGAGATTTATTATGTAATTATAGTACTTAAAAGAGTCGTTATACTAGAGAGCTTTGTCAGAAAATTTAATTATTAGTTAGAATTCATTTATTTATTATGTCTTTCTTTTCATTATTGATGTAGAAAAAATTCACAAATTTTTCTTGTTCTTGGGGAATTAAGCCCCAACTGTTTTTGTATCGGATTAATACCGGAGGGGTATAATTAAGCCCCCTAATTATAAAGGTAAAGTAGAAATGTTATGTCTCACGATAAAGATTACCCTTTCATAAAAGTCGGTGCAAACCCGAACGGTACAAATCAATAACGTTTATTAAAGACGTCAAAAAGGTCGGTTTTTAAATGGAGGGCCGCGTGACGAGCTGTTGTGCCGCCTGTTTTCCCTCAAGGGCTGCATTGTTTATGCATTTCAAGTCATGTTCTGCCCAGTCAACAGTTGTTGGGCTTTCGTTTAGTTTTCAACGGTCCAAGTCTAACTTATGGCCCCACGCGCTGTCCCTTGGGCCTTTCAAACGGTCGAACAATGTCCGAGCGTAATTTTTTTACCGAGATGTTTCCAACACAGCTTCAACCTTTGTTTTGAAGCGACAAATAAAACGAGCGTTAAATTAGTCCATCGTCCTACAAAGACTTTCGATGAGTATCAATGATGGCGTTGTACTTGTTTATTCATAAACCGACAACCCTTCCAAGTATTTTTCTTATTTTTGAAGCGTTAAAATTGTCTATTGCTCATTTGTACTGAAAATAAATCTCCAGGGCCTTCAACAGCAAGTAATTTCATCACCCACTCATTAAAAAAACTCTCATAAAAAAAAAACAACCAATCACTCAAGTACACGGTCATTCCTCCTTCACCCCTATAAAGAGCAGGATTTTAATTCTAAAAATGAATCTAGAAAAAAATTAATAAATAAAAAATCCCATAAAAAAGTGTTAAAACGAAATCAATCCGAGTTAAAAATAATCAAGAAAAAAAAGTATGCGTGAGAAAAGTGATTCTAGAAAATAAGGATCCTAGCGACAAAGGTGCGAACCAAAAAAGAACCCAACAAAAAAGGATGCGAAGAAAAAAAAGGAAATGAACAAAAAAGGGTCCAAATGAAAACTAAAACGAACAGACAGGATCCCAACAAAAATGAGAGCAATCTAAAAGGATCCGGGGAGAAAAGGTTCCGAGTTGAAAGGAACCGAGTGAAATTTAATTGAAATTTTATGATACATAAATAAATTGTGATTATATTGGTTTTTGTACCAAATTTTCAACTGAACGAATAATGTCCCAGGTTGAACGAAGTCATAAAAGGGAAAACTGGAAAAGTCAGTGCTCTGCAATAAAACGGTTTGAATCTGTTTACACCGAACTTTCAGTCCCATTTTTCCTATTGTTTTAAAGTGTTATTATAATAATTTAAATTTTAAGTTATATAAAAAACAAAATAACAGAATGAATGGTGTATTTTGATTTTTTATTAATATAAATTAGTGATATTTATCTCAATCCTTGAAACTTTTCCTTAAAGATTTAACTTCTAATTAACTTTAAATATGTAATTTAAAGGGGTGGTGAGAAGACAACAAATTTGGTGTCCATTACTATAAAAAAAGATATGTTTACACAATTAAAACCTTCTTCTCTCATACCTCATGATCAGGCAAATTCGATATTATAATAAATTCATTTCATGGTCCGATTGACCAAATAATCTTTATGTAAGGTACTGGCTGAACTAAAAAAGTCAGCGTCACGAGCGGGATTCGAACCGAGAACCTTCGGCTAAATAGGCCGCGGCTCTGCAACTCGCCTTCCTTTGCTGTTTGAACTTCCTCGTCTTTTATATTCCGTTTCAAAACCGGACCTTCCAAACGAAAAGATCGTCTAATGACGACATCAGAAAAGGGCGATCTGTGTGTAATGTTTTTACGAAAACGGGAAAAATTCTAGCTCGTTTAGGAAATCGATCCTTCGGAAATTTTGTTCGTTTTAAAATTTCGACACGCTTTTCTCCAAAGTTTTTCATCATATTAGACCTATATTTTTTACAGCAATAACAGGAAAATCGTATGGGGCCATTTTTCAATTAAAAAAAAAAAAAAAAACAACCTAAAATTTGAAAAAATTTTAAGTTAAAAATGTATAACTTTTCCCCCAAATATAGGCTGTTTCCAAATATTCAGTGATTTTTATAAAACTCTAACGCATAAAATAGAAAAAAAGAAACCAATCAAAACGGTTTAAATAGACCAAATAGATTTTGAAAAAATGGTACCGAAAAACTGTAGATTTTCGGCCTCGTTTGGCTTCTCCGGAAAAGAAGACTTTTTTCACTTTTCGGTAAGCTTTTCTCTAAACTTCTCCATCACAATAAAACGTTGCTTTTGTACAAAAATCATTGCCAAATAATCTTCGCAGGTCATGCTTTCAAAAATAACACGGGAGGAGAGATAAACAGTGTTTAAAAAAAACGTGAGGTATATTTTGTTAAAAAGAAAAGGTGTAATAGTGTCCTAGCATTAGAATGTTAACAAAATTTATTTCTTCTCTATTTTTAACATACGTTGGCTACAAACTAGTAGTAGCCTACGAAAATAAACGAACATAAAGATAGCAATAGAGCAAATACATTTTGAAAAATGGTACATAACAATGCCATGATTGTTGGTATTATTTTTGTTCAATTTTTTAATAGTTCCAACGGGCCTAAGCATTGTAAAACTGTATGGCTTTGTTAGCTTACAGGTGTGACAATAGGCTTAAGGTGTGACAATTTGTCACAAATTTAGGCTGTTGTTAAAAACATTTTTTTTTCTTTTCATAAGATTATTGGTACAAATGCGTAGTATATTCAGAAAGACAAAACACAAACTATTGTTGGTAATAGACTAAATAGATTTTGAGAAAATCCGAACCGAAAATTTTACATTTTTTACCTTGTTTGCCTTCTCCTGAAAAGTCTCTTTTTCTCTTTTCAATGTTCGATGTTAAAACTCGTATTTTTTAAAGAAATGAAAGAGAATGATCATCATTTTTTTTAATGAACCGAAAGTGGAACATTTTTTTGATAAATTTAGGCTATTGGCAAAAAATACCGAATCATTAGTTTTAACAAGCCTACTCAACCATTGTTTGATTGTAATATATCAAATATATTTTGACAAAACGGGAGACAACACTGATATATTTCAGTGCTGGTATTATTTTTTCCTAAAATTATTAGAAGATCTATTAGAAGATTTATTAGAAGAGATGCGGTCTGGCGTGACTTAGGTTTTAGAAAAACAGTTCCTTCGTCGTGCCAACGTTTCGATCTTTATTGAGATCATCTTCAGGGGTTGAGATTTGTAAATATTGTATAAATTTTAAAATGCATATAGGATGTGGAAAAAAATAAATTTATACAATGTTGGAAAATTTTAAATGAAAACAAAAGAGTTTATACATGGTGGAAAATTTTAGATTTAAAAAATATGAATTTATACAATGCTAGAAAATTTAGATAAAAAAATGAATTTATACATGCTAGAAAATTTTAAAAAATATGAATTTATACAATGCTAGAAAATTTAAATTAAAAAAATGAATTTATACTATGTTACAAAATTTTAGATTAAAAAATTAATTTATACAATGCTGGAAAACTTTAGATAAAATAAATGAATTTATCCACTGCTAGAAAATTTAGATTAAAAAAATGAATTTATACTATGTTACAAAATTTTAGATTAAAACAAATAAGTTTATACAATGCTGGAAAATTTTAGATTTAAAAAATGAATTTATACGATGCTAGAAAATTTTAGATTCAATCAAAGTATTTGTGCTCAAATCTCACGGAAGAAAACACTTTGAGTGAGTACAAATATTTTTAATCTAAAATTTTATAGCATTGTATAAATTCATTTTTTTAATCTAAAATTTTCTATCATTGTAAAATTTTATTTTTTTAATCTAATGTAGGATGTGAAAAAATATGAATTTATACAATACTGGAAAATGTTAGATTAAAAAATCCATTTATACAATGCTAAAATATTGTATAAATGGATTTTTTAATCTAACATTTTCCAGTATTGTATAAATTCTAATTTTTTTCACATCCTACATTCCTACAATTTGAACAATGTATTTAAATGTCAGGCCCTGAAGATGTTCTCAATAAAGGTCGAAACGTGGCCTCATAAAAAAGATGTTTTTGTTCTCATGATCTCCGAACTTCACGAATTCACGAATGGTGACTAAACCTTACACATTATTTTGTCCATTTACATGTATTTTTAATAGGAAAAACGGGCCTAATCAATGATAAAACAGCTTGTAAAACTTCATAGGTAGTTTACAATTTTGTTACCGTTGGTCAAAAACGTCAATAAAATCACCTCGTTGGTTTTAATATGAATCGTTTTCTTGTGATCGGGCCAAGCGTTTTTGGGAAACGACGATCAAAGTGAAATTTTCAATTCCTGTTTGTCACTCGTCGCGTACAAAAAGAAAGGAATTCCGTACAAAACAGAAAAGGTTTGGAATCCAAATGTCAATATTACAAAGAAAGAAATCGAATGAGATATTCAATTTACCTCCTGGACTCGAGATAAATCGTGAGACGATCTCTATGGAAACCTTCCGCTCATCGAGAAACTCCGGCTCCTGGAAATAAAATTAAAAAAAAAGAGATAGAAATGAGTTAACATTAGAACAGTTGACACATTCATGCAACATGTATTCTGGGTAAAATAAAAAAAACGTTCAAAATAATTCTTTTATATGAATGCGCATTTGGCCGGTTATTTCTAGCATATTTTTCCTGCAATTCATCGATCATAGGTGCGTGCGGTTTTTCACGCCTTCCCTTCGTCCCTTTTCATCGTTCCGAGTCCTGGGTGGTAATACCCACTTTGATGATAAGAGTTCAAAAAGTGATCGATAAAAAAATAGGCTTGGTAAAAAAAAAAAATAAATAAATAACTGAATTGTAAAAAAGTTTCTAAAACGTACCCCCGATATTACAACAGATTTTAGCACAGATTGAGCCTTAACAGTGAGGGAAATTAATTTAAAGTAGAAAATACAATAATGTTTTATACGTCCCGTAGGTGTGCTAGCTTAGACCCTTGGGGCGTATTTCCCTCCAGCTTGTGCAATTCCTAATTATAGCTATATTATACTGGTTACGGCCATTCCCTTCCCCTTGAATGTCGTGCATAAACGGCAAATCTCATTTGCTCCTGAGCTATCTTGTTAATTAGTTTCTTTATTTACCTCGTTTTATCATACAGGCATGAAACATGTTTACATGGAAAAGTGCGTATAAGTGTGGATTGTCTTACAGTCCGATATGCCGTTATGCCTGTTTTCACTTCGTTGTCTGCCTCCTAGAGTTGGTCTTTCCCCCTTTTTATAGATTTCAAAATGAGATGGTGGGAATTAATTGTTTGAAATTAGTTTATATACGGGCGAAACAGGCGACTGCATAATTTTATTTCACTTTTATACGATCTTGGATTCATTTTTAATTCACTTTGTGCTACAGAAAAGACTAAAAGCATCCTCTGGCAATTAATAGTATATTTAGGATATTTTACTACACTGATGATAACCGATATTTGATAAATAACTATCCCAGTAATAACATTAAATTTTTTTTTTTTGGCAAGGAGTAAGCTTTAGTCAATTTCATATTTTGGCGGTCAATTGACCAAGTTACTTCTTTCAATTAATTATTCTTTTTATGTAAGGTCTTGGTTGAGATAAAAAAGTCAGTGTCACGAGCGGGATTCGAACCCACGACCTTCGGCCAAATACGCCGCTGCTCTACCAGTTGAGCTCTCGTGATTTCGAAGTCCTCACATTGATAACTGAAAACTCCTACGGGTCTTGCTAGATAATTACTAATCCTGGTCTGCCGGGGTCTTGTTGATTTTGCTCGGAAATCCTGGTTTTACAGGTATGAATACATTGGACTGTGTAGGTGATTAATATTCTGTTGGTCTTATTTTGTTTCTTTTTTGTCTTTTTTATTATTATTATTTTATTTTGTTCTGTTTGTCTTAATATACATAATTTCTAGTTTGTAGGCTTCTAAATGCGAATTATGTTTGCCTGTGAGGGACCCTTTATATTGTTGGTTTTTATCAAAACTCCATCGTTTTCTCCCTATTTATTTGTTGAATTTTTGTACATCAATTCATTGTTGAAAGAAGGCATTTCCTTTCAGGCCTTCAATTAAATCTGTAAATTTAATTGCATAAACAAATGTTACCGGTATACTTCGGATCGGATCGATAATCAGCCACATGGACTGCTCTGCCAATAGCTCGTGTTCAAATCGTCATTAGTACAAAACGGACCAACGTAATTTCGCGAAATCAGTTTTCAAATTTGATACATTTTCAAAATTATTGTCTCCGAGTACATTTTAATCGTTTTCCATTTTGGTTTTATGTTCAATTGCCTTGTACCTATAATTTCAGCATTTTAAAATGTAAAGGAATTTTTGTTACTTTTTTCTATTAAATTACACTATTGTGCCCAGAATGAAACTTAACCTCATGACATTTAGAGCTCTAGAATTGCTTGAAATAATTTTTTGAACGTTGCAAATCAGGTGTTCTTGGGTGTATCTCCCCTTGATGAACGCTCCACTTGCTATTACATCCCCTTTTGGAAGACTGTTTGCCTTTTACATACATTCTCTATTAAAAGTTACCTTCCTTAATAATAATTTTTTTTAAAGTAAGCATTCGTTTTAGTTCTTCGTTCTTATAGTACAACTCTGCCATTTTGGAGAGTAACGATCTTTTTTTTTAGGAAAGTTATTGTTTACGATTATTCAGATATCGTGAGATGGAGTATGGTATGATGTAGGTTTCAGAAAAACATTTCCTTTATCGTACCAACGTTTCGATCTTTATTAAGAATATGTTCAGGCCGGATATCGTGAGATGGGGTGTGGTGTGGTGTAGGTTTCAGAAAAACATTTCCTTTATCGTGTCAACGTTTCGATCTTTATTGAGAACATGTTCAGGCCGATGAGAGTTGCTTCTCATTGTTGGCGATGCCCTTCAGAATACTTTTAGCTGCGTGTCCGTATGTAGTTGAAATTTGTTCATAGAATCCCATATTCTTCATTCTTCTCGTGTAGAAATGTATAGAGATTAGTGATTAGATCGATAAGTATGCAGTTATCGTGAGATGCGGTTTGATGTGATGTAGGTTTCAGAAAAACATTTCCTTTATCTTGTCAACGTTTCGATCTGTATTGAGATCATCTTCAGGGCCTTGAGTTGTCTTCATTTCAACAGAAATGTTCTCTGACTGATAGCCGATGCGAGTTTCTTCTCATTGTTGGCGTCGCCTTTGTCCTTCAGAATACGTCCAGCTCGAGTCCATATATACTTGAAATTTGTTCGCAGAATCATTCTTCTCGTGTAGAAATGTGTGGTGATTTGCGACCGTTAGTCGATAATTATTCAAAGATCCTTAGATGCCGTCTGGTGTGACGTAAGGTTTCAGAAAAACATTTCCTTTATCGTGCGTGAGATTTACTACATACATTGTATAAATTTCAAAAATACATGTAGGATGTGAAATATTAGATTAAAGAAATGGAGATATACAACGCTAGAAAATTTTAGGATCAATCAAAGTATTCGTACTCACTCGCTAGTATATGGTTTATAAATGTTTTATGTTTATCCCACTTATATAAACACAAAACAACAATACCTCAATGGCACTCTCAACACACATTCGATCATAATTTTGGTTGAAATGCAGACAACACAAAGCCCTGAAAATGTTCTCAATAAAGATCGAAACTAATTCACTGTTTTCGCGGTCCGTTCGACCAATTAATATAACACAATTAATTACGGTTTTTAGTTGAGATGAAAAAAAGTTAATGGCACGAGAGGGATTCGAACCCACGACCTTCGGCTAGATACGGCTAGATAGAGCAGCGGCGTATCTAGCCGAAGGTCGTGGGTTCGAATCCCTCTCGTGCCATTAACTTTTTTTCATCTCAACTGAAAACCGTAATTAATTGTGAAAGATCGAAACGTTGTTTTTCTGAAACCTACATCACACCAGACCGCACCTCACGATTTCTGAATAATTATCGACTGAAGGACACTAAATGATATCACTGTTTTACTAAATGATAACCATTTGTGCACGGAATGAACCTAGTCTCATGATATCCAGAGTTTTAGATTTGCTTCAAATCAATTTTTGTATGTTGCGAATTAACTGCTTTTGGTCGTATTTCGCCTGGAACCTGCAACACGTCATCTGTTTGTAGTCTTTTTTTGTAAATACTCTGACAACAACTTCCTTCTGTACAACTAAAACATCGGCTGTCAAAATTCCGAAATGGAATAATATCCGTAATGCTTAAAATTTGTAACATTGGGAATAATTCTAGCTCGATCAGTTTATCACTCCTCCAGGAATGCATTTTTCCCTTTTTCTCTACACTTTTCTCAAAAACCCTCCATCATATTGAAGAGATTCTTCTTTCGTTTGGTACAATAGTAACGGGTATGTAATTGTTTCAAAAATTAATCACGAACAGAAAAATACATTTTTCATTAAATCCGATCGTTGCCAAAAATAACGATTCCCAATTTTCCAAAATTCCTAGCTTTGAATTTGTATCATATTAAGAACAAAAAACAAAATACGGTTGCTCGTAATTAGTATTAAAATCTGGCAACTTTTTGGTCTTTCTTTGAACAACTAAATGACCCCACAGACGCGGAAAAATCTGTTTTGTCTTTTACGTACATCCACAACCTTCTTAACAACAAAAACATGGTCTCCCTGCTACAGCGATAATAATTAACCCTTTGTACCGAGTAATTGATTCAAAAACCATCCGAAATGGAGAGGTAATGTGTTGGTTGAAAAGAAAAGTGAGATTTTGTCACAACTTTAGGATTAAAAAAAAAAAAGACTGGTTGTCATTGGCCTTTTGGCCCCTCATTGAACACATTTAACGGCCTTGTAAAATTTTCCAAAATGTGGTAAGATATTAAAGTTTGACGGTTTGTTGACGATGTATCTTCTTTAAAAAAATTCGTACCAAAATTAAGAACACGAGAGTAGAATTGTAGTAAAAAAATGTAAAATGTCAAATGTTCAAAAAAGTTTGACTCAGTGATTTAAGGTTAAAATTTCGGGAATGCCTAACCAGTCATTTCGTCGTTACCGATCATCCCGGGCCGCCCATATTCGCTGTTTTTGTTTGTCAGACATTTTAGTGTTGGGTCTTTGTGATTTGTGAGAAGTCGTCTTTATTTATTTTATTTTTTTTTTTTTTTGGGGGGGGGGGTTATCTTTGAAATTTTTTGTACCGTGCACATTAATACATATTATAAATGAGAATAGAAAACGTTTTTTTGCACCATCGCAGCACTGACACTAATGCCAGCGATGCACCGGGCGGGCGCATGCCATGAGAAAGCAGCCAATGTGAGCCACTCAGTGTGAGGATTAAGGGTGAAATGGCTTCCGCGGCCATCGTCAATTAAGGCGGGTTCTCGTAGGATGGATAGAGAGGTGTGAAACTTTGGGACTCGGGAACAAATCAGTTCTTAGACAAAAGGAAGCTTGAGGTTGTTGTGGATGGAGAGTTCAGGGATGTGGTAAGAGCTTTGAGCTTGACCCAGTGATTTGTTTGTGTACTTTTGATTAGAACAAATGGATACGCTAGACGATTGATTGATGGCATAGCAGAACCCAACGGTTCTACACCGTTTGTCCAAAACGGTTGCAGGAAAGTCACTAAAGTTAATTTAGTTTTGACAGTAGTCATATTTCGTTCTTAAAAGTCTTCAGTTCAAGTTGAATTGTCTTTTAAGTCTTGTATAGGGATTCCACGTCTCTCTGGGATCTATGTTTAGTCCTATGCATTTGATTGGCACGGAAGACGGTATATCAGTGCAGTTCATGTACAGTGGAGGGCAAGTACACTGAGTAAATTTTTCTTCACTCACGTCTCCTCCACTCTTCGCAGTTGTCTTCGATAGGCTCAAGGTGTATTTGGATGTTGGACGTAGCTTGGACAGGATTCGAGTCAGAGGACTAAATTGCGTTATAGTCCGAGTGATGATGGTATTAGGGTGTATATGTAGGTCACCAGTATAATGATGTAAAGTATGGGACAAAGAATGCTCCCTTGTGGGATGCCGGCTTGTATCTGTCCGAATTCAGTGAACTCGTTGTCGCTGCTCACTCTGAAGCAGTAGCCAGTTGAGTAGTTTTTCAGGAAAAGATAATCACAAGTGGGTTTCAAAACAAACCCGGATGCAAGGCCCTATCGAAAGTCTGCTCGAAAATCTAGGAACGCACGCAAATAATAGTCTTTATTCTCTAGAGCAGGGGGGTGTCTACAACTCTACATTTAGCGCCAGTGCATTGTATTAAAAAAATCCGTTTAAGTCCTGATTAAGAGGTGATATGCTCTTCGAGAGCCAATTGGTCTCATCCCTGATTTTTGTTAAATACGTTAATTATACTTTTCGTGTTCAGTTTATGTTTATAGATGATATATATATAATATTTCTGTTAAACGTTATAAGGTAGTATTGAAGTATTGAATTTGTGTCTGAATAAATTTTTTCTTACGATTTTGAAACGTAATTAAGAGCCTCGGGATGATTTTGCTCTTCGAAATTAAACAGATCGACGCGTTTTAATTTGCGTTAGTCGACTGCACACTCAGCGAACTTCCGCTAACATTTTTCCAGGGTTTGATTCTTAGGGGCCGTTTTTCATGCAACTCAGATGGGAATAAGTAATCAAGAAGAGGCATCAACTGGTGAGAGTAAAGAGCTCATGATTTATGGCTTCAAACTTGCCCTAATGTTAACTTGTGTTTAGAGCCGAAAGTAAAACTTAAACCGTAACAACCAGCGTCTTTAAGAAATACCACTTTTAATTAACAATGAAATATAGCATATATTACAACGAATCGGTGCTAATAAAAATTAAACATATCATCGTATTCAGAAGTGAATTGTTACCGGCTTTGAAATGGGGTTACCTTTCCGAGTTGTGAAACTTTTTAATGGATTGTCAGTCATAAGTTGAGCCCTGATTTGATTATAAGCCTGCCACGTCTTTCTCTTAAACCTCCTCAATTTTATCTTCTACTTTTGTTAAATAATATTACCTTTCGCTCTCAACTTGTTAACGCGATAAACCATAAATTAACTACCTTCTTAAAACTTTATTTAAACAATTCGACTCTGGTATTTCAAGCTGTCAATATAGAATAAATAATTTCAGTTGCAATCAAAAGGATACGTCCTTTTCTGTCTTTTTCTTGGCATTTGAGGGTGTTGTTATGTTTTTGAACTTTTAAATACGCTGTAATTTAAAAAAATTAAATTCACCGAAATAAATACGTAATTTTGTACCGTCCGTGTATCCTAAGGAGAAAAAATATTTATTACTGGTTTCACGAACCAGTTTTTCTCTACTTTCCTTTTCCTTTGGTTCAGATATTTGTCTTCACTTCAATAAGTAGAACATAAGTCGAAGAGCAATTTATTTGCTATAATTTGTCTACCTTCTAAACATTTACAGACAACATTCAAACATCCATTGCACAATTTTTCACACAACTGATTTTTGTGCATATAGAAAAAAATATTCCCCCATTCACAAAAGAAAGCAAAAGGTTTACCAACAATAACAAATGTACAAGATCTGTTATACCTTTGACAACATTTCTTGGTTATATAGTGAAGAACTAGCATGTTAACATCACAATAAGATAAGAGGGGGTATTCACGATCTTTGTGTTACCCTGTTAACTCTGTTAGATCGAGAAAAATGATGACATACTAATCGGCCAGTTAACATTGCTCGATCTAACAGGTCAGGACAAATGTTGATGAAAAATAGTTAATCGTTAATTTTTGAGTTAAGTTTTGGTGAAAAGTGTACTTTCAGGAGAAGCAATTTTCCCATCTGGCTCGAATTTTTCCTTTGTCATAAAAGCGTTGCACACCGATTCCTCCAGTTAACTCTGTTAGATCGAGAAAAATGATGACATACTAATCGACCAGTTAACATTGCTCGATCTAACAGGTCAGGACAAATGTT
>CM077101.1:16278965-16291032 GCA_039619505.1 Cimex hemipterus
CAATCGCGTCGCGCCATAAGAATCCATCGCGTCGCGTCATAAGCGTCCATCGCGTCGCGTCACAGGCGTCAATCGCGTCGCGTCATAAGCGTCAGTCGCGTCATAAGAATCAATCGTGTGCTTCACAGGCGTCATGAGCGTCGCGTCATAAGAATCACTCGCGTCGCGACTTTAAAAACACCTGCCTTTGTTCTCGCGTATCCTTGGTGTAAAAACACCTGAACCGACGCACGATCGTGGTAACAATTTCCGTGTTAAACTTTCGGACTGACCCCCAGACATATCCATGTCAAAATTCAACTACCCAGGAATTTTATTTTAAGTTCTTGTATTCAAAAATCTATTCCTATGGTTTTTTAATGATTGACAGAAAAGGTTCATTCAAAATTTTGTGGCTCAGTGTTCTTCAGTGAACATGTTTACTATAACTCTAAAGAAAAACGTTTTAATTTGGAGATAAACAGGGTTAATTTTAAATTTAATAAAATTAAAATAGGTTGATTTGAAATTAAATAGAGTTAATTGGAAATTAAAATAAGTCATTTTGAAGTTTAAAAGGGTTAATTGCCATAATTCTGGAGCCTTCGAGGTGCCGGTGTTTTTGAAAAAAGGGAAAACATTTTTAAGTATGTCGGGTTAGAATGCAAGGCCGCTGGATTCGAACCCGGGACCTTTACCTTACAGTGATGAACGCCGTGTCCAAGACTAAACCACCGACGCCCCCTTTTTGTATTGTTGTCGCTAATTAAAACGTTTTGGAGCTATATATGGCAATGTTCTCACATTTTGCCTCACAATCTAAGACAAAAAAGTACCTTTTTCGTCTAATTATAATTAATTATCAAATCATCTTTAGAGAATGAAACAAAAATATACGAATGAAACATTGTCATATTAAAAAAAAGAAATAAAATTTTAAAATTACACCACTTTTTGTAGGACAGTGTATTTGATTTAGAAAAATATTTTTTATTTTCCCAAAAATCGGGATTCTAATTTTTTTATTGGGGTACAGAAAACTAACTAAAAAATAACTTTTTATTTTTGCTAAAATTATTTGCTATTTTGCTACATCAGTATGTCGAGAATTATGTGCTACAATTTCTGTAATACTCATTGTATATCAGGCTGCTAAAATAAAATTAAAAAAAAAAAGGAAACAAGCAAAGTAAGTAAAAAAATCCTAAGTAAAAATATACTTGCACAAACAAAGACAGAACCAAAGAAAACAATGTTACCAAAAATTTTATGTAAATTTCGGGATAGATAGAGTAAAGCCAAAACCGGACAGACAAAAATAAATTGAATCGACCAATTTTAGACAATGTTTGTAAGGTTTTATTGTACGTTGAATTTCCTATTGATCAATGGGTACTCGACTTAAAAATATTTTGAATTTCATAAAATGTTTTCTCACACGCATAATTCATGGCATTTGACAGCCTTTAATATATATATTGATTCTCGTGAAAGGCGTGAAATATCTGTGAATAAATTGAAAATGTACTTACTTTAACATGCCTCGAGGGGGGGGGGATTCATAGATTTTCGGCCACTTGCCATTTCCGTTGATGTACTTCTTGTTCTCTATTTGCAGGGGAAATGTTTTTTGATAAAACGGCTCAATTGTCTGAGTGCTCCCAATAATGGGAACGCTGAGATGGGTGAGGCGCTACACCTGTTTATTCAATAGGTTTCTGGAAATGTCACATTTTTTATTCATGCCCTCACTCGAGAAATAAAGGTGCTCCGGAGTCGCCCGGACATGTTATTATTATTTTTACCTCAATTTTCCGAGAGCTAATCATTTATATGTGTCGACTGAGGATGCACGGAGATAAAATAAACCACCACCACAACCCCCTTCCTCGGGCCATGGAATAAAATTGATTCAAAACAACATCATAAGAGAAATTTATCAAACAAAGTTGACGTATTAGTAGCATAGGTGACACTTGGGGTAGACAGGTGATGGCGTCCGGTGAGACAATTCCCCCCCTCTTTTCCATCTTCCAAACACCCCCACCACTAGCCGTCTGTCTGGTGGGGCCTAGGAGTGACGTCACTAATTTTAAAACGTATTTATATGTCATATCCCGTATATTCCCGAACTTTGTCAGGATCTGACAGAGTGAAATTATTAAAACCAAATAAACTATAATTTCAGTTATAATCAATTTTTTTATAGAGAACAAGGATGTTTTGATTTTTTTATATTGTAGTTATTATACTTGACATAAAAAATTTATTGGTAGACGTATTTCCGTAAACTATTGTGTAAGGATGTATTTATAAGCTTGAATGTGTGTTTATAATACCAGAGCGTCGATGGCAAAATATTCAATAGTTCCAACGGTCCTCCGAGTTGGACTGATGTCAAAAAAAATTATTTAAAAAAGTATTAACAAGTTGTGAACTGGTAAAGACGGTTGGCCCCATGTAGGAATGCCATTGAAATGTGAAAATTGTACTTGAGCACGGCAGAGTGTATTTCGATCCCATATATTTACGTTTAGTTTTGTAGCATGAGAGAGCCGATTGTGAACTATTGAGTACAAGTGTGGTTTGGGCCAAAAGTGCCCTGCATTCCGAGGAAAGCTACTCAATGTATCATAATTAATTAAAGGATTAGATGCCTTGGCTCCTTGTAGAGAGCGTGCAGGAATGCTATCCGATATGAGATTTGTGCTTAAGCTATTTTTTGTGTTCCTTGATCCGATTTTTGGAGTAAACAAGTATATTTTATTCTTTGTATAGTTTCGTATGTAGATACTTCAGATCTTCTGATTCATATTTATAAAGCTAGGAGTTCTGGGTTCGAATCCCGCCACAGCCCAGGGAATTAAAAGTTATCGTAAACGACCTCTCTTCCGCAATAGTCATCGGATATTTGGGCGTTAAGCCCTCATGCATTTACAAGAATTACTTTTCCCCCAATCTATTACGGTCGGTTGTTTATCACTTTTATTTTGAAAATTTACAAGGAAAAAGTCCGCGACACTGAGTTTTCCCTTAAGCGGTGAAGTTAGAAAACACCATGAAGAATAAATATCTCGGGAACAACAGGTTGCTCCTTTCACGACGTAAACTTGATTCGGATGGACGGAAGAAGGCCGAGGTTAGGGTTTCCACATAATTCCCAACAACTTCCCTTCCTAGAATATTTAACAACTAGACGTCAGGGAGCGTTCGTTCCCTTTCATGCCCTACCGTTTTCAAGGGCGTATAAATTAATCGGAACCCAAATCAGACAGAATCAAAGCGATTCACGCCTACCCGACAAATTTAATGCGGCGATTTTTTTTTTTTTTTTTTTTTCAATTTAGACGAGAGACCTGACGATCCGCCTGCCGTTTAAACATTTATCGTACGAAAATTCAAGATCCAATTTTCTAATTAATCTCTCTAAAGTTTCTTCAAGGCTTCAAGCCGGGAACGCACATACCCGATGCAACGCAATGCCACGCTACCCGGCGGGACGCTTTACCACGTTTTGGTAGGGTGCGCACATCTACGCGACGTCAAGCGCACGCCACGTACAGTCACACAGCGTATATCACAATCGCAACGCCTCTTTTGTTCTTAATGCAATATTTTGAGCAAAACCATGTAATACATTGTTATTTCAATTTTTTGAGCCCAACCATTTAATATATTGTTTGTAAAACTAAATTTTTTTTGCTGGGCTTCCGACATCTGGGTCATTTCAGCTCCCTCGAAACCTAATTGTTTTAAATAAAGTTATTTCGGTGTTTTGATAGATTTTCTGCCTAACCACCATAACTAAATAATTTTTATTTCATGGATTTTTGATATCGTTTAATTACTGATAGGGGACAGATAGAGAATAAAATAGATCTATGTTTTTTCTCTGAACGTATTCTGGCATCGTCTGTACGCTGTAAAACTTATGTTTTACATTGTAATAAAGTGGTGGTTGATTATTTAACGTTAAAACGTCACAAAGTGTATGAGCTGAAACCAGCCATAATTCCTTGACACATCCATTTTTTTAAGGACGGAAAAGTTGAAAATTGTATTTTACAGGATAAGAACAACCGGGGAGAGCTAGTAAAATATATTTCTTTATATTAAGGGCATTTATAAAAAAAAAATCCGAGAGTTTATTGTAAATATATTTGCCATTTTTGTTTCATATTGCATGGTGTTATTTCCTTATTAGATCCTATGCGATCCTTTTCCCTTGAAAAGCCCGAAAAGAGCTTCGGGCTACGCACGAACACTGAAATATAATTTTCCGCCTTTTCGCGCCAAAAGTGCGTATTGATTATAACATTACATTCTTTCTTTTTCTAATTTATGTTTAGCTTACATTCAAAGATTAATCTAACTTGAATGTCACTGTTTTTATATTCTAGAAGTAAATATTCTTGGTAGAATTATCGATAAAAATAATATTTACCTGCTTACAAAACTTAATAATTTTACGTAATAAATGATCAATTAGGAATGTAAGGTTTCTTGTTGGTTTGTGTTATCATCGGGCCATACAGGATCATTAATCATACCATTATGAGACATTGATTCAGTATCCTAGGATCTTTAGTCAAATCTCCAGAATTACTCAGGACTTGAATATTGAAGTAAAACTAATCGTGTCAACGGGTATATACATGGCTCAAAAACAAATAAAGGAACCGGTGTACTTTGTGCAAGTCGAAAATATAAGCTATCAAACTCATTAAGGAAATATACGTCACTCTTTCAAGCTGACATGCTATCAATACTACTCTACTATAGAAAATTGTAAAAAGGTTATACTGGCAAAAAAATATTCTTATGCTAGATAAAAATACGAGTACGTAAATGGCAGTAAATGCAACCAAACCTCCAGATCCTGGAAAAACTACAACCTGACAATACAGTGAGGACACGTAAGACACAAAGCAGTTCTGGGTAATGAGAAAGTAGACAAGGCGATGGGAGTCCGCCAGTTGATATACACGCCAAGAGCCTATACTTCGAATAACATTTTTAAACACACACTCTTACATCATAGAATGGGTTTAAAAGAACTGAAAGAATTCTAGATGTTCCGACAGCTAGTAAATTTATGATTAAAAAGATTGGCAAATTCTGTTAAACGAGTACAACTGAGGCCAGTGGTACAGCTGTTTCCTGGTCACTAGAATTTCATAAAACAACTACACAACATGGATATATTCGAAGACCTCATTTGGAGCTTCTGTAGGGAGAAACTCGCAACATGATTGCATTGGAAATCGCCATCCACCTTCGAAATTGAATCAGCCGCACAATGGAAACATTAACCTTGGATATCAAAAACCCAGGAAAAATATTTGAAGGAATGATCATCAATTTTTTACTTCTTAAGAGAATATGTATAAAAAAAAGTATAGGGATAAGGCAGCTTCGAAGAAAGAAAAGCACTCAGTTCCTTTGTCAATCTTTCGACGAGTAAATACCCTTCATCAGGGCTTTGTATCTGTATCTAATGATTTAAACGTTTGACTAATTAATTCAGTAGAAATAATTTCCCTGTTTTCTTCTGGTGTACAGTTTATTTTTGGTGTTCGTGTTATGAAGACGGCATTAAGGGGGGGGGGGCACCAGACGCAACGTAACGCGATTTGACCAGAAGCCACCCGACATTTAAGCGGGGAACACACTTACACGATGTAAAGCTATGGACGGTACCCGCCGCAAATCCAAAGTCCAATTTTCCATAAGATTGCATTACACCGCGCACATCTGCCCGATGCTATGCAACGCTACCATTACCCTACTCTACGCTCTGCGATCCCCACCGTCGAGATTTTCGTCGGGTAGCATCGAGTACAGTCTAAGGCAAAAGAACTTATATTTTTATTTCAAACTACATGTATTATTTTCGTTATGTTTATTACAACATTCTTATTTTGATATAAACCAAATTAACCGAGTTCAAAAATTCATTTTAATCGTTTGGTAGAAAATTGATCAAAACACCGGAATACCATTTTTTGATATAATGAATTTTACCAACAATTCATTTTTCACAAGGTCATGACATTAGCACTAATGCCAGCGCTGCACCCGGAAGACACAAGACATTTGAAACCAGCCAATGCTGGAATCAGTGTGAGGGAGTGACGGGCAAGGAGGTCTCGAGGTATCGTTGTTTAAGGCGACATGGCATGTTCTCGGGACGAGAATACGTCGAGGGGCGCGACCAGTAGGGTTAAGCATTTCGTTCACAATGCTGATATTTTGGTTAGTGAGGGGATGTAGTAAGGAGCTTTGACAATTTGCCAGAGGAATTTTGATTGGTAGGTTTGAATGCCGTGGAATGATGGCTTTGCAGAATCCCACAGTGACACCCCGTATGACCGAATTGGTCACATCAAAATCTTGTATAAGGTTAGTTTAGTTTTGATTTCGTCTCTAGAAGTCTTAGATCTTATCCCAGGAAAGTACGTTGTCGGTGTTTCAAATTGTAGTACGTCAACTCTTCTTTAGAACTCCGAAGTGTTTGTTACATTACGTTCGTCCCATGGCTATACTCTGTAACATGTACAACTTTTCACTTGACGATGACAGTAAAAAGCAATAGGGTCGTTCCTCGGGTTTTATTACAGTAAATAAAACCGGCATAGAAGAGCCAGTCGGTGATATTCAATTTGGGCGATTGGAAAGGGGGGTAAAATGCTTGAAAGCCAGCCTTCTGATTGTTTGATTCGAACGATTTTTAATTCACCAAGGCCGCATATTGTAACCAAACGCTTCGACGAGCATTTCCCTGAGAGATGGAATATTGGGTAAGGGAGATGCTTAATAGCGTTTGACCTTTTATTGAATTTTCTTTTTTACAAGGCTATCTGATACACGTAGACGACCCTCCACTTATTTAATTTCACCCCTTGATAGTAGCATTTGAATGATGTACGAAAACTGTTTACTACATGTAGAACGACCTTTGAAATCAGACTAGGTAGTCTTATATTTTAAACATATTTTAATGACACCACTAAGATATTCTACTCATTTTCTCACTATATATTAAAAAATCATAAATCCAAACAAACAACCTAATCCGTCAAAGTTGTAAGCATATACTACGTCTTCGAAGAATTATCAGCCAACTAAATGGTTTAAATGGAAGTGCGACAACTATTCTTTAACTCAACCCCATTTCCACTCGATGTATTTTATTAAGTTCAAGGAAGTCGGACATTAAAGCAAACCAACACGGCCTCAAACTAACTTGCGGATAGTTTTCACAAGTGCTCACCGACAATAAACAACCCCGGACCCAAGACCGCGCGTTTTCCACATCCCTTTGATGCCACGGGTTTGAGTTCAATATCCTGTTTGGAACTGTTAATTTCAAAACCTGTAGGAATTAAATTCAATATTTTAATTGTAAAAAATTGTTGAAGGTTTAATTGATTAGGCCATTATTTAATTCATACCGCTTATTCTATAGATTTGCATACATTGGCTTGCTTTATAGAAAATACGGCTATTGGGGGTATTAACGATATTTGAGTGGTAAGTTTGTTAAGTCCTGTTAAATGGAGAAAAACGATGAGGTAGACTTGTAAGAAATGGTCAGTTAACATTGCTCGAACTAACAGCCCAGGGCCAATATTGCATAGATGTTAGCTTCATTAGATTTCGTGGTCCGATTGACCAATAACATCTTTCAATTAATTAACCTTTACATAAGGTATTGGTTGAGATAAAAAAGTCGAGGGCAAATTCGAAAGGTTGGGGTGATGTGTAGTTGGTATCTGTGTGGATCGAGGTCACGTTAGCACGAGTGGTGGAGCAGCGGCGTATTTAGCCGAAGGTCGTGGGTTCGAATCCCGCTCGTGATTCTGACTTTTTTATCTTAACCAATATTTTACATCAAGATTAATTAATTGATAGCTGTTAGGTCGAAAATGTAGTCACATTGCTATCCGGTAGGGCGTAGGTAACCAACATGGCAGCCATGAATTGAACAAATTGAACAGCTGTTTTTTGTTTATACCAATACATTTATTTTGTTAATTCCTGACCTGCCCTCATTCTCTCATTCGTAATTGATCCATCCCATACCCAATAAAGTTGTAGGCAGTTTGACAATGGTTACAAGTTAGGTAGGTATGTTGGCACGTATTGATGCGTGTCATTTGTTAGTACTTTTCGAAATCATACGTAGCGTGTATGTAGAGCACTTTGTTTGAAATAAACTACAAAAAATATGAGTGTCATGTTCTGACGCTACTCGACGAAGACGGTGCAATTTTATGAGCAAAACCATGAAATAAATTGTTAGTTAAATTCGTTATATCAAAAATGGTATTCCGATGTTTTCAAAGGTTTTCTACCAAACATGTGGTATTTAGTGACCGTTAATCGAAAATTATTCAGATATCGTGAGATGCGGTCTGGTGTGATGTGGGTTTCAGCAAAACATTTTCTTTATTGTGCCAACGTTTCGATCTTTTATTGAAATCATCTTCAGGGATCATCTTTTTTTAGATTTATCAAATTCATTTAGGAAGTGGAAAAGTGAATTTATACAATATTTATATTCAATCAAAGTATTTCTACTCACTGAAAGAGTTTGTCTTCTGTGTACTCGTGCCAATGGCACTTTAATTGAATATAAAAAATATACTTTTTATTGTATAAATTAACTTTTCCACATCCTAAATGTATTTGGTAAATGCAAACGAGATAATCCCGGAAGATGATCTCAATAAAAGATCGAAACGTTGGCACAATAAAGAAAATGTTTTTCTGAAACCTACATCACACCAGACCGAGATATTTGAATAATCATAGGAAGCATTTTTAATAAAAGATTTAGTTAATTTTCCTTTTTATTAACTTCTGGCATCTTACAATTTAACACAAATTAAAACCGAAACGAACCAAAATTAATGTTTAGCATTCCAAGAAAAGAAGGGGAAGATCATACTGGACCTATTCTATTCGAGTTATCACCAGTTAAAATGTTACAAACTTCGTGACTACCTCTACTGTTTTACTTGTGTTAAATTTTTTAAGCCTAATTTGGTGAACGTTCATACTGGTATGGCCCAAAGTACGCGTATTTGCCTGTAGACCTCTGTGGACAAAGGCTATCATAGAGGCTTTTCTATATAGAGAGCGTGGAGGCATGTAAATATGGAAATTGTTCACGAGCACGAAAATATTTTCTACTATTCCAGTTTTAGAAGAAAAAAGGATGTTTTACCGAATAATAATAATTTATAGACATCTCGTTCAATGTTTCCTTTTATTTATGCCGAAAGTGAATGTATATATTTGAGAGAATGTGTAGTGAGACAGGGCCGATTGTGGAATATTGAGTGGGCTTCAATGAAGGACATAATTCTTTCGTTCCATATAACGAGCGTTTAGGAACGACATCCGATATGAGAATTGTGCTTGAGCAAGGCGGTGCATCTTCTGATCCGATTTTGGAAGTAACATACCGCCTGTATACCTATGTGTATATTATATATGGTATTGGATAGATATACCGTTTTGTGTTTCCTTGTTTGTACATTTAGATTTAATGTGTAGAATGAGAAGGTATATACAATATAGTATGGGGTATAGACTGTTGAGTACCCTATATAGGCTTATTAATTATAATTTAACCTTTCTTGCATTTGCTCAAATTTTCTATGTTGCACATTGCGTTGTTTAAACTCGTTCGATATTGTAGCCGCCAAGAGGAAGAATAGAGCGCGATATCATCAGCGTCAAACATCAATTTTAGTTTTTTTTTTAATATATAATAAACAGGTCCAAGGATAGCGCCTTGAGGAACACCACTCGGTTTGGAAAGAGTTGGTCAAAACATGGAATTATCTGAATAAGAGGTTTTTTTTAATTAATTAATTTTATTTATTTATTTATTTTTTTGTGTAGGGAGAGAAATTATATTCCATCATCTTACTGACTACCATTATGTCGTAAAGTGTCAATGTATATCATTTTGTTTACCCATAGGGTGACTCCAAACGCATTTCGTAAGCATCTTCAGACGAACAACATAAAAATCAAATTAGGTGAAATTCCCCAGATGGAAATTGCCGCAAATATTCCCTCGAGTATAAAACTGCCTCGGCAATTAGGAGATGTCTTGGAATCACAAATATTCGTGGGAAAAATTAGCAATCAAGTAAATGGCGATTAGGGCGAGGAGGCGTTTTGGGGAAAGCCGAGCGAGAAAACAGCAACGGGGGACGATTGTTATTGTCTGATGCATGGGGAGAGAAAGGTGCAGTGGAAACGGCGACAAATGTCGGCCGGCACCCTGGGTATTTATGTGGTAGCCATTCTCTAATGGTGGCCTGTGGACGTTGGATAATGGCACTATCACTCCAATAACGGACCTAACTCAAACCGTTATAATTACTCCTATCACGTGAAACATTTATTTACTTTTTTACCGAAACCTTTTCCATTTCTAGTTATTTATTCCCTGAGTCTAAATGAATTTAAACGGTCAGTTAGGAAAAAAATGAGTTTGTACTCACACAGTTGTAAATCAATAAAAAAACGCAGATGCGGCCTTTTGCCTAAAACTTCGCCAGGTAGCGATTCTAATGAAAGGAAAAATTTAGCCTTTTGCACTCTAACGAGGCAGATGCTATGTGAGTGTGGGGCACAATCCCCCTGCTACTTTTTTTGTTGTTGTTGATTCGTTCGAACCCATGAATTGAATGTTTTTGTATTAATTACTAATTATCATATCCGTAATGAGGTAGTTGATATATCGGCACCTCAATTTTCCTTTTATTTTTAGCCATGTGACGTCACTCTTTTATACCTTCCATCATTATGGGATTTGACGAGGTTTGAGATACCCCCACATTTTATTATTTCAACGTGTAACGTCATTTGTGTTTTCTTTCTATCACCTTTAGGGTTGGTGGGGCTTGATATACATCCGTCCTTTTCTTTCTGGACGTGTGATGCCACAGTGCTTTTCCTTTCATCATCGTTGGGATTGACTAACCTTGAGATACCCCACACCGTTTTCGCTTTTGGTCGTCTGACGTCACAGTTCTTTTCATTTCACATTATGAGGATTTTGACATTGCTTGCGATACCCCCCCATCGTTTTCACTTTTTAACCAACGTCACTACTTTCTTGTTTTCTATAAATACATTTTCAATACATAGATTCGAATACAAGTGATACAGAATTAAAATATTATATAAAATATTAAAATAACCATATTATAAAAAACATTCTGAATAAAGAGACGGAAAATATCTGAAAATATATCAACAATTATACAAATCGTCTTATTCTTGGGCAAGGTAGTTTTCAAGGAAATTTAATATCTCATTCAATCAAAAGAAAATCCAAATTGGGTAATAAAAGGTGTAGGTAGCGTAATTGCAAAGGTGGGTGAAGGGTGGGGATTAGCTTAATTTACAAATGGGGTGCTTCCGAGGGTGGAAGTTTCCTAGGACTTTACACTCCGCGGATCTAAACCGAGCAACGCAGTTTAACAGTTGGATCTGTCTCGGTTTGAGCTTCCCTTTTTGAGGTCTTTAAAAAAAGAAGAGGGTAAAACGTAACTGGGCCCGTTAGAAATATATTTTTTGCGCGTCATTGCCGGCAAGTTGAAAAAAAAATCAAGCATCTTTTGTCAAACGCTTTCGACAAGAAAAATATCATTTCACAGATATATCGTTTTCTTGCGGTTTCGAGGATAAATGGATACCGAAAATCTGCGTTTAGTTGGATACAAATGAGCAACAAAGTCCAATTTTCCATAAGGCTGCAATACCCCTGTGCACATCTACCCAAAACTCTACGCTCTGCGATCCCCACTGCCCAGATATTCGTCGGGTCGCATCGAGTGCAGTTGAAGACAAAAGAATCGGGCACACATATTTTTATTAAAACTACATGTATTATTGTCGTTATATTTATTAAAAGAAACTTTCTTAATATAAACCAAATTAAACGAGATCAAAAATGCAAGAGTTGTAGTTATTTGATAGAAAGTTTCCGAGCTTATTGGTATTTTACAGTTTTTCATAAATTCATATGAGAACTGTTTATTTATTAACCGTTGATCCA
>CM077101.1:16301032-16312629 GCA_039619505.1 Cimex hemipterus
TGGATCAACGGTTAATAAATAAACAGTTCTCATATGAATTTATGAAATACTGTAAAATACCAATAAGCTCGGAAACTTTCTATCAGCAAATTACAACAGGACCGCGTAGATATTGTAATTTTGTTAGGGTTGGCTAAATTTTTACGCACCCCTTTTGTAAAAACTAATTTTAACACTCACAGCCTTTTCTGCTAAAAGTATCAAGAATTAGGCGAAAATTGTAAAATAATAGTATAGAAATACAAAACTGGGCCCTTTTTTTAAATGTATACAACGTTAGAAGCCCGTTGGGCGCATAACATCAGAGGATCGATATATTATGCAGTTTTTGGAATTTATTCGATTTTTGACAATCCGTTTCGGTGATTTTTATCAGTATTCAGAAAGGGTGAAGTCTTTTCGTCAAATGGGTGCTTTCCCGGCCCGCCTCCGCCCCCGCCCTTCAACATTTGCACCCTTATCCCCAGCCACCTCTTCATCAAGTCTTTAAAGGCTTGTGAGTGCCTCACAAGCAAGATATATTCAGCATTATAAACTGGGGAGAAGGGAGGACTTAGACAAGTTGAATTCCTTAATCAAATAACATTCCTTCAACGGAGCATTCCTCCTTGAAAGCATACACCTCGGGAACTTCCCGACGTTATAAACAGGAAAAATATTTACGTAGATGTATTATAATCGTTTCATGAGGCGAGACCGTTATAAAGACGTGGGGATCTTTTACGCCACGGTACGTGTTGTTAGCCTCCCTTCACCTCTAGCTTTTTTACCGGGTTGTCATCCTCAACGTATTGTTTTTACAGGGGGTAATGCTATACAGACGTCAATACTTCAAGAGGTCCTACGTGACAAAATGGACTAAATATATACTATTGTCTAAAGTTTGATTCTGAATTGTATTCAAGTAATTCATTTTGAAGTTTACTACTCATACTTATATTCCATTAAGTCCCTTGCATATCATAAGATAGTCATTTTACTGTAAATTTGATCTGACTAAAGGAAAAATCATGGAAAACCCTATCGGATTCTTTTTCCATTTTTAAAAACTTATAACCATAAACAAGCAAAAATTAATCTCTCAAAGAAAAACTTTTACGAGTTGCCAAAGTTTAAAAAAATCAGTCATTAAGATTTTGAAGCTTCTAATAACAAAATCATGAACTTAATATAAAGTGGAGAAAAAAGATTCTTTGGTTCAAAATTTGCCTTGAAAAAAAGGACATTTTGCATTCTGCAAGAGCGTGGACATTTCGAAAGTGCAATTTAATTTCTAAAATCATTTTTACGTTAAATTTTGTAACAAAAAGTCTGTTTTTAACTTTTTAATACTTAAAACGGTAGTTTCAAAATAATAAAATCAAATTTTTAATAAGCAAACGTTAATGAAACACTGATAATAACTGATCTTCCAGAAATTAAGTACTTTGGTTACCAGCCCGTTATAGCGTTTTCTGTCAAATTATACCATTTTTAACTTAAAATTAACCTTTTTTACACCATGTTAAAGTTAATTAAAAAAAACTAACTTTTAAAATAAAGCAAACTTAATTGTAAAAATTATTATTTTTCCATAATTATTCAGATATCGTGAGATGCGGTCTGGTGTGATGTAGGTATCACAAAAACATCTTCTTTATCGTGCCAACGTTTCGATCTTTTATTGAGATCATCTTCAGGGCCTGGGATTTACAAACATAATTTACATTTAGAAAATAGAAAATAGAAATACTTTGATAGAATATAAAATATAATTTTTGCATTGTATAAATTCACTATTCCAAATATTTCCTAAATGTAAATTATGTTTGTAAATCCCAGGCCCTGAAGATGATCTCAATAAAAGATCGAAACGTTGGCACGATAAAGAAAATGTTTTTCTGATGCCTACATCACACCAGACCGCATCTCACGATATCTGAATAATTATCACTAATCTCTACACATTTTTCTATAAGTTTGACATTTTATGGATATGTATGTAAAATAATTAATTGGGCTCTAATTGCATTTTTAACATAAGAAATGTAGAGTTAATAGAATAATCATCTGTTTTATATTTAATTTTCATGCGGTATTTTAGATACGAAATAATTTCATTTTTTTTTTCATTGTAATTATTAGACGGAACTTTTATTTTTATATTTCTTATTACAAAATACTTTGCCTCAATTGAAATTAATTTTCGTATTGTTTTCCAAAAGACAATTTTATATTTGAAAAGAAATTGTTCGTACCACTGCAAATAAGTTTTTTATTGTTTTAAAAACTGTTAATTTGAAGTTATAAAAAAGATATTTTAAAATAAAGAAGAGCTTAATTCATGCTAAAAAGTTTTAATGTGACGATCGGAAGAAAGCTACATATGAAGAATATTTTAATTATTTACATTAATTTTTATTTAAAAAAAAAAAAAAAAAAAAAAAAAAAAAAGAGATCAAGTGGGAAAACAATTTGGGATTTGGAACATCCGATGTATTGAAACATATTTTTAATTAAAGTTTAAATCCTCGAATAAAACTGGTGAGGCTCAACGTGTAAGAACGCACGTCCCATATCAAGATTTTGACGGTGCTTAGCTGTTTATGACGGAAAAAAAGTAATAAATAAAGCAAAAAGATGTATAAATAAAATGAATGAATGAAAATTCCTATTTTTTCCTACAATTTTGATTGCTTAATTTTAGGTTCATTTTGCTGGACAAAAATAAAGAACAAACTTTGGTCATGAAGCGTTAATTTTTTTTTAACAAACCCATTCGTGGTACTTACCTTGTCCAATGGAAAAAAGGCCATCAAAATAGATTTCTATTATTATTGATATCAAAAGTGTGTTGTCTATAAAAAGAAAGTATATTCAAAACGAATGCTTAGTATAAAATTTTTTTTTAATAATATCCTTTCAGAAAGTATGGCATTTTTTATAATACGTCTGAATGCTTTATATATGCACGTTCATTACATAAAGACAAAACAATAAAAGAAATCTTCTTCGCTGACATTTTCTGGGCAGAAAGTGTAAATAAAATTCAAGTATGAGATGAAAGTAGGAAAAAAATATGCATCAAAGAAATTTGTTTGAAGAGAAAAGCCGATGGGATGGAAATTTTACCGATCGGGACGGAACCGTCGGATCAAAGAAAGCCAAACAAACATTTGCCGATGACAACAAACCTTTTGTATGAGATTCTGTCCTTTCTAAAACTTACAATCCTATCACATTATAATTATTCTCCTCCCCGAACCCCGGTTGTTAAACGGATCTTTTGTTACACGGCTCGACTCGAGATAGGTGAAATACACGGTCAGAAGATTGACGCCAGACAACAAAGCCGCGTAGCTCGGAACCGCCCCGGGCGGAAACCTGTTAGGGGAGCTTTACTTGGACTTAACTATCTTGTTGACGGGACCGGAGCGGACACGAAGAAAATTTAAGACGGAATAAGGCATCATAATCTGTCATACTCTTCTGTTCCGTCTAACGAATTCTCCGGATAAGCTTCTTTTAACTTACACCTTATTCTTGATCGAAATTGCTTTTTAATCAACGGAACGGTTGTTGTTGTTGTTGTTTTTAAATTCAGTGTGCGAAGAGAAAGAAATCAGCATTTTCTAGTAGAATAAACAGGGAAAAGGAGGAAGTTCGAAAACCCGAGAAAGTAGGCGTTGAATAAGGAAATCGGGCGCCTACAACTTCTTAACACCCACTGCTATGAATCTGAATTTTTCATACCAATTGCCCTTCTTTACATGAATATCAAGAAGAATTCTGCCGGAAATCGAGCGGTGCAGTTTCGTTTAGCTTTCGTTGTAACTGAAAGCCGGCGGGGATCTGCACTGGTTTTCCCGACCAGAAGAGCTTCGATTTTTAGGACAGTGGGAATGTTCACGATGTTTGTAAGATGTTAACTCGTGTTAACTCGAGTAGAGAAATGCCCAGTATGATCGTGAACGCCCCCTTCTTTTCGTAGCATGTTAAACGTTAATTTTTCCGCAATGCAGAGCGTAGCGATTGGTAGAACCTAAAATAAAGCTATAACAGTCCTCGAAGGCGTGTTGTTTTTTTCTTTTGGTTTTCTTTTGTGTTAAATTGTAAGATGTCAGATATTAATAAAAAGGAAAATTAACAAACTCTTTCATTCCAAAAGTACTAACAAATGACCTTTCGCCTCGATTTATGCCGACATTCATAACCTGTATCCGCATATCTAGCAGCCTATAATTTTATAGAATAAGAGATGTATGTATCAAGAATGAGAGTATAAGTACAGGTCAGAAATTAACAAAAGAAATGTATTGGTCTAATTTAAGAATAAAAATAAGTGTAAACAAAAAAGAGCTGTTAAATTAATGGTTTCCATTTAGTTACATACGCCCTGACGGATAACCATGACTTTATAGGATAGGATATGGATCTATTATCAATGAGAGTATGAGGACAGGTCAGAACACAAAAGAAATGTATTGGTTTGAATTAATTAATGAGTATTTAAGAAAAAAATCATGGCTGCCATGTTGGTTACCGACGCCCTAACGGATAAGAGTGTGACTACATATTTTACCTAACATCTAACATCAGCTCTGGCCTGTTAGATCAAACAATGTTAACTACCCGATTCTTACAAGCCTACCAGCATTTTTCAACATCTAATCACTATTTTTCTCGATCTAACAGGAGTTAAAAGAGTTAACAGGTTTAACCAAAGATCATGAATAAACCTACCTTCAAAACAGAACCATCTGTTGATTCGCGACGTTCAAGAGGAATCGGCGTTTCAACGCTTTTATGACAAAGGAAAAATTCGAGCTAGATGGGAAAATTGCTTCTCCTGAAAGTACACTTTTCACCAAAACTTAACTCAAAAATTAACGATTAACTGTTTTTCTAAATCCATAGCTTTTAGGAGATGTCAGTATAGTGTACTCTACAGCAAACGAAAAATACTAATCGTAATAGATTTTAAGAAAATGATACTGAAATATGGCCATTTTAAGGTCTCTATTGTACGACTGTACAAAATTCCAGAAATTCGGTGAAATTTTACAGTCTTACGTTTAAGCTCGATGTGGAGACTTTCCTGAAAAATAAAAAAAGCCTCAATTCGTGCACACACACACACACAAAAGAAAAAAAGCAAGCTGTTGAATCATGGTTGCCATGTTGGTTACATACGCCCTAACGGATAGAAAAGTGACTACATTTTCGACCTGACATTTAACATTGGCCCTGGCCTGTTAGATCGAGCATCGGTCACTAGCCAATTCTTACAAGTTTACGCCATCATTTTTCTCGATCTAACAAGGCCTAACATAGTTAACAGCGTTAACAAAAATATCGTGAAAACTCCAAATGTTTCTTGATTTTTGTTACTTTTTTATATCTGCTCGTTTAATACGATCCGGCATGTTAGTTCCTTATAATAGAAAAAAATTGATATATAACTCTTGCAACACCTGCCCAACAAATGCAGAAAACCATCTTTGGCAAGAAGGGCAAAATCGATCAAGAACGGCCACACTCTAAATAATTATGCAGGGCATTACGGATACAAATTATTGAGTTAACACAAAGATCGTGAATTCCTCTAGTTTCAATTTTCATAGACATATTTAATGGTTCCTTCCAATCAATACTAGTTGCGAGATTATAATCGTTTGAAAAAAATAATTCATCTATTTTTGTTTTTTAGGTTTGTGCCGATTTTTGTAATTTATACAGAGCTGCAAATATTGTAAATCATGTTTGTAACCTCTTGTTGATTTGCGATTTCATGATGATTTTAATTTCTGCACGTCAGATTTTGCATGATAAGCATAATGTTTGGCATTGAGATGTGTAGATCAAACATAAATTTTGCAATAATAATTGTAGAATTGGTGTAGTATATTGCCTGTAAGGGGACGAGGTAGCCGAGTTGTTAAGGCGTCAGACTCTCGGCTAGTAGATCCCGCGGTCGTTGGTTCGATCCCCACCTTTGCGTCTTTTTTCTTACGCCTAATGGGACCGATGGTTGAAAGAAATTGGCAAGGCATTCATCAGTGGAAGGGGCTGGGATCAGATCTCAGTCACCCTGAATTTGGTCCCAACTCACTTCAAACATGAGTTTCAGCTGCAGTCCTCAGGGAGAACTCATCAAGTTCCTGGTATCCATTGTTAAAAAAAATTACCTTCCAAGTGAGACGGAATATTTGAATGTTTTATTGAAATTCACGCTTTTGCAATTTAATTCAACATTTTACAAATTAAATTCACTCTTTTATAAATTAAATTGTCCCTTTTTAATTTAAATTCACCTTTTCGCAAATCAAATTGACCTGTTCGCACAAATTAAATTCTCTCTTTTACAAATCAAATTCACTCTTTTGCAAACTGCAACATTCATTCTCGTACCAATGAAATCCACCCATTTTTCTAATCAAGCTATCGTTTTGAAATATTCTTATATAAATAAAATTCACCATTTTGCAAATCAAATTCATCCTTTGCTTCGTATTTAATCCTTCCACTCGATATCCGTAGTTAAGTCATACCTTTCATACGATATGTACAGCTTAAAATTGGGGAGCCACTGGGGTATAATATACGGTGCCACCCCCCACCCCCCCTTCACTCTAAATCACGTAACTTAAAGTGAATCTAGAATAGTGGGTCTCGGGGTACTCGGTACTACCCACAACACACTCAAACCTCACAAATACATTCATTCATAACACAAAAGACTCACAGAAAAACCCTAACTTGGTTCTATATTCCTATATTATAAGAACACCACGTGTGGGAAAGCATCAAATGCGACCATACAGGTATTCGATCTGAATTTTGAAAAATGGCAAAAGAGGGAGAAAATTCAAAAGGTGAGGTTGAGGTGGAAAGTTGTGTCCGAGTGGATCGAAGCTCAAGTGGTAGAGCAGCGGCGTATTTAACAGAGGTAGTGGGTTCGAATACCGCTCGTTACACTGACTTTTTTATCTCAACCAAAACGTTAATTATAGATTGATTAATTGAGTTGAAATAATGTTTCTTTTTTTAATAATTAGTTTATTGCATTAAGAAAAGATTGTTTGTTTCAATTACAAATCTTAAAGATATTCCGAGTGATAAAGGCGGAATGTCAAATTCGTAATAAGATGAAAATTAGTAATAAACCCACCCGCATAACCCCACCATCAAGGCCCTTGAACATTAAAGGCAAATTGTATAATGAATTAGACTCTTTAAAGGTCCGAGATGACTTTACCACTCTAATATTTGGTTACTGAATGACTAGGCACGGTCTACCTTCGTTTTCCGTTAAAAGGAATTTCTAACATTATTTGAAGACGTGAACCCCCGAACGTGTTATCGTTCCAGCCCGGGTACAATTGCCGACAATCGCTCAGAACTTAAAATTCAGCCCTTAAAGCCGGCGGTGATTGTCTTGTTCTCGGCGGAGTCGATGATCGCTTTGTGAGGTAAGCGGACCTCCGGAAAAGGCCTTAATGAGAAAGACGAAGCCATAAAAGAGCTTATCCAGGAAGTTGCCAACTAAACGGAGAGCATCCCTAAATAGTTGGGACAAGTTGCCGCTCTAATCACCTGCCGCAAATATGCTGTCCAACCCTCGACCCTAGACCACCGACAACCTTCCTCTCGGCCGCAAACTCTGCCAACGTATTTACCAAATCGTTGTTGTCTTATCCACTGTATTGGCGTTCAAAACGATTTTCAACTTCCTATATAATTCCCACTAAAAATTTTTGTTTTTTCGCACTTAACAGTTTTTTAAATTTTTGTTTTCGTTTTGACAACATTGATCTGCTATGTCGTTGCATGCCGAATTTTTAAAATTCTGACTTCAAAACGAACTTTCTGCGCTGTTCTCACATAGAATACAATAGAAATATTTTTTTAGAGCTTACTAGACCTAAATAATGTAAAACTTTCACGCACAAATACTACTTGCCATAAAATCCCGTTGTTTGGACAACGTACGTTTTACAAATCAATGAAAATAACGGCGCCATAAGATTGAACCAGAAACCTCGCAAACTAGTCCTACTTCCTAGTTATAAAAAATAAAAATTAAACGTCATTTTTCTGCTCTGGTTGTTTACTATGTTTACTGTCTCTTTTTATGTGTCTTGTATGTTTTTGCGTTTAATTGTTTGTGTTCTTTTATTAGGGTAAAGTTGAGTTGTACAACTTCTGTATTGTTTTTTTTCCTCGTTTTGGCTGTATTAATTGTAATTCAATTTTTCTGCTTTGGTTGTTCCCTATGTTTATTGTTTCTTTTTTATGTGTTCTATTTCATTTTTCTTTCTTTTTGTGCTCTTTTTATTATTTCATTTTTTTTCAGTGGTCAATTGGCCAAATTACGTTTTTCAATTAATTATTCTATTGTATGTTAGGTTCGAATTTTCACACTTTTTGCGTGTCGTGTAATCAGGATTCGATTTATGAAATGGCGACGAGAAGCTACTAGTGAAGTGATACTTTTTTTACTTATGAATTATTAATCTATGTTTTAGTGGTTAATTGTCTAAGTTACTTTTTTTCAATTAATTAATCTTTTTTATATAAGGTCTTTGGTTGAGGTGGAAAACGTTGAGATGGAGAATTGGTGTCCGGGAAGATCAAAGTCACGATAGCTAAGCGGTAGAGCAGCAGCGTATTTAGTCGAACGTCTTGGGTTCGAATCCCGCTTTTCACACTGACTCTTTTTATTAAAGTTTCAAAATAAGTTTTGCACATCGCAAAGATTGTAATTAGTTCACTCTCCCTTTTTCACACCGTCACCAATTTTTTCTATTTAGCATAAATTTGATAGATTTTGGTAAAAAAAAAAATGCCGCTAAAAATTTTATTAAAACGAAGAAGTGATGAGATTTCCAAAGCTGTACGGTGAATTTTTCCTACGAGGTTGCAAATTAGTTTTCAAAGATTTAGTGTTCTTAAAAAATATTTAACTAAATTGTTGAGTATCTGTAGGTGTGCGAACTGGGCCATGGTTCATACGGATTTTTTGTTACATTTGAGATGTAGAAGATAACGCCTGAGGAACATTGTCGTACGAGTAGAGAATCTCTCGGTATGAGTGGAAACTGCTGTTCCCCCTTATATATTTCTGTTGGAGTGTTTTTGGGAAAAATTATTATCAGAAGCGTAAATTCTTACTTTTCGTCTAGGCTCTCATGAACCACAAATTTGATTAATTCTCCAGGATAGGGGGGATAAGAATTACTTAACTATATTAAATGCAAGAATCTCTTCAATGTCACAGTTTCTAAAAGATGTTTTGAAGATGTATTAAAGGGTGGGAACGGTTTATAATTTTAAGCAATGGTTCTCCCAAAATTCTATCCTTCTCCGAATAAACGAACGAACGAAATCTTCTTGGGCCAAGGAACAAGTGAATATATAAGATAATAAATTAATTACTTGTGCGACCAATTACCCCTGTATTGAATTTTGACGTTTTTTACACTTAATCCAAAATTGGAAATAAAGGTAATGACTGGGGGGGGGGGGTAGCTGCAATGGTTAAGGTAGGCCGTCCACCGGAGCCGTTTTCGAACTGCTTGGCCGTTGCACGGCCGAATTCGGCCGGCTGATCCAAACGCGAAGAAACGAATGAGCACACGTCCATTAGAACAACTCATTCGGTCGTGTTGGGCCGTGTACGGCCGAAGCACTTTCAGATTCAAATAAATTTGGATTTTCCAGTCCTATTCGGCCGAATGGTTACTTCGACTTCAACTGTCAACCACACCGAAGATTGATACAACGTCTGCAATTGCGGACCCTGGGATTAGCCTGATTAGCCATTAGACTCATGTGGTGCCTCGCCCACAATCAGTCAAGGAACATGTAATGACTGACCTACTTTGGTGGATTTTGTGCTGAACTCTACTTAATTCTCAAAGGACTCAAGCTAATAAATGCAATCTAAGCAACCTTCTGCGTTTCAATAGCGCTTGATCGGCCCTTGGATCAACCCCATCTTGCTCTGTGTGGCAGCTAACTGTTCACACACGAATTGTTCCACAGTTACTAGTGCTCCTGGGGGCATCTCCGTGGATCTTTGGAATTAAAGAGAGTCCATGTGTCAGGTTGATGTGGCCTATCCGAGATAGAGTTATTGATATTCTGTCTTTTCTCTTCATTCTTTCCATGACCGCCTACTCTTGTCGTTTGTAAATATTCAGTAGAATCTTTCTGATAAGGGTTTCTGGTGTTGATAGAAGAGTAGATAAAAATAATTTATAAAATAGGCCGAGGAATTTCTATGATCGTAATGCGATTGTTACGATGGCAATTTAATCCAAAAAGTACGGAGGTCACGATTAAAGCTTTAATGTGCTGGTATCGATTAGTCAATGAAGATAATTAAACTAAATCATTCATCTAAAGAGGTCATTCGTCAATATGTACAATTTTAATAAGTATTCAGTGACCATGTGCGGAATTTCAGGATATTCGGCCATTGACAGCCTATTTTTTATTTGCTGTGTGTATTGCGTGAATTATTTTTTCACGTCAAATCCCGGGAAGTGATTCCAGAGGATTCTTGGTAAATTCTTTCAAAAATGTTCATTACAGTTTCGAATTGTACGGTTTCACTTATAGATTTTATAATGGATTATAAAGTTATATCAACAGTTCTTATCAACGAATTCGGATTCCACGAAACGCGATAAACCCGCTTAGTAACTGGTAAAGAATTGTAAATGATTGATTTCACCGATTACACTTTCAAAACACGCTTCCCAAGACAACTATTTATTACCAAACATTACATCAAACCGTACACGTTGTAAATAGTTTTGGAGATGAAAAATGGAAAGCGGCGGGTTAAAGAATGGTTCTAAAATTAAGCTGTTCGGTCTAAAATACTGCAGTACAACGACCAAGTACAATAATCACGGAGGGTTGACATGTTTAATACTTGGTGGAGGTCAATGCCAGGGCAGTTATGGTCGGCGTCATTTGTCTGTCATGACACATTAACCTTTTTCAAGAAATAATTTCCATTTTATTCTCCCATAGCTGGGAATATCAGCTAAACTATATTAATAATTTTTTTCAAATTAAATTTAGAATTGTATATGCAAAAGAGTGAATTTAATTTGTAAAAGGGTGAATTTTATTCGTAAAATAGTAAATTTATTTTGTCCAAAAAAAGGTCAATACGATTTGCAAAGGTGAATCCAATTTACAATTCGATTAGTAAACGAGTGAATTTAATTTGTGCAAAAGGTGCTATGTGATTTGAAAAAGTCAAATTAGATTGAAATGGGATCAACTTGATTTATACAGAGTGAATTTAATTTGCACAAGGTTGAATTTTATAAGTAATAGTAAATATATTTTGTGCAAAAATGATCAATAAAATTTTCAAAGGTCAATTTAATTTGCATAAGAATGAACTTAATTGGTAAATGTATTTTGTGCGAAAAAGGTCAATACGATTTGCAAAGATGAATTTAATTTGCAAAACTGTAAATTTGACAGGAAAAAGAGTATATTTCATTTGCAAATTGGTGAATATGGTTGGTATAAAAATAAATTTGATTTGCTAAAGAGCAAATTTAATTTGCATAGGAGTGATTTTGATTGAT
>CM077101.1:16321323-16349346 GCA_039619505.1 Cimex hemipterus
AGGTCCCGGACCTTTTAGGGATGGGGTACGGGCCAACCCAGGCTTCTGGCCCCTCGGGTCCTGGTCACCCACCCTGCGTAATATATATATATATCTCTAATTACCCCGAAGAATATCGAGTACTCTTGGTAGTGTGAATGTATTTATTAGCGTAAATGAAAGTGAATACCCCTAATTACAACGAGGAGTATCGAGGATTCTTGAATAGACTGAATCCTAAACAGACTATCGTTTTTTTTTAATTGCCGGCAAACTGCCACGGTCATCGGCAGCGATAAACCTTATCGCATTTGTCTTCGTATCTATCTTATGTGTATATTCTTTCTGAGTCTTGTTGTTACCCTCCCACACGTGAAAAAACTAAAATACATTGATATAATATTTACACATTTTCACTATTCACATTCATACTAATTTACTAACCTATACAACAACTAAATTGGAGATCTGAAGATTCCCGTGATCTTGCGGTATCTTTGATACTAATAAATACATTCAAATGGTATGTACAAGTTCCACTCACACACTAACCTATCCTAACCTAAATTGTTTGACGTGCATGTGGAGTACTCGATATTCCTCGACGGCCTCGTCCTTCCACGCATCACCTCTCACGCTAATAAATACATTCATTCTGGACAAGCCACTACACTTCGGAAGTTCAGTGCCAAGGAAATGCCAATGACCCGTCCCTCACATCGTACTACAAATATATAACATATATATATATACTAATTTGGTGGGACTGTGGGTACTTGATATTCCGTCACAGCCACACCCATGCGTACTTCGACATTCAAGCAAATAAATACATTCATACAAATAGGATATACCACGTGTGGTGGGTTATATAACCATACCCATTGATTAATTTTAGGTAATCAATTACCTTCTGTTTATAATCACTGTTGTGGTTAAGTACTTTTGTTATGTCATTAGGAAGGCCACACCTTGCCCTGTGCGGCGCTAGTTGTTCGCATTCTTTACTGTTACAATTGCGCCGCACATGGGGCATTTCCTGGGACTCTTGCCGATGAGGTATAGTGTTTTTATCTTGTTTCTATGTTTCTGTGTATTTGTGCCTATTATTTTGTTATTTTATCGACAATTAATGAGTCCCTGAGGTCATCGATAGTACAAAGAACAGAGAATCGCTTGCCGCTGACTTATAAACTATTGTAATTTACTTGGAGAAATATTTTTAAAAAATAGTAAAATTAAAACGGAAGAAAGATAACCAAAGAAATGCAAAGCTAGAGAAAAGAAGCTTTCAATGACCAATGTAGTTTGCCGGCCGAAAAAATTAATAAAAAGTTAATTTGGGACTAAAAAAGTTAATTTTATGGAAAAAGAAATATTTGGATAATGGAATGGATCAAACATCGATGAATCGGTCCACTTGTGCTCGTACGTCTTCAAATCAATTTTGTCTTCTCAATTGATTGAATACCCACTATTGCCTATTTGACTCGTCTAGGTAAATATTTCCTCGTTTTTCGGAAATAGAGAATGAAATCCGCCTAAGTGGTGACGACGAGGATTAATTACGATCTCCCAGGAAAATATATTCATCAACCTGCTGCGGCACACCGTGGAGGGGGGGGGTCCCATGTTGTAGGAGAGGCGTCCATTAATTCAAATAAACTTGACGATAGTTGCCTTGGTTCAACTTTGTGAAATAAACAAAACTGATTTATATGTAAATAAACGCGGGTCGACTCTCTTTGAAAGGGATCTTTTCAAAGGTATCCATCCCTATTTCTTACAGGGCGAAATTGCCAAGTCGCCCCGATTATAATCGAGTCCTGGGCGCATTTTAAAAAAACTACACAAGCACAACCTATTATCTAACCCTTTTAAGCAGGCACAACCGTTTTTGACAATCGCAGAGTACTTTGTACAAAAAGTACGACAGAGCTTAGCTGGATACGTTAGGAAAAATTGATTTTTCCATGTGCATACTCTCGTACAACTATTTAAATAATTTTCGAATAGATTGAGAATATTGTAGATTGCCTAGGCCTTGGAGAGCCATTGTTATTCCTATTCTAGCGCCCAGGTACATAAAGTCTGTTTCATCCGTACCGTATACAAGTGTTAACCTGCTTCCGTTTTATCTTTGTATTATTCCAGCAATTAAGCCAAACCTACGTAGACAGCAGATTTGCTTCTCCCAAATACCAAGCCTACTCCACAGATCAGATTTGTGCTTCACTGATACAATCCGTTCAAACCTTTTTAACTTAAAATTAACCTTTTTTTAATTTTTAATTCAAAATTAAAGGACAGCAGAGTGATAAACCCCTTTTTAATTTCAGATTACCCTGCTACCTAAATCCTTAAAAAAAATTTTAAAATGGTATAAAATATAGGCATGTATATTTGAGAAATTTCTATTTAATATAAAATAACTGGGTTTATATAAGTCCCTATAAAAATGCATTGAACAAAAATTAAAAATTCTAAAAATAAAATCTAAAAACAATTTCAGGCAGCTGGATTCGAACCCGGGACCTTTACCTTAAAGTGATGAGCGCCGTGCCAACGCCTAGCCTAAACCGTTGCGGCCAACGAAGCCCCTATTTTTTACTACTGTTATTATTTTTAGTTCACTGTTTTCGTGGTCCGTTCGACAAAATTAATATATCACAATTAATTACGGTTTTTAGTTGAGATGAAAAAAAGTTAATGGCACGAGAGGGATTCGAACCAACGACCTTCGGCTAGATACGCCGCCGCTCTACCACCTGAGCTATCGTGACCTCGATCCTCTCGGACATCAACTCCCCATCTCAACTTCACCTTACGAGTTTTGCCTCCTTTTGCCATATTTCAAATGTCGTGTAATCCGTTTGTGATTCACGACGACAATTGAAATGGCGACGGAGAGCTTTAGTGAAGTGTACTTCATTTTTTAAATCATTAATTCACTGTTTTCGTGGTCTGTTCGACCAATTTATATATCACAATTAATTACGGTGTTTAGTTGAGATGAAAAATCCCTCTCGTGCCATTAACTTTCTTTCATCTCAACTAAAAACCGTAATTAATTGTGATTATTTTTAGTTTTAATGTTATAGGATCTTCATTTAAGGCAGTATCTCTCTTTTCCTCATCCTATTATTGCCAGCCGCCCTGTTCTTCAAAACCTCGTAAATTGTGGATAAAATAACACAAATACGCAAGGGCTTGATAAGTCAGTCTGATTAGCATTCACCCTACTGAGGAGTATTTGATATTTCTCGGGTAATTCGAGATAATTCACTCTAACAAATTACTTTCAAACACAACATTTCTTTCAGACTGTCCTAGATTATTTGATATTCTTTGGGGTAAATGGGGATAAGCTCCTCATTTCTCGCTAATAAATAACATTTACGTCCCCCACATGTCTCAAATTCTTTTCTGTGTTTGAGGACGATTCAAACCAATAAATTACTTCCCAAAACTAATTGTTTTTTCATCCCAACCTACTCTATTTGATTATTATTATTATTATTATTTTTTTTTTTTTTTGGGTCGGCGAACGGCAATACCTATTTGATTATTCTTTGAATTACTGGAGATAAACCTCTCCGTTCACGCTAATAAATTACATTCAAACTACATTTAATTTGAGAAAAGAGATATATTGTGGTTTTTGAGAGTACAATTATTTTATATTAAAAATATCATATTAGGAGAAAAATCTTTTGTGTATATTTTATCTAATTTAAATTTTAATTGAAATTAATTTTCATATAGCCTTCTAAAAGCCTAATTATCCAATTTGTAATTTTTTTCGAATACAGTAATTTACTTTAATTGTTACATTTTATTCAAAGGGGTATTTTGAAATAAAAATGGATAATTTGGAATTAAAAGGGATTAATTTGGCGGAAAAAGGGTTGTTGCATTTTTTAATGGCCTTATGAACTTTGCGTATTTGCCAAGGAATGTGTTTATTGATTATAAATGTTGCGGTTTTTTTTTTTTTTTTGTATTCTCACTATTTTGGATTGAAAAGGGAAAATTACAAATTAAAAAGGGTTAATTTAAAGTTTTGTTTCGAATTGGTTTATTTGAAATGGGAAACGTTTAAATTGAAATTCAATAAAGTCAATTTGACGGGAAAAGCTGTACCTAGTAATTAATAATAATAATATTAATTAATTAGGCAGATAATTAGAAAAGGCCAGTGACTTAAATAAACAACCCTGTTGGTAAAAATGGGAGGAGTAAACAAAATAAATATTTGTAGTCTGGTTGTTACCGATTTGCCGTTTTCAGTGATCACACTGTTGGTTCACCGCATAGCAGACCACCAACAAAATGTCAAACAATAATAAAAGTCCTCGATACGAAAGACTATTTAGTAAAATAAATAATACACATCAAAACAGACAGGAATAGCTTTAAAAAAGATGAATCGAAAAACCTTATTTAAATATTACCCTTCCAAACTTGACTTTGGCCAGTAGTTTTATATCAGTGATCTCGGTTTTATACGTCTGCGGGTCAGAAAATGACAAAATGTATTTCTCGTTTTAAATGGAAAGTAAAATAATATTGTGAATCAACAAGGAGGAGAGGGCCGTAGAAAGAGCGAGGTCGAACGAGGAAATGAAGATTTGTTCCGTTCACTAACTTCGAGGGCCCTTTGACCCTCGTATAACTTATCCCTTGAAGGGTTTTTCTTCCGTCTCCTCGAGATTTGCAGGGGGGGGGAACAAGCGATTGGAAGTAACGTCAAATCAGCACGCCGGCCCAAAGGTGCCTCGAAAATATGACGGCGGAGAGGAATATTATCAGTTATTAGAAACAGCTTACGTTCGCCACAAGGCGGGAGTTTTGGACGAGAAACACTTTTTTAACTTTTTTTTCTCCCCTAGTGGAAGTAAAAGCTTATAAGTTGGTCCGTTCTTTTGACTCTCTGTTATGTGTGTGAGTCTCTTTTTAAAAAGTTTCCTTCAGAGAGGGGACGGCGAACATTGCGTCCCGAAATCCCATCTCATCTTCATTCCTGTCACATTTACCACTCCTGTTTACTAGATATTAAATACACACATTACGTATAAAAAAAAGACATTTTCAATACACGTAGGTTTTCTACTTCTTGTCTTTGATTTTGCCTCTCGTAATTAGTTTATTTCTAAAATTATAAGATACAAGTATAAAATATCCCTTTTCATTATAGGCAATGGCAAATCTTTTCCCTACATTATATACAGATAAATTGAGCTATCATAATAAACAGTAAATAATATTTTGAATTAATTAATCTTTAATTAATCTTTATTTAAGGTATTGGTTGACAGGAAAAAGCTAGTGTCACGAGCGGGATTCGAACCCGCGACCTTCGGCTAAATACGTCGTTGCTCTACCACTTGAACTATCTGACTTCGACCCACTCGGACACCAACTTCCCATCTCAACCTACCTTTCGTATTTTCCCTCCTTTTTTTTGTCGTAATTTTTCAATTGTTGTCTAATCAAGTAGAGCATCGGCATATTTAGTCGAAGGTCGCGGGTTCGAATCCCGCTCGTGACACTAGCTTTTTCCTTTCAACCAATACCGTACATAAAGATTAATTGAAATATAATGGAGTAAATAATACTTCGTTTACTTCCTTTGTTTACGTATGTACGGATTAATCCTTCCACAAAAAGTAGCATTATGCCCTTCCATCCTATTGCGCCTACGTATGGCTTTCAGTTATTCTACATTATTTGATATTATTCTTATTCTTAATGTTTTTTAACGGCGACAGTCAGACATTGGAGTATGACGGTGTCAGGGTCATAACATGGCTAGAGGAAGGATGCCCCAATCTTTGAATTCGCCAGGAGGCTGATTGTGATTGTAAATCTCTCGACCATAGGAAGGGTTCTTCGCCAAATCAGAGAAACTAGATAGCCAGGACAGGGCGACGATAAATTCATCCGTCATCTTGTTCCCTCAAACCGCAGCATTACGAGAAATGAGATAAGAAATCTGATAAGACAACTCCGAATGTTTCGATTTCCTCCGACCCAATGATGAAGACTCAATGAAAATAACCTCACGCCTCGGCACCCGGTTTCTTACCACAGCTCATAAAATAGCCAGGCTTCAATTCCCTCCGGGACATGTGAATTGGGCATTGGAAAATTGCAGACGAGCTCTCTTTAAAGATGAGGTGAGATATTGCCGAAAATTTTTAAACGGGCGTAATTTCATATGGAGAAAGTCCCATATTCTATTGAGTGTCTCCAAGTGGCATTTCATGGCGGGTTGTTGATGTTCTGGGGTGGAATTTCCTTGGAAGCCCGAACTGATTGTTGGGCTAGGAAGATCTCTTACTTCGCAGATAGCATTTACAAGACATAATCGAAGAATATATAGTGCCATCCTCCCCCCGCCCCACAACATCGGTCAGAGATTCTTGCTAATTCAGGGTAATGCCAGGCCCAATAGAGTACCTGAGTGCTTCATGTGGCCAGCCGAAGTCCAGATTTGAACCCGATCGAACACATTTGGGACCAACTTGAGCGATCTGCACAGCGACGAAACCCAGGTCCCAACTTCATAAGAGTGGGGGGGGGGTTCTTGAATGTAATAGAATTTTTCACGACTTCACCGAAAATTTTTTCTATGTAATCAAATGGCATTACATTACGGTCCTGATTCGTATCAGAGATAGAAGTACACGGTATTAAGGAGTACAGCATTTTTAATTTTTTTATTTTATTTTTAAGTAATTTATTTTTGTTCTTTACTCAATAATTATTTTTTTTAGCATTAAGTAATAAACTTTTTTTCTTTTCCTTATTAGTCTCGTTGTCATCTTAATTTGTCGTTTTTCCGGTGAGATTTTTTTTTGTGAAGCTTTGTATTGTACATACTTTCCAAATAAATCTTATAAAACAATGAAGGCCGGTCGAAGGTGTATGTTTTTTTTTTTTTTTTTTTTTTTTTTTTTTTTTTTTTTTTTTTTGGTGGGGAGGGTTATATGTTGTTGGTCCTGCGACTGTCATACCGTAACGACATTTCTCAATCGAAACATCTATGAAGATGGATTGGAAGTCGCCCGTCCCGTTGTGCCTTTCTTAACCGGGCTTTTTCTTTCCAAGTAATAATTTCAAAACAATACGTTCAATGCTAAAGCAAAAAAAAGAGTAAAAACACTAACCACGGAAGCACAAATTTATAGATTTTTCCGTCAAATAATTCTTTTTATCGATAAATTATCTTTTATTTATCCTATTTGAAGCCTTTTTAATTTCAATTTAATTCTTTATTAAAGCGTTAAAAAGCTTTTGAGATGAAATATAAGGATCTCAAGGAAAATTACTGCATTTTTGACCATTTTTGTTAAATATAAAATAATTTTCCTTTTAGAAGAACATTTGAAAATTAAATACAATTAAAATTAATTTAAATACAAACAAATCGAACTGTTAACTTCTATTAATCTCTTAAAAATTTCACACTAACTCTTTTTTTTTTTTAAAGAATTAAAAAACTTACTAAGTGGTATGAAATACACATAAGGAGGTAAAGTAAAATTCCTGTATAGTTGAGAATTTTTATTTATATATAAAATAATAAGGCTCTCAGAATGCCACCGTATGGAAATTAATTATAATCAAAATTAAAAGCTATATACATTTAAATATAAAAAAAGTATTCCTCTATTTTTTCCAACACATAAAACAGAAACTTATTTAAAATACCTCGACAAAATGAATTACCTTCAATTAAAATTAAAAGTTATTTAAACTTAATAATAAAAAAAGGATTTATCTTTTGATATATTTTTTTTAACAAATAAAATAAGTTCTTATTTAACATACCACTTCAAAATTAATTATCTCCGATTACAAGGAAAAGGTATTTAAACTTAAACAGAAAAAAGGATTTAGTTTGAAATTAGAAATGGTCAAATTGAAATTTAAAAAGTTTTAATTTAAAGGAAAATGCTATAATGCTGGGCTATGTTCGAATGTATTTTCAAAATTTTTACCCGTTGGTCATAAATTAAATATTACCCTTTGTTATATTATTTGTGTCAATTTGATTGAAAAAATTTGAGGTCGAATTTTCACCCTGAGGATGAGGGAGGGATTTTTAAAAACGATTCTTTGATCTGTGGTTTTTACCAATTTCATAATTAATTTACGAGTTGTTGCCTCTCCCCTTCGTTTGAGATGAACAGTTTCAAGTTTATTGTCAATTGTTGTTGAGAGTACTGGTATATCGGTAGAATTGGAGCGGGGTCTCGGAAGCTAACAAGGCTGACAGGAGCTGTAGCTGCCGGCTTGCATACACAACGACTTCACCCCCCCCCCACCCCATATATGGACAAGGAGTACAACTTCACGGCCTTTTAATTAAACACAGGGAAGAAATAGCCTATAAATATTTAACCGGACGGTCCGTGGCTCCGGTTCAATGAATAATTTCATCTCGACTAGTCGGGAACGGTTTAAAAGTGCAATAGGGAACTTTTAAGAGGGAATAAGGGCCGAAAAGATGTGTTTTATTCTATGGGCCTGGCTGCATGGGATCTCCTAATAAGGCGGGAAAGAGGGTTCCTTCTTCTATTAAGCCGGCGTTTCTGGATTACTCCTGCATTCCTAACTACATCCACTTTGTTATCTACCTTCCCTTCCACGGCGAATTCCACCCTCCTCCTCCCACGGCGAGCCGACACCTTTTTTCCATTCAAAACACGCTTCTTTAAACTCTGTTAACACTTTTAGCACCGTTTAAGCCTGTTATAACAGTTAACGCCACCAATGAGAGTTATTTTACAATTTAAATATTCCGAAAATGCATCAAGTCGACTAATGGCGTTAATAACGAGTCGTTAATCCGCAATGCCTTCCTGAATTTCAACAGCCTCTTAACTCCCTTTACCGAAGGTTCAAAATTCAATTGATATCCTGTCTCGACCACATCCGTTTTTACAATTTTAAAATAAGGAAAATATATTTCATTTCACATCCCTTTAATTTTTACGCTTTATTTAAACAAAATGGCAGATATAGTTTATAACTCAGTTTTATTATGCCCATATCCCAGCATGTTTTAATTGATTGAATTTATAATATGAAGAAAAAAATGTTTTAAAACCGTTTTATTTCAAGCTCACGATCCCGAACATTGACCGTTAAGCTCTCCTGACTGACGGAATTTTTTTATTTTTATTTTACGAGGGTTCTCAACTGTAGAGGTCATATCATCATATCAACCCTCACGGTGCCGGGTACTAAAGCCCATTTGCAAGTATTGTAAGTAATTTATTTTTATAAAGTCTTGTAAGAGGTAATTTTTTTTACTTTTTTCAAATTGACTGAGGAAACATTCGTGAACAGTTAGCGCCCACAGAGCAACCAGAGCAACATGTGGCCTATCCATGGGTACCAAAGAACTATTGAAACGCAGAATATATCGCTTATTTGCTTCAAGGGGATAAATTGATTTACTGGTCGCATTTATTAGCTCGAGCGCTTTGAGAATTAAGTAGAGTTCACCACAAAACCCACCAAAGGTTAGTCATTTCACGATCCTAGACTGATTGTGGGCGAGACACCACATTACCCATTAGCCAGAGTTCGTAACTGCAGAGGTCATATCAATCAATCCTCAGGGTGCTTGTGTTTTTGAAAAAAAAACATTTGTAAGTATGTCGGGTTCGAATGCAGGGCCGCTGGATTCGAACCCGGGACCTTTACCTTACCGTGATGAGCGCCGTGCCAACGCCTAAACCGTTGCGGCCACCGACGCCCCCCATGGATGAATCTATTATGAATGAGATTAAGAATCCTTATGGACAGATCAGAAAAATACGCAACAAAAATGTATTGGTCTCATATAATTAATGCGTATTTAGGAAGAAACGTGTAAACAAAAAAACAGCTGTTAAACAGCTGACATGTTGGTTACCTACGCCCTAACGCCTAGCGATGTGACTACATTTTCGACCATTAGCCATGGCCTGTTAGATCGAGCGATGTTCACTAGCAGATTCTTACAAGTCTTCGCCAACATTTTTCTCGATCTAACAGGATCTAACAGAGTTAACGGACAGAACACAAAGATCGCGAATAGCCCTGTTATCGACCGGATTTAGTTGAAATGAATTTGTTATAACATTTGTAACCTTATTGATTTGGTCAAGTTGGTTGTTTTATTGTTATTATTTTTGGCTGGCTCTAGGTTTATTAATTAAGCAGAATATCACATCATGGCCCGCAAAGCCAGGATGAAACGCGTGATCTTACCCGTATACAATACTATCAGATTTGGCTAAGATCAGATCAAATGTTGGTTGTATACATTTTCGTGGTGAGTAGGTTTAAGTGGGAAAATTTTCAAACATATCCCTTTCGTTAATGTGTTTAGTTATTTAGCTAAATAATTTATAGGTTTTGAATTTACACTTGAATTAAAATCCCTCACTACCACTTCTTCATACTTCAAAACAATAGATTCTACAAACATGTAAAATTCGGCCATTAAACCAACTTTAGAAGGCGTATATGTACAACAACACCCACAAATGTTATTTATTTTATCAATGGATACCAGGAACTGGAAGAGTTCCTCCTGAGCACTGCAGCTGTTCAGCTTATTGTACTTTATCCCTGACTCTAATTTTGGGGGCTCGCAACACGAGTGTGAGTTTGAGACCCCGGTGTTCTTCCATCGAAGAAACTCGTGTTTGAAGTGGGTTAGGACCAAATTCAGGGTCACTGGGATCTGATCCTGCCCCTTCCATTGATGAGTCGCCGTGTCAGTTTCTTTCGATAGCGGCCACCGGTCCTCTTGGGCGACAGAAAAGGTCCAGAGGCGACGGTGGGGATCGAACCCACGGCTAACCGAGAGCATGACACCTTAACCACTCGGCTACCTCGGCTCCTAATTTATATTTACTTCAAACAAAATAAATTCTGGTTGTGCATATACAACAGATGAAATATTTACAGTAGAAAAATTCAAAAGTTTTTTAAAATATAGGGCTACCCCTGTTTTTCTAATATTTATTATCTCTCTCTAGCATATTATCATTTATATTTAAACAGTATTATATTTTGTGGTCCGATTGACCAAATAACCTCTTTCAATTAATTAATCTTTATGTGAAGTATTGGTTGAATTCAAAAAAATTGGTGTCATGAGCGGGGGATTCGAACTCACGATCTTCGAATCAATACGCCGCTGCTCCTCAACCTACAACCTTCCAAATTTTCCCTCCTTTTTGTCATTTTTAAAAAATCATTGTAGGTTGAGATGAGGAGTTGGTGTTCGAATCGATAGAAGTCACAACGGCTGAAGTGGTAGAGCAGCTGCTTATTTAGCCGAAGGTCGTGGGTTCGAATCCCGCTCGTGACGCTTTTTCATTTCAACCAATACCTCACACAAAGATTAATTAATTTAAATAACAGCGTTTAACTTATACGCATCTGATGAGACCTCGGTCTTCAAAAATGTTTCAGATAGGCCTATTATATCAAACGTGTCTGTATTTATTACAAAATTCAATTTATTCAATACAAAAACATTACGAAATTCGGGCCAACATGAATGAAGTGATTCTATGTTTACAAGTGCGATTGAAAAACTATATTTATACATATTATCAAATATTAGACTACTTGACAACATAGTGATTTAAAAAAAACTAAAAAAAAAATCCTTTTACAACAAAGAAAAAGGTACAAAGTTCCATTTATTTTACAAAACTCTCAAACCATTATCTACATTAACGAAATGATATCTCGTTGTTAACGTAAATGTTTTCTTGAGCGTGCATCAAGGTTCGACAACAATTCCCTCCGAGCTTTCGCCCAGCTAAATAGTTCATCCTTTATCACGTTCCGTATAAACTCCTCAATGATAATTCCTTGGTTCATTTCCAAGAATATTTGGTCGCATTCTAAAAACATTTATTTAAGCCTATTTCAGATGTTAACTTATTTTATCACCTTAGGATTTATTTTACCTGATTATTTTAACGAGATTTTCTTTTCCCTCGAACGGGACTTGATCAATTTCATTCTGATTTTCCTGATACTTTTAGTACAGCGAATAGTCATTTTGATCTACCTAAGTAGATAGGTATTTCACACTATTTCCATATTGTAAGAATGTACACATCTTATAGATCGTAACAGCGCCTCAAGTAGACTGAAACGCAAAGAACCTAACCTGCTTCGCTTCGTAGTCTACATAAATATCGCAAAAATAAATTCAGATAGGTTTAAAATTATGTTTCGAAAATGTACGTAAACCACTAAAAACAGCAATTATTTCTTAAAGACAATCAAAACTATTAACACATAGTGCAAACCAAATTCAAGTGATATTTTATTTTGAGTTTAAAGAAGAAAAGAGAAAGTTAATAGAATAGTTTAAAATAAGCTGTTGGATTCCATTCCATGTGATGTAGAATTCAATTGCAGATAATAAATAAATAAAATCAAGTGAAAACTTTGCTATCAAAACGACTATAAGTCATAAAATCAGTTAGCAACAAGAAAAAAAAAAGAAATTCGATTTTATTTCTCCTATAAAGCATGACTAAACGACCCCTTCCAAAGAGCGCTTATCGAGGCGATCAGAGGTTTCTCATATTATTTTCTTACTTCAGTTACAAGTCAGACTTTGATAACTAGCAAGGGATAAAGTACTGAATCACACAAGGCTTAGCTCCAAACACTCAGTCAACGTTTTGCCAACGGAGAATGACGGTGAACCAGCAGGACCAACTCGCTCTTCTCAACGGTTTCTTGGTCCTCCAGGTCGAGAAATTCCTCCTAATGGTCTGCTTGCACATCTTCCTCCTGAGGCCTGTCCTTTACGACATATTGAAGAAATCCGCCGGAGAGGACCACCCGTACCCGGAGGAGTACGCCTGTTTCGTCCTGAAACGTGTCGAATCTTTCATGATCGGGATGGCATTGTTTTTCGTCATGACTCGCATCGCCTTCTTCATCGTCGCCTACACTATCTTCTTCTTTGATCTTTAAAACTATGTTTTCTATTTCAATCCAATGTAGGTAGTTACACAATTCAATCTAATCTAACTTCTTAATAAAAATAATAAGAAACAAAATCTATGTACTTTTTACCCTTTTTTTCATGAGATCAATTCTATTGACTCTACCTTTGGCCACTGTTTTATATCGACAATCAGGTATAACTTAATTAGCCTTAAAATAACTTCTATTCAGTCTTAAACAAACGTTGTTTTAAAAAAATCCTATTTCACGTTTTTATTGATTCTTTAAATAAAACATTTTTGCATGTGGGAGAATAATTTAAATCTCCAAGTTCAGAAAAACAGGCAATTTTGTATTTTCAGAGATTTGTTGTTTGAAATAAATTGGTTAATTAAAATAAGTATATATCAGCAATCAATGAAACTTCAGCATGAAAAAACGTTTTACGCAAAATTGAATGTAAACTTCAGGTCACAGCAGTGGTGAAAACTTTTAACGAAAGGTTTTTACGTGACAGTACGTAATAAAAAAAAAATTACGCAATTTTGCGTAATAACATAAAACAGTAGATTACGTGAACTTTGCATTTGCTGAAATCCTCATTTAAGCGGGGCCAAAAATGGTAATCATCCGACATAAAAGGTTGCGAGATGGCCCTAAAGGGTCTACGACAGACAGTCCGCATGCCCACAAACACGAGGAATGATACATTAGACGAAAATGTATTTATAATCGCGAAAGTATGTTTGTTTAACCAGAGCTTCGATGGCGGAATATTAAATAGTCCTAACAATTAAACATTCTCAATTGTAAAAATAAATATTAATATAGTTATATATAGTTAAAATATTTTCAAATAATGGTCGCGGTGTTCCATTTATTTAAAGGGTGTCATGCATTGGTTCTATATAAAATGCGTGTAGGAATGCAACGGTATATGTGAATTGTGTTGGTACACGGAAGAAAGATTTTGTGTCCCGCACAAACTCTTTTATAGTGTACAGTACTTGTAGATATCTCATATTTGATCATATGTGTATCTCCGGGACATAAATAAGAAATAATATATTTAAGATAGGGATGAAAGGGCTGAAATGACCTTGTTGTCGAAAGACCCTCAAAAAATCATAAAATTCATGTTGACTTAACACAGCGCCGTTTGAAACTGTAAAACCTGCTTAAACACCTGAAGTTTTCTCGTGTAGGGAAATCCGAGAAAATGGCCGTAGAAAATGGCTCCAGAGAAAGCCGATAGTTTCACACTTGTGTGAGGGCTTAGCCGGCCTCGGACTCTAGTTCGCTCACTCGATAATTATAACCCTTTCCCACTAATTGCTACAATTTTAGAACACGGCGTGTTGCACATTTTGAAAGTGTAAAGTTTATGAGAAAAGATTTACGCGGTAGAACCGGCCAAGTCAATGCGCGCTTTGAAAAATGAACAAAAAATCAATTCCAGCCTACAAACAATTTAGGCTCTTTGACTGATGTGGATTGAAATATGAATTTCTCTATCAACGTATAGCTAGCCGACTCAAGAAAAATTCGGCGAGCTGGACTAGCAGAATGATAATGATGACGATGTGCAATGTATCTAATGTGAGTTGTATTACTTACAAATGAGTATTTCGAGTGTAAAGGATTTCTTGAGGAAGTTGATTTTATTATTGTTTAAATAAAGGGTTGAATTAGATTCATGAAATCTCAAAAGAAAATGACTATTCAAAACTAAACGCACACGATTATCCAAATTTTCCGGACAATTAATCTCTGGTTAACCCTATGTATTGACCGCAATTAAAAATAACAAAAACAATAAGCGTAAATCGTGTGACAGTAGCTATAAAACGAGCCACTGGATCATTCCATATTTCCTATATTGCTACATCTCGCGGTTATTGCGAGTTGCTAACTCTCACAATTTGTGATCTCGTAAAATCGCCAATCTCTGCCCAGGGAAATGGATACGTCGATAGCTTTATTTTTTTTTATTATTTTAATAGTTAATCAAATTATAAAAATCCTATTCTCTGACGCATTTATTTTTAAAAGTAATTTTATTTTGTTTAAAGAAAGACAGCCCCCCCCCTATAAAAAAATACCGGCATAGATAAAATTTTAGTTCTATCTATGCACTATAACAAAGTTTATTGTACGTCATTTACATCCTGTCGTGTCAGAGATTTATGAAAGAATAATTATATGTGGAAATTTTTTTTTTTTCATATGACTGGGGCTTCTGACATGTAGGTCATTTCAGTCCCCAACTAAGTCTATATTCTATTTATCCTTTCAAACACTACATTCAAGATAAATAGCAAATGTCTTTCAAATTTAAAATAGTGTAAAAGATTATTTTAAAAAATGGTATGGCCATCACACGTATTTTTCCGTGAATCTCGCACTGTTACCAAAAAGACATAGTGAATTTACACGGGAAAATAATGAATTAAATAAGTTAAATAAAATTTCAAATTAGGTAGTTAACTAGTAAACAATTATTTTATTTTCGTTGTTTTTAGTAGTCTAGGAAAAAAGGCCCGAATCTAATTTAATTTAACGTCAACTGTTAATAGTAAACACAAACATTTTAATTTTTTTATCCCATTGCAACATGTTTATGATGTTGCGTTTTATATAAAATAAATATTAATATATACCCATCATTTTCAAATTATTCTTTAATTTGTAAAGTAGCGAATCTTTAGCACCCCTGGATTGATTTAGCAAACGAAAGAAGTCTACCTCACACTTATTTTTGCCGTGAGGTTTTTCTTTGTTTGTTTATGTTTTGTGCTAAAAAATTACATTGCAGACCATGATTTTTCCTCCTTCTGGCGTTTTTCTGATTTGTGCCTCTAATCTTCTTATTCGATCTCTCGATGTTCTGTAATAATTTCGATGTAATAACTAAGTTGTCGATTGATTTTTTTATATTAATTTTTTTTTTTGACTGGGGCTTCCGAGACCTAGGTCATTTCAGCCCCCAACTAAGTTTATATTCTATTTACCCTTTCAAACACTACATTCGTACAAATAAATACATCCATACAGTACACCCATTCCTTTTGGAAGGTGGAGTTCTTGATATTCCACCACCGACCTATACTTCAACTGATCTAGATTGGGGTCGATGGTTTACTTCTATAAATAAATATTCCGCCATAGATCTCTAACACACACTCGTACGCTCTGAACGTTCGCGGAGCGATGATGACTTTATAGTTGACCCTCAACCCTCGCCATTCACGCTAATAAATACACGCACTCAGACAAAACATATAGACACGACACATAAGGGATATTATATACAACAAAAAATAACCCGATTTCCCATAAAAATCCGAACGTGTCCGGCGGCATGCCTACACACTCTATGTATGGATCCCAGGCATGACACGCCTCTATTTTGTGGGACACGTATTAATAAAACGCGAAATAAATGTTCTTGAGAATTATTCACTTCTAATCCATGGCAGGATTGAATGACTTAACATATGTGGCGATGATCCTACAATACCATGTTTTTTATACCACATAAGCACTGAACAATTTTTTACGATAATGCATGAACGAAAAAAGGCAACATGTATACAGTATATATTGAGTGTCCAGCATGGTGTCATGAAATTAACCCAAGCGAACAGGTTTGGAACAATCTTAAAATAAATCTTTGGCCGCGAGATCAACTCCCAACTTGAAGTGCTTAAATATATACATTTATATAAAGTGGGAGGTTTATGGGCCGACAAACAGCTGAGGTCATGCCGGCCCTCCGCGCCTATTCCTTCTCTTTCTTGTCTTTCTCGCGTATTTTGTGTTAAATTGCAGCCATTTGAGCAGCTCGATCTGGTGACTGACTCTCTGCTCGAAGTTCTTAAAAAAAGCTAAATATTGTTAAACTAGAAACACCACAACTGACTAGGCAAAATACTTTGCAATTACGTAAAGTCAAATTTGTTATTGTTCAAGGGTTAAAATTATCGATATCATTAGCTTATCTCTGATTGATAAGATTTGTAGTAAGACTTATAATCGGATTTAATCGGAAATTATATCATTTTGTTATTTCTGTGCGTCACAATCGCCAATTTCTTAAATAATATCGCTTATTGTTCACTGGGCTGGCACCTGTGATGAAATCAGCAGGCTGATAATAAAACTTAACCGTTCTAACTGATGCTATTTCAAAGTTGTCAAAAATTCATCGGTGTTAAGAAAAAAAACGAATAATTCCAGTATTGGGCGAAGGGTGAACAAATGGAACCTGATGGTCCGGTGAATGGGGCAGATTCCGAGAGAAAAACTGCTAATTATTTTACAAATAGCCAACACTCTATTTCAGTCTTCTACCTTTCATCTAGATTCAGCACCTCGTCAATCAAAGAATAAATTTATAGCAAATCCATTGTACAATGCATAAGAATGGGTGAAAATATTACAAAATATATAGTAGTAATTTTCAGTCAATGATGAAAGGTGAACAATGTAAATTGTGGCTGTAATAAAATTGCAACCACCTTTCAGGCCAAATTAGTAGAAAAAATAGACGCCTCAAGAGTGTAACAATAATAATAGTATCAGACAGCTAGCTCGAATTGCTTTTCATATATAAGAGATCAACTCAAAACTGTCTGGATTAACGAAAATAATCGCTAAGGTGGACCATGCATCGTCGGGCAATTTCGGACAAGACGTTAGTAGACATACTATCTATAACCTCGGAACAAAACATGTCTAAATTAATTTTATAGCATAAACAATAGCCACATTAAAAAGAAAAAATAATTTTGCCTTGAGAAAAATAAATAAATGCTGGTAACGTTCACCGGACACGAGGCACGCAGAGAACAACTTAATGAGTGAAAAAGAAAATGCAAATCATCAGAAATTAAGTAAAAGCCTTGACAGAAGGCTGTGGTACTTAGGAAAGCCACTCTTAGGAATAAGAAAAGATACTGTAGTCCACAAAAAACAAGATTTTCGAGGAAAAATATTAACAGAGACCGGTCACCATAGGTGACGGCTTAACGAGGAACACACCCGATACAACGCTACGCTACGTGACACGCGCTACACGACGTGCTCATCTATGCGACGTCTAACGCACGCCACGTACGGTCACACAGCGTGTATCACAAATCGCTATCGCATTCAAATTCACAATTTTGAGCAAAGCCATGAAATAAATTGCTAGTTAAACTTTATGTGCACAACTAAGTAATCAATTGTTGGTTAAACTTAATGGTTTTAAATAAATTCCGGTGTTTTTATTAATTTTCTTCTTGAAGATCATAATTAAATGATTTTTATAAAAACTTAGGAATGTTTGATCTCGTTTAATTTGGTTTACCATAAAATAGTTTAAATAAATTTAATGACAAAATTACGTACACTTAGTTTGAAATAAACTACAAAAAAATAAGAGGGTCCTGTTCTGACGCCACTCGACGAAAATGGTGTAATTTTATGAGCAAAACCATGAAATAAGGTGTTTGTTAAATTTTATGAGCACAACCAAATAATCAATTGTTGGTTAACCTTAATGGTTTTAAATAAATTCCGGTGTTTTTATTAATTTTCTTCTTGAAGATCATAATTAAATGATTTTTATAAAAACTTATGAATTTTTCTGACGCCACTCGACGTAAATGGTGTAATTTTATGAGCAAAACCATGAAATAAACTGTTTGTTAAATTTTATCAACGAAATCGTGTAATAAATAGTTGGTTAAATTCATTATATCAAAAAATTATAATCCGGCATTTTGATCAATTTTGTACCAAACAGTCTAAATTATTACTTTAAATTTAAAAAGTAATGAATTTTTTTATCTCGGTTAATTTGGTATATATTAAAATATGTTTGTCCGGTACTTTTGGTTTCGATTGTACTCAACGCCACCCAACGAAAATCTTGACAGAGGGGATCGCAGAGCGTAGAGTAGGGTAGCGTTGCGTAGCATTGGGAAGATGTGCACTGGAGCAATACGACCTTATGGAAAATTGGAGATTGGATTTGCAGCTCACAGCGTTTCATCGGGTAAGTGTGTTCCAGACTTCAATCGCGGACAATTCTCACATCAATTCGAAATTTTTGTTAAATATAAATTAATTCTTTGATAAACAATTTATTGCCTATTTTAAAAAATAAAAGAAGTATTTAAAGTTCAAAAAGGGGTAACCCAGATGTAAAAAAGAACCGGTTGACAAATCGATTATAAAAATATAACGATATATATTAAATTTCTCATTTAATGTTATTAAATAAACAATAAAGTCAGATCTGGTTTTGGTCAAAATCGTTTCAAGGTACAAAATAAAAATAATAAACACATAATGCTGCATAAAGTAGAACATCAATAAAAAAAAGATACTAAATTCACTAATTTCGTGATCCACTTGACCAATTAATATATTACAATTAAATCTTTTTTATCTTTATCTAAACTAAAAACTTTAATTAATTCTAAAAAAGGATACTTTAAACATTAATGTTTTCTGAATCTAAAGGCAAAAAAAATATGAAGTTTAAACGAGTTAAACGCTTTCCAGGAAACGGTGTTTGAAGAAATGGAGAGAAACAAATTTCCCAGACTGTGTTTATAAAGCGTTTAAATGAAGTAAACAGAAAGTGCATGCAGGGTGTGAATGAGTTAAACGAGCGTATCTTAAATGTTTTCATGTCACGGTGCCCCCTTTTCTACGAGTGATTTATAGACATCAGACGGAATGCGAATTTATGAAATCCCGAGGGGCAGTCAGTGCGAAACCGGTTGCAATATCGGCGTGTATGTGGGAACACTATTAACCAACTCGAATATGACTATATGACATTTCCTTTTTTTTCAATCCCCCCCCCCCGACCGGTTATTTCTTTTCATCGGATATTTATATTTTATAAATGTATTCGATTCAGTTCATTGTGTTCCAATTTTTTAATGTAATCGTTCGGCTTTATCAAATTACTATGTGGTGGACGACTAGTGCAGCAAGCGACATGGAGATAGATTCTTTCCCATGAGCCTCATGCTCATTGCCAGAGTGCGCTCCTGAAGAGACCAGTTCAGTTTTGACCATTTGTTGGCATCCCACTTTTGCCTTAAGTACAATAGTAATTAATTATTTAATACATTTCCTCTCAACAACTTTGAATAGGTTTATTTTCAAGATTTTCAGCCAAGCCCAAAACAATTACGTTAAGCAATTTTGAAATATTCATCTCAGAAGGTCAGGGGTTTTTATAATAATAATAAGTATATTGCAAGCAAGAAGAAAAAAAATACATATAATTCAAACAAGAAACTAAACTTAATACGGCAAGATGACCGTCTGCTTGGATTAATTATTGACTAATCCTGTAAAATAAAGGACAAATGCATTAAACTAAATCTATGCTAAGTGTAACATCTATAACAAAATACCAAATCAAAAGGGCACAGAACTGAGAATTAAAAATCAATGAGCGGAGCTGAGACGGGAGAAACAGAAACACCAAATATCAAAAGAAAGCGCGGGGGTAAAGAAATGAGGGGCAAAAGAGAAAAATAGAATTACTAATCAAATTCATTTACTATTAGCCTTCGATAGGCCCAGGCCGCTTTAGCACAATTAACCAAGTCTGTCTCTAGAGCAATCTGATGTCCATCGATACGGTTCTTTCGCCGAACGCTGATAAACGGTAGGGGGAGGGAATGGGGCATTCCGCGACAAAGTGGTATATGTCTTCCTTTATCCGGTAATTGCATAACTCCTCAGCAATTCTCCGCTCAGTTTTAGTATTCGTATGTCTGTAATTTTCTTATTGGCTTTTGGTCCCCAACCAAGCTGGCACATCTGACTCCGTGATCAAGGGTTTTTATTCATTTTGCCAATAGCTTGGGTGTTGAAAGGAATAAATGAACATGCAAAATCAAAGGTTAGTTCGAAAATGCTTCCATTTTTCCCTAGCCGGATAGCAGCCGTGGCTGTTACACCTTATATTATCATAATCATTATCATTCATACATCTATTGTGTTCTGACCTACTCAGTGAACTGGATATTCCGCTCAGGATCCGCCAAACCAAGAGATGGTTACCACCATACTCTCACTGGCTGATACTTTTTATTGTATGGTCGTCTGTCAGACGAGTTTATTTGTCATCGTCAGTGGTGCGCTTGGTTCATTTTGAAGAACCGGATTCATTGTCATATTGATATTGTCTACTTGCTGATGGAAAGGGTTACTCATCGGCAGTACATTACACCTTAGTTAGGGTGGAGAAGAGGATGGAAAAATTATACTTGCATGTGATTCTTTTTGGATCATAATTACTTACAGCTCTAACTATACGTATTACCAATGCGATGGGAACTCTTTTTTTTCATGAATGGAGTACTGAAGGTTGGTGGCCGCAAGGTTTAGTCTTTGACACGGCGCTCATCACTGTAAGGTAAAGGTCACGAGTTCGAATCCAGCGGCCCTGCGACATAAAAATGGGCATTTTTTCAAAAGCACCAGCACCCTGAGGGTTTATATGACCTCTGCTGTTGCGAACCCTCTTTAAAAAAAAATACATAAAAAAAGGAGTACTGAAAAACAGGGCAGTTAAGATTTTGTGATTTTTGTTGTAATTTTTTTCATTAGGCCAACCTTAGTCGCCCTATGACAAATTGAAACTGTCAAATTATATTAGAAAAGTTTCCCCGAGTTTCCCATTGTTCGAGAACGATTCACGGCTGGGTCGCGCCACGGACACCGGCCGAAATACGCGCTGTTCCACCGTGGACACCAACTCTCAGCCATTCATTATCGCGTTTCCAGTGAGACCTTAAGTCAAATCAGCGACTGCTTGCTAAGCCTCACGCCCGTCCTCACTCAGGTGCTACTAAACAAAATCATTTTTCAAAAGGCCGATTAATAATGTAATTTTCATCGAGTATGTCAAAACTTTTCCCAAATAAACGACGAGAAAGGAGTTTGGATAAATAATGGAAACTTCCCTGTCGCTATATTTAACGCTAAAAGCATCAAGACCCTGCTCCGACGGATTTTTCTTACATTTTTTTTACATAAAACTTTTTGCCAGGTGGGGTTTTAATAAACCTATTTTATTTATTTAATTTTTCTTAATTATGTTGTTATATGATATATTATAATTAAAATTAGACTACTTATAGCAATGCCGTAGTAGTAGTATTTTTTAGTTTTGGAGATTTTCTATTTGATTGTAATGGCTGGCTTAATTTCTCTAATATTTCATCTATTGCCCCTCCCAAGTAATAAGACTTGACCTATTGTATTGCATTTATTTTTAAAAAGTAAGAACGACGGTATCATCGAACATTTATAGGATTATTCGGCAGAAATAATATAAAAAAATAAAAGCCATTCTTAGAGAAAGAGAAACATTGCCCCTATGAGGCTGTATGTTGGAAGTAATTCTGGATTTTCCCTTTTTTCCCTGTTTTTCTTCAGATTAATAATTGTTTCAAACGAGATTACATCAAAGCAGATTGATTTCCTTCTATTAAAAAAAAAAAAAAAAATTGCACCTATTCCAAAAATAATATATTACGTTAGAAAATGCAAAAGGATTGTCATCATTGTTTTTAAACGAAAAATAATATTTATTTAGATGTTTTATTTTGTAGCGCATCATTAAAATTTACGTAAAATGTAAAAATAATTAAGGTGACTGTTAAATTTAGATAAAAGAGAGGCCAAACATTATTAAACGGGGACTTTAACAAGTTTATCCTTTTTTTTTTTGTACGATTCTCGGTAAATTTAATTTTTTTTAAATTTCTCAAACTGGTAAAATCGGTTCATAAAACTTTATATATACAGATTTTTACGACAAATTAACCTTGACCTGAACCTACATGAACTCTATAAAATTTCTAATTAATCACTTTTATTCCCTTATGAACATTTTTAATTTAAATTAACCCTTTTAATTTAACATTATCCCTTTTTAATTTCAAATTAACCATTCATTTATCTCACATTGGATTTTTCTATTTCAAACTATCCCTTTTTAACTTCAAATTAAACCGTTTTATTACCCAATTAACCCATTTTAGAGCATAAAAAACTCGACGGATGGTATGAAATATAAGCAGGCATAGTGAAATATTAATTAATATTTGAGAATTTCTTTTAAGCATAAAATAATTAGTCCCTTAAAAGAACATATGACAAGTAATTACAATTGGTATAAAAAATGACAAAATTAAATATCAAAATAAAGCATTATTCTTTTAATTTTACCCTTTTTTAAGATATAAAATTAGTTCTTATCTGAAATACGACATTAAAATTAATTACACTTAAAATTAAAGGTCGTATCATTATAAAAAAATGATTATTTTATTAGTTCGACATTTTTAATAAAATTGCTTAAGACCAGTTTTATTTAAAATGATGTCCAAACAAACGAAAATTTCGTTTTTATATTTCATTTTTAATGTTAGCTTTAATTAATTTTCGTGTGGTATAAAAAAAAAGGTTAATGTAAAAGGAAATGTGGTTAATGATAATTAAAAAGGTTTTATTTCATGGGAAAATAGGTTAATTTCAAATTGACATGGGTTACTGAAGTTCTAAAAGGTCAATTTCAAATTTAAAAAAAGATTTAGTTTGGTTAAAAAGTATTAATTGACCTGTAAAAACAGATACTGAATTTTTCAAAACTAAGATATCTTCAGTGAAAAATTTACGTTTACTCCCTGAGAATCCGATTTTTTCTATATAAACCGCTTGTTAAAAAAATAGAATTCCAAAGATTTTTTATTCGTAAATTATTTGCTCTTCCTAACTCTACCCCAAACTACATGATTTATTTAGAAACGTCCACTGACCTAATTTATATGTACACCTTAAAACTTCACTTTTCATTTATTTCCAAAATCTTGAATTCCCCTCACATAAAATTGGCAAAAATAACTACGATCGAAGTCACCCGGAATAAGATTACCTGGTATGCCCAATGGCTTACGCTCTTTCAGAGATTTGAAGTAGCCTGTCCCACCTACGAAAACCTTGCTGTTTGGCCAAGTCTCTTTATAGATCTGCTGTCAAGATTCATGGAGCAGCATCGGAACGCTTGCTTACTCCGAGCTCAGTCTTCGCTTAACTTTTCGTTATTTAAAGACTTGTCTCACCACCACACTTTACCTAATCTACAGAGAGAGAACCATAATTCCCTTAGTCTTTCAAACTTAAGATGGCTACTAAAAACACGTTGCGAGGCCCTTAACTTGAACTCTGCACTTTGGCTGAAGGGCAAGGAGGGGTTATGTGCCCTTTGCAATTCTCAATCGGTGGAAACAACTCTGCATTTTATGGCCGAATGTACAGTATTGGGCGAGATAAGGTTGTTGCACTTGGGATCTTTTACCCTCTCTAGGAGCTCTCTGTTAAAGCTATTGATGGCACAGATCCACGGGCGCTCACGCAGTATGTCCGCCACGCCTGGAAATATAGATTAGAACTAATTATGGAATTCAATTTCTGACCCCCTCCAATTCATCACTCAATTTCCTTCATATAATATATGTCTTTATTATATCGGTCTTTATTATCCTGTTAGAAGCAGTTTTACTATTATTTTAATCTTTTATGATGGAGTACTAGCATATAGCGAACAATGTTATATCCTCGCTTTAATTCTTTTTCTTCTTTTTTTTTCTTCTTTATACTTTTCCTCTTAACAACGAACCCCGGCGGACGGATTGTGATCCATGCCTGTATTATGCTGTACTAATAATCACTGTTTATATACGTAGAAATAAAAAGCGTATTAAAAAAAAAGTACATTAACATTTTGCAGCTTCAACTGCAAAATCCCTATTAATTTTTTTAAGTTCAAATTAACTTTAAATTTTTTAAACTAAAAATCCTTTAAAAACACATAAAAAGGAGACAGTACGAAATGCAAACATATAACGAAAAAATTAAATACAATTCAAATTAAAATTGATAAAAAATTCACTTTTTTTATTTTCATATTTCAGTTTCGTTAAGAATTTTTTTAGTATTATATAAAAAAGTATCCTTTATTTTAATCAATACTAATTGTTCATTTTAATTGTGAGGAATTTTTTAAATTGTTTTGTGGTCTTTTATATGAGAGCCCAAATATTTTATAGTACTTAGTATATTGGACCATATTGTAAATTTTTTCAGTGATTTATATATAAAGTTATAGGTTGATATAATTTAGAATTGGAAAAATGTGGTAAGTTAAAAGTTTAAATTTGATCTAAATTGAAAAATCGAATTTAAACTTAAAAATGGTTTAGTTTGAAATTAAATAGGTTAATTTGAAATCATAAAGGGTTAATTTGACAGGAAGAAGCGTCAATTTGAACGGAAAAAAATCTAAGTTTTTATTAACCGGTCACATGGTGCCATTTTTCATTTCATTCAAGTATTGATAAATCCTCACATGTGTGTTGCCTTTTGTAAAAACAAGTTTTTAATTTTTTTAACCGAACAAACTTCACTGATTGAAAGTAGATCTTATGACAGAAAAATATAGTTTAATTTTTTCCAGGTTGAGTAGTTTTTGAAAACGCGAAGAGGGGAAAGACACAATTAATTTGGCACACTGTATGTGTATAAAAAATAGGTGTTCTGCTTTATTTAACATCAAACTTTTCAAAAGTGTTTATCTTTAATTTTTTTTTAAACATATTTTGTCATTACGTTCTGAAAACGTTTCGTTTAATAATGATAAAACTTTTTATTTTGTACTTTTTTTTTATTTGAGTTAGATCAGATGTTCTTGTAAATACACAAAAAATCTCAGGGTGTTGCGTTTGTTTTGATGAGGAGTGTATAAAATGCCTTCAATCAATAAACAGTTACAAAAGAATCAAGTAAGGTTTGTTTTTCAGAGAAAACCATTTAAGTTAGTACCACTTTTAGCAGATTAAAATAAAGTTCAATGGCATCCTTTATTTGTGCGGGATTGTTTGCTAGTTCGGAAGAAGGACGAAGGATAAATTTTCTCATTTAAAACAACTATATGTCGATTGCTTTATTACTCAAGTTACCACTCAAAAAAATGCACGGACGATTCAAACCTGCGTTGGATCCAGTAGTGAAAAAGAAAAAGTTTGATTACTTGCAGATGTAATATAGAAAAAAAAAAAGATTTTTGGCGTTGTCTCGACGGTCTATCTGCAAGCAATAAATTCTGATATTAGGAAAGTGCTTATCCTTGAAATTTCACACCCTTTGTAAGCGCATGGGGGCGAACGTGAGACGGAAAGAGAAATTCTATAATTGTCATTGGCAGGGTCGACGTTGACATTATTATAATAAAGGAGCGAGCGGACATGTTTTCGCTCTGAAAGTTTATATTCGGCTTTAAAGGCGTGGCACAATTGCAAGACAGGGAAAGTTGTAAGAAGTAAGTAACGAAGTACACATCTGAGTAGTTATTTCTGGCAACTACACTAGTCACGTGCCGTTGAGCTCCAAATGGTTCGCTGATTAAAGACGGGTCCAAAGTTTGAAATGGGACTCGCGACAGCCTTGAGAGAGCACACCATTAAATGTTGCGTTCTTACACAGTTTGCCGAGGATTTCTTTATCCGTCGTTACGTACAAAATCAGAACCCTCCAGGCGTTTTATTTGCCTACTAAATTCAAATTTACAAGTAGACCTTTTTCCCATCAAATTAACACTTTGTTAAATCCAAATACACATTTCTTTAAAGTGTTGAAAAACTTAGGACATGGTTTGAAAAATATGCATGTAAAGTGAAATTCGTTTATACATATGATTTTTTAAAATATAAAACAACTCAAGGAAAACCGCATAAAAATTAATGCCCATTAAAAAGAAACGATTTTTCCCTTAATATGATTAGTTTTTAATACACATGTTTAAAATCTAAAATATCATATAAAAATTAATTACAATTAAAATTAAAAATTATATGCAGTAAAACGTAAAGAATTAATTTGACAATTTAAAAAAATTATAAAATGGCTTTCTCTTCACTCAAATAACCCATCTTAACAACAAATTATCATTTTTTAATTTCAAATTAACCTTCTTTTACTTAAAAATATCCTTTTTTAACATTTCCAGTGAATCTATCTTTTTAATTTCCCATTAACCTTTTTATCTTAAAATTAACATTTTTTTACTTCAAATTAAAATTTTTAGCTTCAAATTAACATTTTTCAATTTCAAATTATAATTTCTTTTATTTCAAATTAACTTCACAAGTTACCGTGGTCGGCCTGGCCAATTAACTTCTTTCAGTTAATTAAAGTTTTTAGTTGAGTTTGTGTCACGAGCGGGATTCGAACCCACGACCTTCGGCTAGATACGCTTCTACTCCACCACTTGAGCTATCATGACGTCGATCCACTATATCTCAACTAAAAACCTTAATTAACTGAAAGATATTAATTAATTTACAACTAGTGAATGTAAAAAGTTAGAATGAAGTACACTTCACTACAGCTCACCGTGGCCATTTCATTCATTTGCCGCCGAGAATCAAATAAAGAACGCGACATTTGAAAAAATGGCAAAAAAAAAGTGGAAAAATTCAAAAGGTGATATAAGAAGTTGGTGTCCGAGTGGATCGAAGTGACGATAGCTCAAGTGGTAGAGCAGAAGCGTATCCAGGGGTCGTGGGTTCGAATCCAGCTCATGAGACTTTTTTATCTCAACTATAAACCTTAATTAATCGAAAGATTTTAATATTGATAATAAACTTGGGATCTCTCAAATTAACTTTTTTTCATTTCAAATTAACCGATTTGAACTTGAAAATAACCTCTTTTACTCCTAATTAACCATGCTTATCACCAAATTAACTATTTTTCACTTCAAATTATCATTTTTTTATTTCTCATTAAACTAATTGACTTATACTTTTAAGGTATATTCGGTATATATTTTGTAAATTATTCTTTTTTAACTTTAAAATTAACCGTTTTATCCATCAAATTAACTGTTTTAGTTTATAATTAGCACATTAATCTTCCAATTAATTTTTTTATATTTAAAATTAACCTCTTTTTTAACTTCAAATTAGCCTT
>CM077101.1:16349356-16379030 GCA_039619505.1 Cimex hemipterus
AATTAATTTTTTATATTTAAAATTAACCTCTTTTTTAACTTCAAATTTATTTTGTTTAACTGTAAATTAACCTTTATCATTTTAAATGAAAACTTCTTTAACTTTAAATTCACCTTTTTTAAGTACAAATTAATCATTTTTAAATACAAATTTACTCTCTTTTTTAAACCAGTACCAAATTTTTGGAATGGTATTAAATGTACGCATTAAATTTAAATCCGTACACATAGGCAATTAATTTTAAAAGATAAAATAACTGGTCTTTTAGAAGACCATATGAAAATTAGTTACAATTGTATTTAAAAGTTATTCAAAATTAAAAATAAAGCATTATCTTTTTAAATAATATGTGAATGTTTGAAAACATACCATGATTCTTGTGTAGACAAATTATTTTATGTTTAAAAAAAAAATTAAGAACCTAATTATTTATGTGTGGTGATTAGTGAGCTTTAGACGATAATTATTCAGGAATCGTGATAAAAACATGTTCTTTGTCATGCCAACGTTTCGATCTTTATTGAGATCATCTTCAGCGCCTGGAATTTACAAACATTGTTTAAATTTAACAAATACATTTATGATGTGTAAAAGTGAATTTACGCAATGCTAGAAAATATTAGATTAAAAAAAAAATGCGATACGATGGTAGAAAATTTTAGGATCAATCAAAGTATCGTCATTGTCCAACGTATATAAACATAAAACAGTAATATCTCATTGGCACTCACAATACGACCCGCAAGAATGGCCCACTTTGATTGAGGCTAAATTGTATAAATTCACTTTTTTTCACATCCTACGTGTATTTGTTAAATTTAAACAATGTTTGTAAATCCCAGCCTCTGAAGATGATCTCAATAAAGATCGAATGTTGGCACAATAAAGAAAATATTTTTCTGAATTCGTGATGAAGACCAGACCGCATCTCACGATTTCTGAATAATTGATAAAAAACGCTGAACTATACAAAAATTTGACTTGGAATATTTATATTCCTTACCATCTCTAATTTTCAAATTTGCGGAAAATATTTTTTTTTTTAAATAATAGTTTAAGAAGTTATTTTACAAATGACGTCATTTAATTATTGTTTTTAAACTGAAACGGTCGCCGGCCATTTCGCATAGAAAATAGGCTGAACATAAAAGACCTGACTTGTTTTAGAGGACTTGCAATACTTCCCTACGTATAATTGAATCTGAAATTGAATGTTGAAAACATTTCCGTCATTTTCCAGCCTAGTGCACCTTTTCAACGAGTTACCACCCGACACAATATCTTCGTTAAAAGAATTCGTACTATATCAAATATAAAGAGTATAAAAGACGTTCTGTCTATTCTCCAATTTCCAAAAAAGTAACGGATTGATTTTCAAACGCTCAATCATGCACGTCCCCCCGATTTCAATTTCCCTTTTGGACGATATAAAAACGATAATAATATTGATTCGGTACATATATTACAATTACCATTTCGGTTGTTCCCGAGAGTAGGAAGACATCGAAGCCACACCCATGATAAAACTGAGTTTAAGTTGTTCCGCTTTCAATAGTCTTCGAAAAAAGATAGTAAATAATAAATAATTCATGCTTGGATGAACGTACGATATCACTAATAGCATGAAGGGTAATAATAGGCAAATTACTCATCCCAAGGGAGAAACAGTGAAACTATTGATTTTTGATCAAACTGCACTAATAACACCTTGTTATATTATAACAATCCTCACGCCCACACCCACAGATACCTCGAAATGCGATTATGAACCGTTTCATAACTTTTCCTGGTACAAGTCCACAATTACTGCAATAATTAAGGAAAAACTTTTTTTAAAAATTTGACTAGTTTTCGTCGTCCGCTTGACCAATTAATATCTTTCGATTAATTAAGTTTTTTAGTTGAGTTAAAAAAGTGAGTGTTATGGTCGGGATTCGAACCCACGATCATTCATTATTTCTCACCAGCTTCTCGGCGTATTTAGCCGAAGATCGTGGGTTCGAATCTCGCCCATAACACTCACTTTTTTAACTCAACTAAAAAACTTAATTAATCGAAAGATATTAATTGGTCAAGCGGACGACGAAAACTAGTCAAATTTAAAAAAAAAAGTTTTCCCTTAATTATTGCAGTAATTGTGGACTAAGCTAATGAGAAATAATGAAGTTAGTTCAAATTTAAGAAGTTGGTGTCCGAGTGGATCGTGGTCCCTATAGCTCAAGTGGTAGAACAAGGGCTTATCTAGCCAAAGATCGTGGGCTCGAATCCCGCTCGTGCCATCAACTTTTTTCTTCTCAACTTAATAAATCGAAAGATTTTAATATTGATATTGATAATAAACTTGGGAACTCCTTTTTGATTTGAAGTGTTGCGTTTCATCAGGTTGAATTAATTATGGTCCAGGATAAATCAAATAAATAATGATTTAATTATTATCGAGGGTATTATCGAGCTCAACCTACACCTGTCATGCGCATTCGATGGACGCCATAGGCCTAGCCTAGGTGGGCCTTACCATTTGGTAATTCTCAGCATCCAAAAAGACGTAAATTCCATCAACGAATAGATACATAAAAATTCCCTAGACCTCAATCCGTCCAAAATCCCCGCGCTTATTATTGGGTCCAGGCAACTCCTCAATTCCATCCCCAGCATCCCACTTCTCACATTAAATAACCATCCCGTTCCCTTCTGCTCCTCGGTTAAAAACCAAGGAGTAGACATTGACCAAAACCTTCCCTGGCATCCTCACATTTCCCAAATTTCCAAACATTCCATCGCCTCCTTCAGCCCATTTCGTCGGTTCCGGCTTCTCTTACATTTTCTCCACCCGCAAACTCCTTGTATCTTCTCTTATACTTCTCTTCTTCGATTGGCAGTGTGGCATATGGTGGTCTAACTTAGGGAGAGGGAATTGTTGCGTAAGATTCGTGTTCGGCACCCCGAGTTCGTATTCCCAACTTTCCAAGCTCTACCACTCCTTCCGTGCCCAGTATTTACTAGGTTGCTTACTTTTCCAGTCCATCCTCACTCGTCGTCTTCCTTACATCACCCAATCTCACAAATTCAACTCCTCACATCACACTCGTGTCACCCACTCATCCCTAATTGACCTCACCGTTCTGCAAGGTACAACCCGTAACTTCGAAAAATCCTTTCTGGACCGAACTCTGGAACTCCCTTCCCCTTTCTATTCGTCATGCTGACTCCTTTACCTCCTTTAAATCCCACCAGGTATAAACACCTCCTCGCCCTCCCAGCAAAGACCTTACGTTAAAATTTCATATTTTTGTTTGACATTCTTTTTATTTTTTCTTATGCTTTGCCAAGATTTTTATTTGTTTTTATTCTTAATTTCATAGAAGGAACTTCCTTTATTTATGTCATGTACACTATTCTTACGGGACACCAGACCCAGAATCAAGTTCTTTTTCTTTTTCTTAAAAAAAAGTAGTATCACATTTCGTCTTACTTTAGTTTCCACGCAAGATTTCTCTGGATGCCCATGTTTAAAGTGAGGGAGTCGGGACACGAATGTAAACGGGAGCTTTCAATAGAACATATTTGAGAACATTATTTGGTATTAATTATGAATTAAAAAACGCTCCGGCATGATATTGTATATTATTTATTAATCATAGATGCTTTGCGATTCCGTTTTCCAAGTTTTACATTATAAACTGTAAATTTAAAGCTATTCTATCAGTTCAATTAGTGCACCCCATGGTTTATCGTGAACACCTACATATTAGTATAATTTGTAACGTTACCTCTCAGCGCGACTTAATGTTTTATGTTATTTATGTATGATGTCGAATTTGCAATTTACATCCAATGTAAGTAATACTTTGTTTTGCCCCCTGATGATATGGTACTATTTTTGTACACATAAACTTTCTGAATTGCATTATTTTCTCAGAATGTTTTTAAATTTTGCTTTAACGCAATCCAGAAATTCATCGAATTAATTTTCACAGGTTAAAATTTGTGTTTACCTAACGCCAAACATAAAATCAAAATTATGATCGGCTGAAATTGAGTTTCGAAATAATATCCTTGTTTGTAAATAACAGAGCTGTAAAATTTGTTAAGCTATTGTTCAGTTAAATCATACAATTGTATTTCTTTCTGAAAATTGCAGAAAAAAATAGCAAAAAGACAAAGAACAAACAATAAAATTAGGCGAACGCCGAGTAGACTTACCCGCAAGGCACAAGACGTACTTACAATTCTATACCTCAAGTTGTATTTTACTTGCATCTCTCCATCTTCATTGTGCCTTCTAAAGAATTGTTAACACCGAATGTAGGTTTAAAAGTAATATGGGCTTCATTTGTGTTTTTGAATTATTAAATGCAACACTAATTTCAAATGATTAGAGATCGTGAGATGGGGGGGGGTCTACGGCCTGGGAATTGTAAACAATGTTTAAATTATACAAATACATATTAGAAATTACTACGAATTTATATAACGATGTACGCAATATAGAAATTTTTTGTTTTAGTCAAAATATTTGTACTCACGAAATGAGTATGTTTTCTGTGTTGTGTAGCTGCTGTGTGTCATGTTGAGAGTGGTAAGCGGGGAACTCGAATACCAGATGCAACGCTACGCGACGTTACCAGATACCCGACTCAAATCCAAAATCCAATTATGTTTTTTCTTTCCAAAGGTAGATCGGGGATGTGGTCAGGAAGACAGAAACGAATTTAGTTTGTTGTCGAGCTTTCGGCAGAATATATCGCCTTCATCAGGACTTCGAAAAAATCGTTGTACTAAATGAATAGGTGCATGTGTGGATAGCGGATAGCCGGTAGAACCCCAGTTTCTGTCTTCCTGGCCTCGTCCCCGATCTACCTTTGGAAAGAAAAAACATATTTGGACTGAGAAGGCTGAACCACCAACCAAAATCCAATTTTCCATAGGATTGCATTACCCCCGAGCACATCTGCCCGATGCCACGCAACCCTACTCTACTCTACGCTCTGCGATCCCCACTATCCAGACTTTCGTCGGGTAGCATCGAGTACAGTCGAAGACAAAACAACCGGACACTAATATTTTCATTTCAGACTACATGTATTATTGTCGTTATGTTTATTACAACAAACCTATGCTAAAATAAACCAAATCAACCGAGATCAAAAATTCGTAAGTTTTTATTTAAAACAATTAATTTTAATGGTTTGGTAGAACATTGTTCAAAACACGGGAATAACATTTTTCGATATAATGATTTAACTAACAATTTATTACATGGATATGCTCATAAAATGTAACTAAAATTTTATTACACAATTTTGCTCATAAAATTTAACTGACAATTTATTTCATGGATTTGCTCATGCTCGTCGAGTAGCGTCAGAACAGGGTACTCATATTTTTTGTACTTTATTTCAAACTATGCATATGTAATTTTGTCGTTATATTAATTACAGCTTTCTTGTTTTAATATAAACTAAATTAAACGAAATAAATTTTTTTTCGAGATTTTATCAAAATTATTTAATTACGATGGTTAGGCAGAAAATTTATCAAAACACCTGAATAATTTTATTTAAAACAATTAAATTTAACTATATATTACACGGTTTTGTTCAAAATAATGCATGGAGGACAAAAGAGGCGTTGCGATTGTGATACTGATTTGTGATACACGCTGTGTGACTACGTGGCGTGCGCTTGACTTCGCAAAGATGTGCACACTGCACACCCTACAAAACGAGACAAAGCGTCGGGTAGCATCAGGTAAATGTTTTCCCGCTTTAGTGAAATATTAACGATTTATGCTTACACAAGTTTGAGGTTGAAGGAGTGGGGAAAAAACGGGAATAGAGAGTCATTTTTCTATGAGGTGAAAATGGCCGACAACGGAAAAAAGTAGTAATAGTTTGTCGTTCCGGCCTGATTAGCCTTTCAGAATTGTTATATACAGGATTATTAGGGAAATGGGAGATAAATTCTTGGAGATTTAGACTTTTTTGTATTATATGTATATTAACGATACTGGATTTGATTTATGACAATAGCGTAGCTGCAGCTGAGGTTGAACGTGTATGTTCCTTAAATGAAGCTGTGTTTATCTCTGTTGACGTAAACCATTTCCAAAGTTATCTCTGTTTTCTTCCTTGTTTAATATTTTTGCATTGGTGAACTCGAAATTCTGTTGGTGTTCAAAATGGTTGGTAGCCAGAGCTGTAGAATTTTTGCATACGCTGCATATATATGCTGTTTTTCCGTCTTATCCCGATAGTGGGATATAATTCCGGCTTATGCTCCCGGACGATTTATACAATTGGTTTTGTAAATTACATCATGTATATTCGACCCTGATGTAGGATCTTTAATTTTGGAAACACGTGTGTATGTGTGTGAGAGCAGCAATTGAGTAGAACAAATCATCTGCTGAATTTCCTAAATACAATTTAAAAGCTAAGCTTCTAAGTGACAGGTTAGAATGGAGATGGTTGATGACTAGATAACTGCATGGTAATAGTTTAGTTTTCCTAAAATTACTACAAAAGCTTGTTTCTTGTCGCTTTTGACACTTTTCGTCCTTAATTTAATTTGAACTTGCTCCGAATCCGTATGCTTTGCACTAGCTTCTATAGCTACCAGGTCCTAAGGATTTGCCAAACTATTGCCAGCAATCGTGTGGAAATACATAACATCCGTGCACAGCTCTTTTCTTTACAAACTTGCAAGATACGACTATAACCTGAACTACTAACGAATCAAGAGGAAACAGCGTTAGCGGCAAAATCGGTTATAAAAAAAGTCTTATGAGGTTAAATAGGACGGTGACCTTGAAATAGCGGAAACATTATGCAAAATTCCTCTAATACGATCTATTCCCGTTGTGATTCGGACGAAGGATTATTCTTGTGAAGTGGCGCCGCGGTAACGCTCAACCTCCTGCGGTCAGATGTTCCTATCTTTACTCATGGGCGTTGAGACCCCTGAGGATCTTTAACGACCGGACTTATCCCCAAGGGCACTTCTCAGACGCCTAGTATACTCGAGAGAACACCAGGAACATACGTACATGCATGGACTTGTCACGTCCCTTGGCCAGAGAGGTTGTGCAATACTAGCCAAGTTCAGTACTGCCCTGAAAAGGGCACGTCCGTCCTTGAAAAAGGCAATTTTTTGTTTCTGGCTCAGCCTTTGAGCCGTGTCTTTTACCACCCCCATAGAGGTAGAGAATGCACTCTGGTTCCAGTTGGCCGGTACACTCCAGCTACTGGATTTGTTGGCAAACCACGACCACCACAAGTCCAACCTCAATTATTAGAGGCTCTTGGATTTTCTATTTGCATGGTTCAGTACGACTGAACCCTACTTATGCATCCATTGCCTGAGAGGTGGAGGAGGGTGCGGGTTCAGTAACAGAGGAAGCCTCTGCCAAAGCAGAGGGGTGAGCGGGAGGGAAAAGGAAACGGGTAGGAAAGGTAAACAAGGTAATAGGGATAATGCCTTCATCTTTGGTTACCCCCAGGCACCAAGCTTGATGGCCGGACTTTGTCTGGACCCACAAGGAAGATGTCAAAAAAAAAAATATGCAGAGATGAAATTTTACTTCACTTATTTAATATTTTCGATATATTAAACGCCATTTCTCGATTGCCAATCTGTTCTCATCAAAGCTACTAACCGTTAAGTTCTTTTTAATAGTTTTTGTTTGCGATTTAGAAATCGCAGGCCTCGGAATAAATTATTTTAATTGTCAAAGGATCAAGGGGGATATATTTGGTTTGGGTAGTAAGCCGTTTCTACAAATGAGGACGTGGAAAAGCTCCTTATGCCAGGTGAGCTGGAATGCCAGATTTGGAAGGTCGCCGATCTCTCACAGCACCAGTTTACGAGGAACGGATAAAAAAGAAACCTCTACCTTTAGTAAACCGTCAATACAAATAAATAAAATACACGAATAAAACATTTAAAAAACGGTTAGTTCCAATCATTTTATTTAAACAAAGTAGTCTTGTAATTTAGTATTCACATTTTTTAACAACTACACAAATTTTACGGATGTTTCGGTCACAATTTCAGATCTGTAAATGCAAACAATCCTCTCCTATTGTTTCCGTTGTAAGTACTCGAACAACTAGTATAAAAACGAAAAGGATATCATTAAACACATCAGCATGGTGTGGGCGGCTAATTTGGCAGTGAAACTAATTGAGAAAGGATTAAAAACATATTGTTATAATGAGCGCATTTATTAGCGTGAATTTTTAATTTGAAATGGTATAATGGTGGAATCCTCCATCGGTTCTTATTAAGTATAATTTGTCTATAATGAGGGAGAATAGTGAGTAATCCATTGTACTACTTGAATAAATGATAAATTTAGCAAAAAAATTAAGTTAAGATTGACTGCGAGTGTAAATGCACCTACAATAAATGCATGTACTAGAGCTAAAATTACCTAACGACTTTAAAGGCCAGGAGAGAGAGACACTAACTAAGGAAACTGACAGAAAGACAATGGGGGTATTCACGATCTTTGTGTTAACCCTGTTAACTCTGTTAGGTCGTATTAGAGAAAAATGATGACGTAGACTTGTAAGAATCGGCCAGTTAACATTGCTCGATCTAACAGATCACGGCCATTGCTATCTGTTAGGGCGTAGGCGATCAACATGGCAGCCATGAAATTGACAGCTGTTTTTTGTTTACACGTATTTTTATTCTTATATCATTAATTACATCATACCAATACATTTCTTTTGTTAATTTCTGACCTGTTATCATACGCTCATTCATAATTGAACCATCCCATATCCTATAAAGTTGTAGGCTGTTAGACGTTAGAATACAAGTTATATATGTCGCACGAATTGAAGCGTGTCATTCTTTAGTAATTTTCGGATGCATTTCCTGTTTTGCTAACCTCTGGAATCTTATTTACCAAAAAGAAAACCAAAACTTAAAACACCTTCAATGACTGTTCTAGCTTTATTTTTAGTTCTACCAATCGCCACGCGCAGCAGTGCAGAATAATTAACGTTTAACATGCTAAAAAAAGAAGGTGGTGTTCACGATCTTACTGAACTTTTTTTACGAGCTAACACGAGTTAATAACTGCCAAACTCGTGAATACCTCTAATAACAAGAATATAGTTATACAATATCTACAGGTCAATTAGTTTGTACTGTACGTTCACAAAGATGATAGTACATTCAAGTCTAATTTTAAAAAATACTCCTAGTTATTGAAAAAGGTATTGGAATGCAAAAGAGCAGAATAGAGCTTCCAACGAAACAAAAAATCTTCATGAACAACTTATAAATTCACGATATTTGTAAGTTGTTCATGAAGATGTATATCACTTGATGCATTTTTAACGCTTTCTGTACTATAGTTTCACAGAGGTTTTTAGTTAAAATAAAAAACGTCAATGGCAAGAGCGGGATTCGAGCCCACGATCTTCGGCTAGATACGCCGCTGCTCTTCCACTTGAGCTATCGTGACTTCGATGCACTCGGACACCAACTTCCCATCTCAACCATACCTTTTGAATTTTCCTGAATTTGAATGAGGATATTAGGATCAAGTGGAGGTTGGATAGAGAGGAAGATGGATTATGTGGACTGGAAAAGCGCAGAAAGCGTTAAAAACTCATCCGTGACATCGAGGAAAACGACAACTTCTTGGTAGTAACTGCAAAAGGCTAACAAAGTGAGAGTTTACGCAGTTCTTTCCTTTTATGTCGTCGTGTATGAGGAATAAAGGTCGGCCGTTTGGTCCATCCCTAGGTAGCGGATAACGTTTTCTAGAAGGTGTAATAAATTGGACGTGATGCAACGTAGGAAAAAGGTTATTTATGTTTTGGGATTTTGTGGTGTTGAATTTCATTCGGCATTTTTAACTATTGTTCAATAGATTGGACTTGGAGGGTGAATTAAGACGGGGCCGGAGTTAGATGATCGAAAGGAAGTGTCATCGCGATATGTTAGGGTCGTGGTGTCGGGATGGTAATGGATATCAGCTGTGTAAACAGAGAACAGTATATAGGGGCTAAGCTACCGATGGAACTGATCTAAAATCTAAAGCAACTATCGGTCGTTGATTGTTCACAAACATCCCCACTGCCAGACTCGATCGAAAGCGTGACAGAGCATTGCGCTGATTTCCTAGTTCTCAAGGAAAGATGGGCTGTTGTCTAACGTTGACCAGTAGAATGGTGATGCTTAAATCCAAATTAATGTTCGATGATGATATCAGAAAATTTGAGCATGGGGAATATTTGGTTACAAGGTTTTCAGGGAGTTTAGAAAAAATTGGCAGTAAACTGATTTTATGGTAGGGATTTGGAAAGTGGTGTAGATTTTTGGTTCCGAGATTGGGTGGGCCATAGAAAATTTCAATTGTGACAAAAGGTTATAAAAGATGAATGATAAAACAGGTAACGAGGACGAATATAAGAACTTTCTCTAGGTAGTAGAATATAGAGATCTTGTAGGGAGTCCTACAATCCTAAATTATGATATCTAGCAAGCATTTTTATAGCACCCCCCCCCCGTGGCCAAACTGTTAACAGGACAATCCCGATCGTGATAGTGTACAAATATGTTTTCCCAAAATGATTTTAAGAGAGGTAGACGAGGAGAAACCGGAGGGGTGTAGAAGCGGTGTTGCAGGACACGGTCATAAATAAGAGCGGGCGAGATATAAACAAGGGTAGAATTAACAAGGACCGTCTGACCGGTCAATTACATCCCTCTGTCACTATCCGCCACCCCACCTCCCCGCCGACACCACGTCAACCCTTCACCCTCGCAACGTTTTTACGCTTATTTATGCTCACATAACCTCTATTTTTCTGTCACATCCTCTCAAAAACGCTAATTATTTAATATTTGTCGAACATATGAGGAAACTGTTAAATTTATTTATTTTTTATTAAACACATGAAAACCTCATATAAAGTTGCTTTATTGGTATATTCTTTAATCAAATACCACCTAGTATAAGTTTCTATTATTTCTTTTATAGATAGCCAAGCTTAACAAAGAAAAGGCTTTAAACTCAACATGAAGAATATAAGAATTCCATTTAAGTAAAATTTTTTTTTTCATGTAAATGAGTCAACGACTATGAGTGACGACAAATGACGCCGGGAAGGGGCAAAACCTCCGTGTTGGTGGAAGGAATAGAACAGTTGCGTTATGCAAAAATAAAGAACCCGTGTGAAAAATTGTTGAGACAACTTGGTAAAGAGAAGATCAAACCAGTGCGTCTAATATAAAAAAAGATGCGGTGGAGATGGAAATAAGGTTGGTGTTGAAAACTTTTGGCGGTTGAAGAAAAATAACAAGGACGTCAAACGACAAGAAAGGAAGTTGCCACTCTTGTGGAGCTGGAAGGAAACACAGTGACGAGACTACTTTCTACAAGTCCCATGGTAGTGGAAAAAATAACAACTTTCAAACAAAAAGACGACGATGGTCGTCCAAACATCGTGGTGGTTGAAGGAATAGAGCAGGAACGTCACGAGGCAAAAGAAAAAGAAAGTTGCAAAACCATCGTCAAAGCACATGATGGAAAAAAAAGAACTATGACGTCAAATAACCAAAAAAGTGTGAAAGGGCTCTGCCATCGTCAACACGTCAGTGGGACAAAAACAAAATGATTTCATTTGTGTTGAAACAATAGTTTTCAACAAATTTATCGTGATAGAACCGAATAACAAAAACGTTACACGGTAACAAATCCGGGGGCGGTGAAAGAAAAATAATAATGATGTTACATGACAAAAACCGGGTCGCTACTCTCGTCTGATCGCGGGGCTGGAAAAAACAGTGAAGAAAGAAAAAGAACAATGAAGTCATTTGTGAAGAAAAAGACGGGAGTAGTCAAAACCATGGAATTTAAAAAAACAGTAGCATCATGGGTAAAACAAATACAGGTTTGATCACAACTTCATTGAAAATGATGTCACACGACAAAAAGGGTTCCCTTTATGTCTGTATGGAGCAGCAAGGAAAAAATAATGATGTTATACACCAAAAAATTAGCTCGTGGTTTCAACATTGACGCGCAAGCCCATGGGATGGATGGAAGGACTAACACACTTTTGAAACTAAAAACAAACAAAACCAATGACCGAAAAAAAAAACGTGCAGGACACTAACGTCTACAGAAACCTTGGTGGGGAAGAACAGAAGAATGACGTCACATGTCAAAAACAAACGTAAAAGAAGAATGACCTCGTATTTGAAATAGAAAGAGGAGATGGAAAACTTAATCGTCTGAACTGATGTTGACGATCGGACGGGGAATGAGCGACCAAGGGATCCGTAGACCCAAAGAACTCGCCACTCGGTTCGTAGGAGTGCGGATGGCGTAATCCATTACTCATTCTGAGGAAGACAAAAAGCCGCTAAATATAAACACAAAAACGTCCAAATTTCACTAATCAGAAAGGGCAAATATTGATCCGAAACAACACTCGACTTCACATTACAAAGTACAGAGAAGATTATTGAAACTTCCATATCTGCGAGACTCACATGGACATTCTCCGACCGATTTTAATTCGATTAGAAAGTTTATATCCATTTTTTTGAACTGGGTTTTACACTTTTATTTAAATTGTCACGGTTAAAATAAATTGAAGAACACGCTTATTTGATTAATTAATACAGTTAATTTTTTATTACTCTCTTATATTCATAATATTCGTAAAGCCTTTTACAGCCCAATAATAAAAGCACGAGAAAGATTACTGGCAAATATTTAAACTTCATTATAGCAAGCCAGAGAGATAAAGTATGATGATTTGATCATGTATATTTTTAATTTAGTCGCTCAGGAGAAGTCGTCAAATATTGTTCTGATGTTTAAAAATGAATACGTTTGACAAAATTCGTATATGTAGTACATATAAAAAATAGGGTTTTTGAAATAAACGACTGAGTTACTGCAAATTTTCGGCGAATACCACCGGGGGTCTCCTTTCGTACGAACCGGCTACTTTTATTGTACACAATGATATCAAAATTAGTTAATTTTTACAGTTAATTATTCTTTTTATGTAAGGTCTTTCATGAGATAAAAAGTGTCGTTGTCACGTGAAGGATTCGAACCCACGACCTTCGGCTAGTTACGCCGCCGCTGAAAAATAAATATTAATTAATCGAACTCTCTGTTGTCTGCGAATCGGTGAATAGTAATATTCATGCTCAACCGGTTTATCGCTTCGACACTGCGCCATCTTCATTGAGGAATAGTTAACAAACCCGCGAATGAAGACGAACCCTTACGAATGACCCAATGCTAGATCAGCATGAATAGTACTGTTCAGTGGGTAGTCACTCATGTTTATACTTCGATCACAACTTTCACTTGATTTTGCCCAAATAGATTTTTTTTTTTTTTTTTTTTTTGAAGGGAGGATATGATAAAAACGAACTTTTTGGAAATTACAGCCCATAAATTGCCGGCATGAATTACGAGAAAGGATGCACTAAGTATTCAGTGAAATTGACAATAGCACGGGCTTTATGAAAAGATCAAAAAGAAATAGCTGACATGTGACTATAAATTCGGAAGGCAATTTGAACTTCTTTAATTTCAGTATAATTTTCTATTTTATACACAATTCATCGCTTATCGTTTGTGAAATGAAAGGAAAAAGTGGACACCCTTAATATTTTTAATTATCTCTTACACAGTTCTACATTGATTATCTGCATTTTTAAATTGATTTATTTAGGTTTTGTCAAACAAACAAAAAATAAATGCAACAGCACTGGCATTACTCCGTCTGTTTGGTTGACCTCTTCACATTGACAACAAAAAACCATTTAATCATCATCTATATATATAAGGTATAAGTCAGTGCAACGAGCGGGATTCGAACCTACGACCTTCGGCTCAATACACCTCTGCCTCCCACTTGAGCTATCGTGACCTTGATCCACTCGGACACAAACTTCCCGCCTTTTGAATTTTCCCTCCTTTTTTCCATTTTTCAATTATCCCTTAATCAGGATGCGATTCTCGGCGACAAATGAAATGGAAGTGAAACTTAACTTTAAATAAACTCAGACACCAACTTCCTATATCAACCCCACTATTTGAATTTTACCACCCTTTTGCTATTTTTCCATTATTCGCGCTATTGACTTTTTTTCATCTCAACTGAAAACCTTAATTAATTGCAATGTATTGATTGGTCGAGCGGACCACGAAACTAGTGAATTTATAAACTAGTTTTATTATGATTGATAGCGTGAGGGTGAAAGGAATTTGTTTTCCCCGAGAAAAACATAAAAATCGCATCTTTTCGCGGGAGTGAGAAAACCTGCTTGTGAGTCATTGAATTCCATTTATGGTTTTCTCTCCCCGATTTTTGTTCTGTGTGCTAACGACCTACCCAAACACATTTTTCATCAGTCACTAATTTTTCAGCCAGCATTTAAAATAATTGGAAACCGATGATAATATCGTTTCATTCTCATTTTAACAAGGTTCCATAAACCAAGGAGTAACTAGGCATTACGTCAGGATAAAAGCAGGCAATACTATGAGTTTTTTTGTTGTGATTTTCCTCCTGAGGTCCGTGGGTGGATGGATACAATGGTCACCAAGGATTGGAGGAGTTCCCACCTGAGCACTGCAGCTGTTCAGCTTATTGTACTATACCCTGGCTCCATTTTTGGGGGAGGGCTCACAACACGAAGTGAACTCAGCCGCCGTTGTACCAGTGTTCTTCCATCGAAGAAACTCATTTTTGAACGGGGTTGGGTCCAAATTCAGGGTCGCTGAGATCCAGTCCCGCCCCTTCCATTGATGAGTGCCGTGTCAATTTGTTTTATTAATTGCGGCCACCGGTCCCCTTCGGCGTCAGAAAAATTCCAGAGGCGACGGTGGGGATCGAACCCACGACCGCGGGGTCAACTAGCCGAGAGTCTGTCGCCTTAAGGACTCAGCTACCGCGACCCCCTGAAGTCCGTGGGTTGATGAACCTCTAAAAGATACCGATCATTTTGTTCTGTCTATCCTTCTTAATTTTTGTCACTTTAAATTTACATTCCTATTCCCTGTAAAAATGTCCCAAACCTGGTTTACAAACTTTTCTCTTGTATCCTCTTCCTCACTCTCTATCACCCCTTCTCGTTCTTCTCATTTCTCTCTCACTCCACTCGCAAACACTTTTCTCTCTGTATCTCTTCTCTTTTTTCTCCCCTCTCCTCCCCTTTGACTCTCCTCTTTCTCTTCTCAGTCTATCTCTCTATTTATCTGTCTTTCTAGCACTCTTGTTGACTCACTCACTTTCTCTCTCTCTCCTTATCCTCTCTCTATTCTCTCATTTACTCTTTCACTTTCTCTCTTGCTCTCTGTCTCTCTCTCCTTTCTCTCTTTCTCTCGCTCCTTCTAATTCTCTCTCACTCCACTCGCAGACACTTTTCTCTCTGTATCTCTTCTCTTTTATTCTCCCCTCTCCACTCCCTTAGACTCTCCTCTGTCTCTTCTCTGTCTTCTCTGTCGCCTATCTTTCTATTTATTTAACCATTTAACTTATTAAATCCATTATATTTCGTCGTTTGATTGACTAAATGACATCTTTCAATTAATTAATCTTTACGTAAGGTATTTGTTGAGATAAAATAATTAATTGAAAGATGTTATTTGATCAATCGGACCACGAAATACAATGAATTTACTAAATATATATTTGTATATTTTTCATATTACATAAATTCAAAACATTAAAGAAACAAATAAATACTTCTTCACATTATATATATATATATATATAAACTGTCAAGACTTTGAAATGATTTCTAATAATTCACAAGATTAATAAAAAAATTAAAAATTAAAAAAATAAAGCAGGAAAATATACACTTGAGACTCTTGGTTAAATATCGAGAATGGCTACATCGGGCCAACTAATATGGAATAATATGACACACGGGTAGTTTTAAACTGGTAGCGCTATGTTCTCATAATAAGAGTCCGACGTAGGAAACATTTTTTCTAAAAAAGAAACACACAAGAAAATGACAAAAAATATCCGCCGCCCTTTTCCATTGAAATATCTAAGGTGATAACATTAAGTAAACATACAAAATAAAATATGACAAAACATAGTAGGTAAATCACATTAACGCGAATGGCGATATGTTTATTGCCTGAGAAATAAACAAGTTGGACCTCTTAACGAACGTTAACAGCCGTTGTACACTGCACGAGCGCATGAAAGTAATTTCGCCTAAGATACTTATTAACTCAGTTTGAAATAGAAACTCCCCCAAGTCGCCTGTGGAAAATTGTTATATTAATTCCTCGATCCGACCATTGGTAACAATGATAATAATGAATGTGTCATTTTTTCCGTCTAGTATTTTCCTTTTGCTTATGTTGATTGAGTGAATGTATTTATTAGAGTAAATGTGTACTCGTAATATCGAGAGTGTTGGAATATCATTAGATATAATTGTTGCCCACCACGATAGTGAATTTTGAATCCTCTGATCCAATTTTTGGAGGAAATTATGATTGATGCTTTATTGTATATTGTACAAACATATAGGTCGTTATGTTTTACCTTTTGTTTATATTGCGCGCGAATGTATTTATTAGAGAAAAATGTAGGGTGAAAAGGCGATTGTGAGATATTGTGTACTCGGGGGCATTGGCTCAAAAGAAAATTTGCTCAATGTGTCCATTGAATTGGGTGTCATTACCTTCATATTGAGAGACGGGAAAATTGGGATTGAACATGTCTGCGCGTATTTGAACCTGTGACACGGTTTTTTGTGGTAACACGGCCATATAGTATGCAGCATTTAGCATTATTAGCACATTGTATAGTATTTAGCAGATAACTCATTTTGTTTTCCTTATTTTGTATATTGTGGTGGAATGTATTTATTAGCGTAAATGTGTGTTGAAAGAGGGCCGATTGTTGAAGGTTGAGCACCCATACCCATAGGGAGGAACTTCATAGAAATGACACACGATATGACAATTGTGCTGGCACAGGGCAACGATTCGTTGGGTTGACCTTGTAGCAGTGTCATTATGTCCATCCCCAGGGATTCGAACCCACGACCTTCGGCTCAATACGTCTCTTCTCTAACCGCTTGAGCTATCGGGACTTCGAACCACCCACACGCTAACTCCTTATCTGAACCTATAACTAATTTTCCCTGCTTGCCATATTTTTAAATATCACGTAATCAGATTTCAATTCTCGGAGAATAATGAAGTGGATAAGGGTGCTGTTAGAGTATTAAGCACTTCCGCAACTATAAGAATACACATATTACATATGCATATTTAGCAGTCATAATTGCTCTAGTAATTATTTTTTTCACTAATTTCAATTTTGTCTATAGTATTGGTGGAGATGGACAAGCTAGTGTCACGAGCCGAAAGTCGTGGATTCGAAACCCGCTCTTGTCACAAACTCAACCAAAGTCGCTAACTCGCAACTTTCGACTCAACCGAGGTTTCAATTTGGATAAATCGAAAAAAATTAATTTTAAACGTTTTTTTTTTACAATTTTGATATTGCCTTAGTTTTATAAAGTATTTGTGGATATATGGACCAAATTGTAAGAAGATTGACACACGAAATCAATTTGAAGTAGAAAGAAACCAAGCTCGCAACTTTCGACTCAACCGAGGCTTCAATTTGCATAAATCGAAAAATTTGGTTCAACTCAATCTTAGATAAAGTATAATTAATTAAGCAATGATTAAGACTGTCAATTATGACTAATAAATACATAAAAGGATGAAAAATATGTATTTCAAATTTGAAGGAAAACGTTTGTGATTGCTTCGAGGTTGAAGGAAAATCAAAGCTATCATGTGAATGAGAAGTATTCTGTATATTCTTTTTCTACGGTTGAGTTCATTGATTTTATTCTATATTGTAGTCGAAAGTTGAAAATCGAGTCTTCTTTTAAGGAGAGTGTTTCAACTACGAGGTTTTATGAACCCTCGGGATGCCAACGTTTTTTTTTTTTGTTTTTTTTTTTTTTTCTTTTAAAGCCCATTTGTAAGTATGTCGGGTTCGAATGCAGGGCCGCTGGATTCGAGCCCGGGACCTTACAGTGATGAGCGCCGTATTTCTAAACCGTTGCGGCCATCTACGCCCCGAGATTAAAAGTCTTTGTAACATCTTTCAGTTGATATAATTCTAAAGAAACATGAATGCTGTGCTAAGAATAATATAAATAAACAGACTACGAAAACCAGAAAAAGGTGTTGTGTGAAGTATAATTTGGCGTTGTCATTCACACTCCACTTGACGGCCTCCAGGCTAAAAGGGGCGTATTAAGTATCAGACGACCAGTTTACAATGAAAGAACGATATTGAAATCCGCCAATACAGCCGATCTTTCCTGTACGTGAGAGGAGGAAAACGGTTATCACTTACGGTTGGCTCACCCGGGAGAATGAGTGTTGGCGATTGGTACCATTTTTATCTCTTCAGAACCCGTATCCGTTGAGTATTATCTATCAGATTCGGTGAAGGGTTCGGCCTGCTTTCTGTCACGGCGTTTAGTAAATACATTATTTATACTAAACGGGCTATGGAGGGGAAATTTAAAACGTATTTACTAATTTAAAAACATTTAAAATCCCCTATTTCTATATATTCCTGGATTGGAAAGTAAAATGAACTATTTCATCGTGCCAGTCCAACATTAGAAGTGGCGCGCTTGACATGCCAATCCAGCTAGAATGCGTGGACCAAAATGTTTGGTAACGACCAAATTTTAGGTTCATTACCCGCAGTCAAAATCTGACAAAACTTTCGTTTGATTCAACTGTTCAATCATTTTAAAATTAATGCCAAGTTCACATCAAATCATAAACAAGAGTCAATCAATGTCATTTATTTTTAAATTCAGATGGATTATACTTATTTTGTTCTGAAATTATTGGCTGTTTCAAAATCAAATCAATGTGAAAAAAAAATCTTCAATCTACGCTTTTGTTTTAATTTATATGGAAAAGGGTTTAAAGCCGGCCTTTCTCTTCCTCGGCCCAGCCGACAACTAAATCTCTTCTCGTAGTGACTTACGATCACATCAGCGGCCACCCCCTGCCACCCCCGGTAGTCAGCGTTTGCGCATTTCATTACAAACACTTTTCGGAAAAGTGGCAATTAATTTTAAAATACTCCCACATTTTCAATATTACATCTTTGAATACGAATGCTAGATTTTGTGCTTTTTATCTTTCCTTTTTTTAAATTATATTTCGCATTAGTTTGCGTTATAAATAATAGTCACAATGTTAAAGATAATTGTAACCTGCGGAATATACGCGATGCGAGGTTGCCCGGCGTTCAGAGAAATCTTACTCCTCCTAGTTGGCGGATGTAATTTTGGCTCCGTTCAGATAACCAATGCGAGAGAAGGAATGCCACCCGTTATGGGAGACGTGCTTGAGCGGGGCAGCGATTATCTTCGTCCACTGTTCTGCTACCCACAGGATCACCTTCCTTGTGGGCTCAGCAAAGTCCGACCATCAACTGCTGCCTGTGGGTAATCAATGATGGAGGCAAATTTCCTCCCTTACCTTCTTCTATATCCTTCCTTTCCTAATTTTCCTTTCTCTTCCTTACCTCCTATGCTTTGGCAGAGACCCTCTGGGTTACTGAACCCGCACCCCTCGGGCAACGGGTTCATCAGTAGAGGTAGAGGTAGTGCATCATTTCGTATGAACACCCTCCAAGCGGCTCTAGTAATTGAGGTTGGACTAGTGGTGGTCGTGGTTTGCAAATTATACATTAGCTGGAATGTCTCATAGGCTGTGCCAGAAATACAAGATTGCCTTTTTCAAGGCACATATACACATACCTCGCTAATCAAGGAATGTGACAAGTCCATGCATGTAAAATCTTCCTGGTGTGCACTATGAGAACACTGGGCGTCTGGGAAGTCCTGTGGGGGATAAGTCCGGAGGCTAAAGATCCTCTTGGGTCTCAACACCCATGAGTAAAGATGGGAACGGTCCGCTGTTCCGATTTTGAAATGGTTGTTCTATTGTATATACTACTGATAGTTTTGAGACCCTACGGTGAGAGTGAATGTATTTATTGGCGCGAATGGGTAGTGTAAAAAGGCTGATGGTGGAATATAGTGTACTTCACCACCTTAACTGTGTCAATGTTATGGAAATAGGAACTAATGTATTCAAGAGTGAGTAATTTCGTCGGGTGCTGCAATGACTTGAGTGTGAATGAAAGAGCTGTTGGCAGACCCGAGAGCCACTATGGTCAAGACACGGGCTGCCAACACCCGAGGTGAATGATTCTCGAGGCAAGCTGGTATTTCATTTTAAACAACAAAATTTCGATTTAGCGCTGGACCGCGAAAAGTGATACGTTTAACTCTGTATACGCCTAAATAATAATTAATTCTATCCTGAGAACGCAAACACAAGTTATCAACTTCAGGGGAAACGTTTACCACAGACTTTGTAAAAAGAAAAGAAAAATTGTAAATTGTACAATTTAATTTAAGTTAGATGTAATACCCATTCTCCGATTTTCCCTTAGCGATACTATTTCTCCCTCATTTCTTACAGCAGCTGGAGTGCCTCAGGCATCCATCATGGGCCCATGTCTGTTTACGCTGTTTTTCAACGCTACGTCTAATATAAAAACCTGCCACTGTACGCGCTGAAATAGTGGTATTTACATTCTCCCAGAGGTGAAGTAGAATTGCTGAACGACTTAACAAAGATATTTTTAAAAACTAAATCGCTCCTGTTACCGGTGGAAGCTATTAATTATTGCCAAATGGCAAGCAATCCTGTTCACAAAGAAGAACCCCACATAAGAGTGACAATTACGTAAGAGTCCAATTTTATAGTTTGCAAATCTAGAATTAACAATAGAAGAATCATTTGTTTTTTTATTTCATTGCATATATATTTTATTTTTAATTAATTTCAATGCGATTTTTAGTTTTTTTAATGCTTTAAAGAAAGAGTTAATATGAAATTAGAAAAGCCTATTCAGAAGATAATACAGGTTAACCCAAGGTATGTAAGAGTTCAAATTTCCTGTTTAGAAAATTTTCGAATTAACAATAGAAACATTTGAACTTACTACAATAATTTCATGGCAACAAGTTACCTTAAAAATTACCGAGTGCATATGACAATCGTACGAAAGAATCTTCTTGAACTATGGTCAGAAGTGATTTTAATAACCCTTTTTACCTTGTGAATAAACACTCCATGGAGTTTTTTCCTTTTGTTTAAAATTTGTAGAAGAAATAAACCTACCCAAGTCATCCTTACGCAACAATTTAGAGAAATGAGGAACACTTTGAAATGCCTCCCTCCCGCCCCAGCGAACTCCCAACAGTTTTTCACATGGCACTATATAGCCCGAATTTCAGTGAGAAAGGCAAAATGTCTTTCCTTGTCTTCTCCGCATCCGGAAGTGAATTTTGAACTATTGAATATGAAATTCGACTGTTTGAAGACAAAAAAAAAGCATAGCTAGCAACGATTTCTTTTTGAGCTCTAAGCACGTACCATTTAACCAATATTTAACAAAATGTGGTCAACTGCCGCCAACGCAAAAGGGTGAAATTCGTATCATGATGGAATTTAAAAAAAAAAAACAGTGCGATGTAAGCAGAATTTGAAATTAACAACAGGCAGTACATTTATTTCCCGATTTCTGGTAATCGCGGGGTTCGTATGGTTCCTTTTTGACGTAAATTGTTCATCCCTGGGATAAATCATCCCAAAAATCTTTCAACTGATGTTTGAAACAAATATCCTCACACAAAAAAATTTGTTTGAATACAGAAATCATCTTTCCACGATGTTGTGATAAAATAGACTTAATTTATTATTATATACATTGATTTTTAATTATTTTTTTTACGATGGTTCGCATCAGCAAATGTTATATCAACCCTCGAGGTGCCCGTGTTTTTGAAAAAAAAGCCCATTTGTAAGTATGTCGGGTTCGAATGCAGGGCCGCTGGATTTGAACCCGGTACCTTACAAGCGATGAGCGCCGTGTCAACGCCTAAACCGTTGCAACCACTGACGCCCGCCCCGTTTATATATTTTTTATTTATTTTTTGGGTTTTTTTTTAACGAAGGTACTGATTTACGTTTGTATTCGGGGTTCATATCACGACTAGGCTAAACCCGAATGACAGTTAGGTAGTGCGGAAGCGAAACGCAATGAGCCATTGTATTTTAGTCCTAGAATGATGGGGCTTTCCAAACTGTTATCCCATCCCCGCCAAGGCGAACATCGAGAAAAATTAACAATTAAAAAAGAAACCTAGAATAAATAAAATTATATACTAATAAGATTGAGTAATAAAACTCAGCAACAGACTCCAGCAAGCCGAATATTTTGGCATTTGCTGCATTAGGAGGAAGTGGTTTGAACATTTCTCCCAGTGTTCAGGATTAGGCATGTTCAATTTTTGCAAACCTCAGAATAGTTACTTGTCAAAAAGCCAGTTGAAGTGTAATACAAAAAAGTGTGATTACCACTACAGCTATTTGATTTGGGATTTATAGAGGTTGACGAGGGGGTCGGTGTACCCGCCGATGCTACCCGACGCAAGTCCAAAGTCCAATTTTCCGTAAGATTGTATTACCCCCGTGCACATCTGCCCGATGCCACGCAACGCCCTACTCTATGCTCTGCGATCCCCACTGTCCTGATGTTCGTCGGGTAGCATCGAGCACAGTCGAAGCCAAAGAGCCGGTCACTCATATTTTTAATTCAAACTACATGTATTATTGTCGTTGTATTTATTACAACTCATTTATTTTAATATAAACCAAATTAACCGAGATCAAAAATTCATTTGTGTTTTAAAAAAATGTAATGTTTTGGTAGAAAATTGATCAAAACACCGGAATACTATTTTTCGATATAATGAATTTAAAAATTTATTTCATGGTTTTGCACATAAATTTATATCATATTCTTCGGGTAGCGTCAGAACAGGACGCTCATATTTTTTCTAGTTTATTTCAAACCATGCATATGTACTTTTGTCGTTATATTAATTACAGCATTCTTATTGTATTATAAACAAAATTAAAAGTGATTAAAAATTAATATATTTTTATAAAAATTATTTAATTTGTTGGTAAGGTAAATGTCTCAGACAGAAAGACAAAAAGAAAATGATGGAATAATGGAATTCACTCATTGGACATAGACAATCCAAGAATCTTCTAATTTTGTTAGTAATGAAATCACAGGATGTGTCAAAGAAAACGGGAACAGACTGCCAATCTTAACAGGACACTGCAGATTAAATGTACACTTAAAGAAAATTGGAACAATCCAAGATGGCACATGCCGATTCTGCACAGAGGCACAGGCGACACCAACACATTTACTAACACATTACGGACCTACATGAGCCCGCAGGAGGAAACGTTTTTGGGATGTGTAATGTGACCATAGAAGAGCTTCAACCACCGAAACCGGGATTATTAATCAAATTTTCTGATGAGATACGACTCATCGATGTGCTTTAGGCGAAGAACGGGGAATACAATAGCTCTTAAAGAGTGTAGTATACCATACCCTGAAAAAATTAAATCTATATGATGGTTAGGCAGAAAATTTATCAGAACACCGGAATAATTTTATTTAAAACAATTAAATTTAATTATTAATTTATTACATGGTTGTGCGCAAAATACTGCATCAGGAACAAAAGAGGCGTTGCGATTGTGATACAAGCTGTGTGACTGAACGTGGCGTGCCCTTGACGTCGCATAGATGTGCGTTACCTACCAAAACGTGGCAAGGCGTCGAGTAGCATCGGTAGCGTCGCATTGCGTTGGATCGGGAGTGTTCCCCTCTTTATTCTTGGTATGTGATTTGCGCGAAGGTACTTACAAGCAGTTCATTCGTTCCAGTGAAATTGCGTCACCATTTTGAGGTTCATTTCCAGAAGACGAGGAGAAATGTGAAAACCACTTCCTGCTAATGCGACATACGCCAAAATATTCGGTTTTGTGAAGGATATTTTTACAAATAGTGAAATTCCATATGCAATGGATGGTGCAAAACCGGCCGGAAGATCGGAGAGATTACTAAAATTAAAACATAAATCGAAGCACAACAGCAGTAAGTGTTTGCACCACAGACATGCTTTAGCTATGTGTCAAAGCCGGCCTCTTTTAAGAAATTTTGCAATGTTTGGACGATTATTTCCATCATTCGTTTCATGGTAATCCATACAGAAGTGAGAAGGCTGTCTCGTGCTGCACTTGATTCCACAATTACAGGAATTACATTCTGAAGTCTCATCACTGTTTATGGACCACAACTTCGAAATGTTCAACGTTTTCAATAATGATAAGTGGCAATGCATATTGTCGTATTTATGAGATATTTTCGTAAAAATACATGGGATGAGTTTTTCTTTGCAATAGAAGAGTATCACAACTTTCGAAACTAATAACCTAATGACAAAGTTCTTAGCCTCCTAACTTCAGACATCCGTCTCAGCTATCAAAAATTTAACATATACAATTTGTGCAAGTTAAAACAAGCTCACTCTTACCATTAATTTATTAGTAATTAATATTCAAATTGTTATTTTTCAAATTGCGTCGAGTTTTCCCTACCTATTGATTCCGTTCCGTTGAATTTGATTTTTGCGTTTATAAATAAAATTAAGTATGTTATCTAATGTTTGTTTCCATTGTGATATCCCCCTTAATCATCTAATTAATAATTAGGGACTGGCTAGTTGGTAAAAATTTAATTTGATACATACTACAAGCACCTAATTTTAAATACTTCAGTTAGCGGGTTCTGCCCCTACCCAATTGAATAAGAATAAGTATTCTTATCAAATGTGTCGAAGGCCTTTCCAAAACAGTCACTTGTTTTATTAGCAAAAATCATGCAATATTCGAACAATGAAAATGTCTGTTAGCCCGTCGAAATTTATAGATTTACCATTTTATCTTGGCATTGGTTTTAATCAAACGCTGAATTGATCGTAAATCTAGGAAAGGATGCTTAAGATAAACAAAACACATTCCCCATTTCAGCATGAGTTCACACAATCCAAATGATAAATGGTCAAACTCAAGAGGACTCACACATAGTAAACTCACGTTTAAAGAACCCACGAATTAAACTGGTCATCATATTTTTTGGCTTTCTTTTCAGGTAGTAGACAGCCATCAAACTCATTTTCTTTTTATTGATGTCGATTTTGGGGCAACAACCTCCCCTAATTGCCTAGTTCATGAAAAAAAAAACAACCAAGGAATATAAAAAGTCAAACCGGATAAGAAGAGTAAAATTCGTGGAATCACATTGCTTGTGCTAAACAGGGTGTGACGTAGGGGAGTGATAGGGCTATATACTGGTCATTGGCATATCAGAAATTATCAACCCAAATGGTTATGACAACCTCATTTGTAGAGATTTTTCTATAAGAAGAAATAAACTGCCAACCATAGCTTTGAATGCAAAGCAACTGCTCAATTGAAGCATAACTTACGGTAGTCAATGACCTAATACTTTTTAAAAATACCAAGTCAAATGAATGAACTAAGGAACTAGAAAAAATACAATAAGGCAGATAACTGCTTTGCTTAGGAACACAGCTTCCTAGTATTCCATTATAAAGATCATCATAATTGAATTGGCATTGACTTTGCCTTACCTTGCATACCGAGATAACCGAAACACTCAAGTTATGAGTCTCTTCAGCATGAGAAGGACGAGAGGGTTAACCTGCCAGAACAAAGCAGGCTGCACCTTCTCAAAATCAGACTAAAACGGATACAAGAAGATTAGAAGTCTATTGTATAATCTGGTTGTACTGAAATCTAAGGATAGCATCCGAAAGAGGATGTCTTGGTTTGGCCAAAATCCCTGCCGCATAATCTATGTTGAGTCGCTTCTTTATCCAATTTGTTTATTTCTTTCATCTAATCATTTGTACAATTCTTTAAATATTATTGATAAAATTTAAGTTAGGAAATTGTGGTTTGCCCATGTTACTCTTATAACAACCACAACGGTTTCATCAAATGCGATAATAATGAGAAAAAGAATTGTGTCCATTACAATATCACAATTTCTTTCTCGTGTTTGCTTTGTGGAGGAATGTCCTTTCCAAAAAAATGTCACCTTTAATCATTCAACATGCGTGATTAAAAAACAGCTTGAATTAAATGCTCAATCAGATTTAAGATAGAAAACTGAATTAGTTGAGTGTTGTGTTATTCACCAAACGATATTTCATTCGGAAGCAAGAAAACGAGCTTGAACATGGCAGTGCCCAAGTCCAAGTCCGTGTAAAATATAAAATCGTTAAGAAGACGCTGATTGGAAAATTTGTTATGCCCTCCATAAAGAGGTTATTTATTTTTGGCTAACACTATATTTGGAAATTGGACAAAATGACAAAAACACTACTGCTCATAGGGCGCTTCGGTGGCCGCAAGGTTTTAGCCTTTGACACGCCTATCACTTAAGGTAAAGGTCCCGGGTTCGAATGTCCTGGGCTCACCGGCTCCCTGAGGGTTTATATGACCTCTGTTGTTGCGAACCCTAAAAAACCTGCTTATAAAAATTTTAAAGCCGTATGATTAATGTATTGCTCGGAATTGTTAAAAATATATCGTTGTTTTCCTGCTGTATTTTTAGAGAAAACCTCCTATTTAAATGGGACGTTGACGAGCTGTCAGAAAAATATTATTTATGACGAAAACTAGTCAAATTAATATTTTAAAAAAAGCTTTTCCTTAATTATTGCAGTAATTGTGGACTTGTACCAGGAAAACTTATGAAACGGTTCATAATCGCATTTCGAGGTGGGCGTGGGCGTGAGGATTATTATAATATAACAAGGTGTTATTACTGCAGTTTAATCAAAAATCAATAGTTTCACTGTTTCTCCCTTGGCAAATATCCAGTAAGCAACAAAAAATAAAAAAATTGTACCTCCAAATAAAATTCTTTAAAACTTTTAAATTCACTAGTTTCGTGGTCCGCTTGATCAATTAATATCTTTCAATTAATTAAGGTTTTAGGTGAGATTAAAAGTCAGTGTAACGAGCGGGATTCGAACCCACGACCTTCGGCTCAATACGCCGCCGCTCTACCACTTGAGCTATCGTGACTTCAATCCAGTCGGACACCAACTCTCCAACTCTACCTACAACCTTTCGAATTTTCCCTCATTTTGCCATTTTTCAAATGTCGGTTAATGGGGATTTGATTCTCAGTGGCATATAAAATGACCACGGGGAGCTGTTAGTGAAGTTGCACTTAGTTGTACTTATTAAATTTAGTGGTCTACTGACAACATTTTTCATTTGAACCAAATCATTAAATAAAAAAATTAATTAATTGAAAGAAGTAATTTGGTCAATAGACCAGGAAATTATTATAAAAATGATTATAATGCGATTATTAGATGAAAAGTTAATGGCATATAGTTTGCTTGTGTTGCACGATAATACATCATACATCAAACAAAAGATAACACAAACAAATTATCAACTACTATATTCGACTCGCTTCCTCAAAAGTACAGAAGAATAACTGCCGCGCCGGAACACAATTCTTACACCGTGATCTGTATGCCAGACACTTACTTACAGACTAAAGCCCATATTTTAAAATCGGTCCTCACACATTACGCATTCATTTTAATTAAAAAAATTCACTGTCAATATACATGAAAGAGAAAAATAAAACGAAATATCAACTAACCATCTCTAACAATCCTTAACTACTCTGTACCTTGTTCTCTCTAAACATTCGGAACAGAATTTGCCCGGGGTCAATTCTGTGGCATCCCTACACGCTCTCTATATGGAGTCAAGAAATTATACTATATTAAGTGGGACAGATTGAATAAACATTAACTGTTTACGAGACACTTACTTTCGAGCCAAAATCCGCGTGTTATTCAAAATTGAACCAATCGGCCCTCTCACACTACGCATCACTCTCAATATACACAAAAGGAAAAATAAAACAGATTAATGTATAAAATAAAACAGCCCTGTTTACTCTAAAACTTGATTCCGAGGTCGTGTACAATTCTTATATCGGTTGACATTCCTACACGCTACTTATGGAACACACATCAATTAAAGGGAACACGTCCAGCAACCTTTTTCTAGGGGTGTCCTTTCTGCAGGACACATCGATTCCTCTTCGTCTGAGAAGAAGTTTTATTTTGACAGAATATGCATAAAAGACATTTACACAGCGTAAAGAATGGCTAGTTGCAAGTCCCTTAAGGACTGAAACACCTAATTCCCAATATAACAAAATTTTTGAAGCACTTCAAAATCTTATAGGACTTAAAGATAGGGGATAGGGATAAAAGAGGCGGCCACAAGGCCTACTGCACCTCGACGCGAATCGATCCATTGCACTCCTCTGTTATGTATAACTCACTGGCCAGCTTCAGACTACTAACCAGCCTCCACAACTTTGCCAGCGGTTCCTTGGTGTTGGATCTTTCTTGTGGTTTTTCTTGTCCCAATTGCAAATACTTGCACCTACATAGACCTTCGCAGAAACATAAAATGTTCCACTTCCTGGCAGCATCTGCACAGTGTTTCTTCTGCTATCCTATTCGGAGCATGTGCTTTCTTACGTGGCAGTCAGGAGACCAACCGGAATCCTGGTTCAGTTGCGGTTGTCTTCCAGTAATTCTTTTGTAAGTATTGCGGATGATCCTTCTACCTCATACCTGTGGTACCGTTCCACCTTAGACTCATTAAGGATCCATTTTAAGATGTATCTTTGTATATTTTTAGCAGGCGGCTAGGCCGCAATACGGTTCTAGGCACATAGAGTCCATGTTCCTCTTGAATATGAAGATTTTTGTTGCCTCTGTCCTCCGAACGTCCAGAGACCCACGCCAGGGTCAGGTCAGTAGTGTCGCTGACTTCCGTCAGGGCCTCCATGCGTTTCCAACACTCTTTATCTTCATCTCGGATGAGGCTAAGGCACTGAGAGCTGCCGGGCTGTCAGAAAAAAATGGCTAACTTCCGGGAATTTATTCGTAACTTTTTTATTTCTCTGGAACATTGTTCAATCGCTAGGATTTCAGACTGAAAAACTGTAGCATACTTTCCTAGGTTTACTGTCAGTTCACTTTTGGGGTTCTTCCCGAAGACCCCCAGTTCCCATACCCTGGTCGGTTTTGGAACCGTCAGTATACGAGTAGGAATTTCCCTTTAGTTCATTATTTAGTCCATAGGCCCATTCTTCCCGTTCTGGTATCAGTACTTTGTACTTCTCCATTATAGGATTTAGTTTAATTTTGTCCACTTTTTGGATCATCAAAGCCATTAGCCCTCCTGTAAAGCAGAATTTACTTTTCTGATTAAGTAATGACTGAATTTTTGAAATGGTTGTGCTATTCATTTTAATTTTAGACATTACATAATATAAATTAATTAGATTAATGGTTGAGACGAATGGGATCGATTCTTATAATTCAACCCTGAAATTCAAAAGTTTATTTTTTTCCTGTAGTTTCGGCGATTATCAAAGTGAATTTAATATTTTCAGCTTTTTCTGGTTTTCAACCGATTAGAATTTAAGACTCCCAAGCTCTCTCTCTCTCTCTCTCTCTCTCTCTCTCTCTCTCTCTCTCTCTCTCTCTCTCTGTCTCTTATACACAT
>CM077101.1:16379430-16411898 GCA_039619505.1 Cimex hemipterus
TGTGTATAAGAGACAGTCTCTCTCTCTCTCTCTCTCTCTCTCTCTCTCTCTCTCTCTCTCTCCCCCCTATCTTTCTACCTATCTAGCCATCAATTTATCTATCTTAAAAAATTGTCCAGTCAGAGATCTCACTTTGTTCGTATTTACAAACGGAATAGTAAATATATCTCAGAGCCAAACGTTAAATCCTTTGAAGCTAGCCCAGCCTTCTTTCCGTTTGTAGGAGAAATCTTCTTGTAAATACAGAGCACATTTATGTCAATTTTAATTTTTTACCCTATAAAAATTGTCGTTGATACTGATGTTTCCATCTTTAAACAGTCAAACGCCGATGTAATTCAGTCCAAGTGATTCTTTAGAAAATAAAATATTTATATATATTTTCGTTTTGTTATTTACCCTGTAAAATTAATTATCGTAATTGTTACTTTCAAAGCAGGGCTGGCTGCAAGGAATTTTATAATACAAGTCTATCCCCACATTGTCGTCCAAAAAAATTAATTTACATGGTGTAATTAAATTGTAACGCAAAAACGTTTTATAATTATTAAAATGAAACGAAAAAAAAATCCATGATTATTTTTAAATAGAAAGTTCGTAGCAGTAATTTCTCCTGGTTTTCCGACACTGACCCTAAACGATCTTAACTTTATCCAGTTTATCCGACGTATTTTGTCATTGATTTGTGTTATTATTAGAAGTTCGGCTGTTGTATTCGTCGTCTTCGGTGCTGTTTTATTCCCTCATTTGTTCCATAGGTTTGTTAATAAATGTACACGAGTGGTTTAATTTTAGTACGGCTTTCTTTTTCAGGAGAGTTCGTAAGAAAAAGGTTAATTTAAAAAAATTAGAAAGTTAATTTTAAATTAAAAAGGGTTAATTTGACGGAAAAAATTATGTTCAAACATAAGCAAAAAGTTTGCTCACCTTTTTCTCAAATTGCTTTCGATCTATTACAGCCATTTTTTCTATGTTTACCACACAGAAATAACTAGAATTTATTTAAAAAAAAAAAAAGAAAATATCGTTAAAATTTGTAAATAAACTTAATTTTTGTTGTATACACTCCTTTCTTGTTACAAAAATGAAATTATTTCTTTCCTCGTGGTTGATTTGTTTTTTCGAAGTTTTAGCAGCATTTTGGTTTTACTATAATAGGTTTTCAAAATAAAACAGAAGATTCTTTTAATATACCGAAGGGGTTAAGGAATTTTTGAGAAAGGTGTACCGGTTGTTGAAAAGATATAAATTTTCAAAACGAGCGATTTTAAGATTGAGATTGAATTTTTTCACATTGCCCGCGAATTTCCACAAAAAGGAAACACACTGAACGATTTCTCTTCCAGTATAGAGTTTATAGACATATGCTCGTCTATTCATATATAGTTTACTGCTATATACATGAAATAATTTCAAGTGAGCAAGGCAAGATAGACCTGAACACGACTCTCAAAAATTTATTTCAAGAGCTTCTAAAGCCGGGAACACAATTACACGATGCTCCCCGACGCAAATTCAAAGTTCAATTTTCCATAAGATTGTATTGTTCCCGTGCACATCTGCCCGACACCACGCAACGCTACCCTATTCTGCGCTCTGCGATCCCCACTGTCCAGGTTTTCGTCGGGTAGCATCGAGTACAGTCGAAGGCAAAAGAACCGGACACTCATATTTTTATTTCAAACTGTATATATTATTGTCATTATATTAATTACAATATACTTATTTTCATATAAGCCAGATTAATCGAGATCAAAAATTCATTTTAATCGTTTGGTAGAAAATTGATCAAAACACCGGAATACCATTTTTTGTTATAATTAATTTAACAATTGATTTCATGGTTTTGCTCATCAAATTATACCATTTTCGTCGAGTCGCATCACATCAGGTCACCCATATTTTTTGAAGTTATAAACCCATATAAACCCTCAGGGTGCCGGTGTTTTTGAAAAAAAAATTGCAAGTATGTCGGGTTCGAATGCGCTGGATTCGAACCCGGGACCTTTATCTTACAGTGATGAGCACCGTGTCAAGGACGAAACCTTGCGGCCACCGACGCACCCTGTAGTTTATTTCAAACTATATTTAAAATTATTATAAAAGCTGTACATGTAATTCTGTCGTTATATTAATTACTGTATCCTTATTTTAATGTAAACCAAATTAAACGAGATCAAAAATTCATAAGTTTTGTATAACAATTATTTAATTATGATGGTTAGGCAGAAAATTAATCAAAACTCAGGCATAACCTTATTTAAAAAACAATTAAATTTAACTAATAATTTATTACGTGGTTTTGCTGAACAAAAGAATTGTTGCGATTGTGATAAAGATTACTGTGATACACGCTGTGGGACTGTACGTGGCGTGCGCTTGATGTGCACCCACTACCAAAACGTGGCAAGGCGTCGGGTAGCGTCGCATAGCGTTGCATCGGGTGTGTTCCCGGCTTAAAAATCGGAATTGCATGTAGTTACACAATGAGATGCATGCTATGCACAAAACGTTTTAGTTTCAATTAAATATACGTTTGATAAATACTTTATTATGGTTGTAATGATGTAGTGGTCGTCATTTTCGGAACTTTCATAATAACTGAATATAAATTAAATTAAATCACAATTTTATAAATCTATAATTATTTATTGTGTCGGTCCTCTTCGTTTGTTTCCGTTTTCTAACATACCCTGTTAAAACTCAAAAACAGATTGAGTTAATCTAGCCTGTTTTATCTTTTTGTAAATTGCAAAAGTTAGAACTCATGGCGATAAACGATTTTGTCTTTTATCAAACTTCTAGTCATGTTTGTTTCTATGTCCAGGATTACCGGGCCAACAAATTTAAAATTATGATGAGTGGATTTCACATGCTGAGAAAATCGGTGTAACTCTTGTCTGTACTTTACAGTCTCTTAAATGTACTGTAATTTCTTTTAACCTCTGTTTAGCATGTTTTAACAGGACAGATTAATTCAATGCATTGAAAGTAGTCACAAATCAAAATGTAATCTATTTCTCGTTCTGTTAAAGACTCCATCTTTGGAGAAAAATCTTCCTCCCAGTGCACCCGGAATAGAAAAATATATCCTTGATATTTCATTCATTATTTTAGGAGATCGGTTTTTGGTGGCGACGTAGTGGGACAATTTAACTTTTTTTCAACTTCTTAATTCAATATTCTAAATTTTTGTAAAGACTCAAAAAATCATCAAGTGTCCTACTGTATTTTTCAAGTAGGATCCCTTTCGTCGCTTTTGCATTTTGACTATTGAATATTATTATTCGCATTTTTGGAATAACTCACTTAAAGTACATTTTCTCTACCAATCTGAACGGATTCAATTCTTCCACTTGGATGTGAATTTAAATCAACCAATTTTCGAATTCGATGTATTTCGGATAAACTACATTTAACTTGTTTTTTTCTTCTTTTTAGAACATTATTTATTACAAGTAAACTGGTTGATGTGTAATGCACTGCTCTTTCTAAGAGTTATTCCCATCCTTTGTCCTGTGCTGGTAGCAGTAAGCCCTAGTGTCATCAAAAACCTTGACTAGCAGGCCCGGTTTCAGTAATTGAATTTCTTCTACGGTTACGTTGTCCAACCCAAAACACTCCCTCCTGCGGGAAAATGTAGGGCCACAGTTTAGTAAGTGTGACGGTGTTTCCTCTACTTCGTGGTAGAATCCTTGCTGTGTTGTGTTATACCAATATTCTCCAAATGCCCATTCAGTCGGCGATGTCCTGTTAAGAATCGAAGTTTTTCCTGTTTCTTTTATTGCATTTTATTGTTTCTTTCCTTCCTGCGTAGCCTTTCTCGTTTCCCTCTGTTCCCACATGTCCTGTAACCCTGCAGAGGGTACTTTTTCGTGCCTAATCTATATAGTTTGGTTTCGCAATTCAACGCCATCTTTTTAATATTGATATTTGAGCATAGTGCTTTGATGTCTGCTTGGTATATGATATTCTTGTTTCTGTACTTTGTTCTGATTGAATTGGTACATCCGTCGATCGCTTGGACTTCAGCAATGCATGGACGATACTGGTCTAGTTGACAGTTTTACCTATTTATATCTTTCAATTCATAAAGGTTTTTAGTTGAGATAAAAAAAGGCAGTGTTACGAGCGGGATTCGAACCCACGACCTTCGACTAGATTCGCCGCTAATCTACCACTTGAGAAATCGTGACTTCGATCGGCTCGGACACTAACTTCCCATGTCAACTCCACCTTTTTTTTTAATTTTCCCTCCTTTTTGCCATATTTCAAATGTCTATTTGGCTCTCGGCGACAAATGAATTGGCCACGGAGAGCTTTGGTGAAGACATACTTATTAAATTCACTAATTTTCGTGATGATGTTAATTGAGATAAGAAGTCAGTATCACGAACGGGACAATTCAAGGATTGAAAATGACAAAAAAGGAGGGAAAATTCCAACGGTGGGGTTGAGGTAGGAAGGTAGTGTCCGAGCGGATCGAAGTCACGATAGCTCAAGTGGTAGAGCAGCGACGTATCTAGCCGAAGCTCGTGGGTTCGAATCCCGCTCGTGACAATGACTTTTTTATCTCAACTAAAAACCTTAATTAATTGAAGGTTTTTATAAAAATTAATTATTTAATGATTATTTGGAGATCGCGAGATGCGGTCTCGTGTAGGGTAGGTTTTAGAAAAGCATTTTCTTTTTCGTACCAACGTTTCAATCTTTATTGAGATCATCTTCAGGGCATAAAGGGTTTGTTTTCTGTATAGATGCATCATTCTTGTGTGTCGTGTTGAAAGCCAAGAACTTTTGATCTTGATTACTAACCAACTGTAACTAAACACCACACATTAATTATTTAATATTTAGTTACATCCTAATGATAGTTACACGTTTTAGTAATGACGAAATTATAACATTTAAATAAAACTTTTTAAAACATTTTTCACCATAGCGAAATAAAACGAAACTTTACTGCTCTCTACTGCTATTGGGTTGTCCGGAAAATAATGCAGGATTTTGGTATTAAACAAAAAAAAAAGAAACTAGTTACTTTAAAGCAATGTTCTTTAATCAAAATAATTTTCCATACTCTCAATACATTTCTCCCAACGTGTTGGTAACTTATTAATTCCGTCTGAGTAGAATTCAGAATTTTTAGAATTGATAAAGTCAATAAATGCATTTTCCAGTTCCGTTTGATTTTTGAATATTATGTGTTGTAAGTAGTGGTCCAGGTGTCTAAAAAAATGGTAGTCAGTAGGCGAGAGGTCCGGAGAGTAGGGTGAGGCAAAGTTTCATAGCCAAGCTCCAATAATTTTTGTGACGTTACACGTGACACATGTGGTCGAGCGTTGTCATGCAACAAACTTTTCCACTTTTCCAATCGCCTTGAGGTGGTCAGCGACGGTCGTTTTACTGACTTTGAGTTGCTCTGCAAGTTCTCGAACAGTTGTTTTGGGGTTTTCTTCCACCACTGATCGCAGAACATCATCATTAAGAGAGGAAGGCCTTCCACGACCTTCTTCATCTTCAAGGCTGAAATCTCCCTCCCGAAATTTTTTAAACCACCTTTGCACAGTGCACTCATTAACACAACCCTCGCCCCAGACTTGGTTAATGTTTCTAGCCGTTTGGGCTCCGCTTCGGCCGAGTTTAAACTCGTAAAAGAAAATCGTACGAAATTCTCGCTTTGACATTATAAGGATGACTGAATTATTTCCAAGTAGCGGAATGCTACAGAGGTAAACAAACAATATCATTTGGAAGAGGATTAATAAGTGTTGACATTCATACAAATGAGTAATCCTGTAAACGTAAACAGAATATTTTATATAGATTTTTTTTAATGAAAACTTAAAATCCTGCATTATTTTCCGGACAACCCAATAAAACGAAACTCTAGCACTTTAATGCGAAGAACCATCCGGTGATGACACTTCTAGGTTAAGTCCCACATCCCAGCAAGTCGCGGGCCACTGGCGCTTTAACCTCTCTGGAGGATTGTCGGAAATAGTAAGGGCCGTTAAGTTTAGCACTAAGTGGATTTAGGTGTAATGAAAGGGATTTGTGTAATTTTGTGTACCAGGATTTTGTGGCATTTTTCACAAGAGGGATGTGAAGTTCATTTAAATTAGCATAATTGGAGACATTGAAGGGAGTTCATTGTTTTTCGGGATATTTTGGATTTTGATTGGTGTGATTAAACCAAGCGATTCAAAGGCACACACGTCCAAATGGGTTTTATTCGTCTTTTGTTTACAGTTTGTAGTAAATCGTCAGTTTTGTTCGTTTGTACGGATGTAAGTAGTGTAGTGTCGAGTCAGTTCATGACTTTTTAGTATTTCATGTGGATTCCAAGATAGCCTTTTGTCGATATACAGGCCGAGCGGACAAAGCTGATTGTAGGATATTGAACTCTAATGACGATCATGCGGTAACGACAGTTAACGTACGACGTTTACTATGATGAATGTATTTGCAAGACGAGCTAGATGCACAATCTATTCGAATTAAATATGAAATATTCACATTATTATAGGTATTATTTCAAATTAGACTTCTTTATTATTATTGTTTATAATGTGTTTTATTTATTTATTTTTTTGTATTTTGTACGTATATAACAATGTTTTCATATAAAATATGATGGTTACCGATTATTTTGATCTATTTTCGCTTGGTTTCAGTTTGGACATATTCAATGTGAAGACAAATTTCTTTGAATCTTACATTTTACTTAGGCTGTTAGTACAAAGCAGGTTTTTCTTATGATCTGTACGATACGAATGATATTTACATAATTATGATTGAGGTCAATTTATATGATCCTTTTGGAAGGTGATTATTTTGAGATCGTGACGTGCTCTCTGGTTTGACGTATGTGTAGAAAAACGTGTAGAGATTAGTGACCGTTAATCGATAATTATGCAGATATCGTGAGATGCGGTTTGGTGTGATGTAGGTTTCAAAAAAACATTTTCTTTATCGTGGCACGTTTCGACCTTCATTGAGATCATCTTCAGGGCTCAATAAAGATCGAAACGTTGGCACGACAAAGAAAATGTTTTTTCTGAAACCTACGTCCCACCAGATCGCAACTCACGATATCTGAATAAGTACAGAAAAACATTTTCTTTATCGTGCCAACGTTTCGAACTTTAGTGAGATCATCTTCAGAGACTGGGATTTATAAACATTGTTTAAATGCTAGAAAATTTTAGATTTAAAAAATGAAATTATAGATTAGATCTGTAAAACGGTTTAAAAACCGTAAGACGCTACCTGTAAGTACAACTCAGCCGATCCGCGAGAAACTTTACAGAGTTTTAGATCTACGCAAACTTCACACGTCGCCGTAGTAAAACTATCAAAATTGGAAAAATAAAACCTTTGGCCAGTTTTCTTTTATTTTATCCTTATATATAATTTATAATTTATAATAGCGCAAAAATTCAACCCTCATGGCAAAGAATGAAAGAGAAAATGTTCAGCTTTCCAACGGTTGTATAAACGTTCTATTTAGGTTAAATTCAGAGGAGTTAAGAATTTTTAAGTAGAAGAAGTGATATCGACCAAAAAATTGCTCTCCCTCCAAACGAGTCGAGTAAAAAAAAATTATTTTTATCTAGAAAAAATCGTATTTATGTTTTAAAGGGTGCTTAAAACGAATCAGATTTTTTTGTTTCGAGGGGAGTGTTTTTAGGCTTAATACAGTTAGCGTCTTTTGGTTTTTAAAACGTTTTACATATCTAATCTATAAATTCATTTTTTTTAATCTAAAATTTTCTAGTATTGTATAAATTAATTTGTTTTCTTACAAGTATTTATAAAATTTAAACAATGTTTATAAATCCCGGGCTCTGAAGATGATCTCAATAAAGATCGAAACGTTGGCACTTTAAAGAGAATGTTTTTTCTGAAACCTACATCACACCAGACCGCATCTCACGTTTTCCGAATAATCATCGACAAACGGTCACTAATCACTACGCATTTATTTTTATATTTGTGGAAAAGTGGATACAGTTGTCAAGAAGACAGAGTCCTTTTAACATTAAAATATGCAAACTTGCCATGAAGTTTCAAAAGAGTATACTCAATATCTAAATAAAAAAATTGCGAACTTGACAATTTAGTAATAAGTCATCTAAAAGAACAACTGGCTCTGTCTATATTCATTTATGCACCATTATGAATTTAACTCATATTAGACTTAATTGAATAATAGATCAAACCTACATGTTAGAAATCTACAAAATATTTGTCGGAAAACTCGGTAAAGGTCGCTATTGTCTCATTCAAATTGCCCAGTAGCTGATTTTTCTCCCAACAACCGAATTGGCTTTTTTTCCGAGACCATATCTAAAACCGAATTCCGTGCGTATCTAGCCAAAAAATTGATATATTTCCTTTTTACAGATTTAACGACAGTAGAGGGGTCGTATCAGAGTGTTGATTTAAAAAAAAAAAAATTTAAACCTATTTGTAAGTATGTCGAATGCAAGGCCTCTGGATTCGAACCCAGGACCTTTAGCTTACATAGTTTATTTTATTATTATGAAAATTCGTTTTTTGTAGGGCTTTAAAGGTTGCTTAAAACAAAATTGTTTTTATTGTTCCTGTCTACTTTACGAAATGCGTCTTTTCGTTTCTATTGTTTTTTTTTACACATCGGATATCATTTAATACAAAATTTGTAGCAGTTGGATTTATTGTTTGACCAGATATTTTTTTAACCAAAAACCGAAGCTGATATCCGTATTTTCGCACCCCTAAAAACCCCAGAATGTAAATTTTTGAGGAAATGAAAAAAAATTTACATGCATTTATTTGTCTTCCAGATGCCTCCTTTTTTCCGAAAAACACGTAAACGGTTTTAATTTTGGATCGACTCAACCGATTGACAAGGCGGTTTAAAGAGGTTTAGAGCCTTCTAAACTGTACGTAAGGCCAGGAACCCGGCCTCCATAAATAAATCAAACCTGAAATCTAAAATAAACGCTTGGGGACTTTGTGTTGATATCAATTTTATTTTTCTCGCTTACATTGACACAAATTCTAAACTTTACTGACAAAGACTGAACCTAAAACAATCAAACTTTCTGACCGATTAAACGGAAGATTCGTTTTTAAAGGTTTTAAAAGGTGCTAAAAACGAATCTGATTTTTTCCCGACAAAAATGTTATTTGCACTTCTTTCTTATAAACGTATTTTGATTTTTGTAACTTTTCATATACTCATTCTCATTTAATAAGATCCTGCACATTATTGACTAATCATAGGTCAAAGCCCAAATGGACTGATATATAATAACCTTGAAATACATGCACAACAAAGACAGAAAAACACTTTTTTTTAAATAATTTAAATTAATTCAAATAACTTTGTAATCTCTACCCATTGGTTCGATATGTAAAAAATACAGAGGAGTTGCGATTTTTTTTAAATTTAATAGCGGATATTGGGGGCGTCGGTGTGGCAGCAGAGGTTTAGGCTTTGACACGGCGCTCAACACTGTAAGGCAAAGGTCCCGGGTTCGAATCTTTTGCAAATGGGCTTTTCTTTCTAAAGCACCGTCACCTTGAAGGATTAGATAACCTCTGCTGTTGCGAACCCTCGTAAAAAAAAAATACCACGAACCCAGCCGATTTTTTTGCCATAAAATTTATTTCATATTTGAGATCTTTAAAGGTATTTAAAATAAATACTAATGTTTTTTTAACTTTACTTACTGCACCTTTTGGTTTTTCTTATTGCATAAACATCCAATCTCATTTAATACTTCGCAAATTTTCGTTTCTAGATCACAGAATTTTCACAGTTGGGAAATATTTGTGAATACCATTACATAATAAAGCAATGATTTCTCCTAATCTCAATCGGTGAGTGGTAAACCAAAACTATGCAATAAACCAGCAACAAAAGTTAGTTTAATAAGTATGATTATTCAGTAATCGTGAGATGCCGTCTGGTGTGATGTAGGTATCAGAAAAACATTTTCTTTATCGTGCCAACGTTTCGATCTTTATTGAGATCATCTTCAGGGTTGAAAGTGTTTGTTTTCTGCGTAATTGTGCCTTCCTTGCGTGTCGGGTTGAAAGTGGCGCACACACGCAAGAATGGCACAATTACGTAGAAAACAAACACTTTCAACCCTGAAGATGATCTCAATAAAGATCGAAACGTATGGTGATTATTGGCAGTTAATCAATAATTATACAGAAATCGTGAAATGCGGTCTGACCGCATTTCAGATTTCTGAATAAAGATCGAAACGCTGGCACGATAAAGAAAATGTTTTTCTGATACCTACATCACACCGGGCCGCATCTCAAGATTTCTGAATAATTATAAAAGTAAAATGAACTCTTTCCATACTAAACTCAAGGATAAGGCAGAAAATTGAAGAATTTAACGATCGTTGCTCGTTCTAGAAACCTGATGTAAGCGAGTTGAGTATCAAATATAAATCGCAATATCGTAGAACACAAAAGAAACTAAAACAGATTTTAATGAAGAATCAAAGAGCCCACAAAAAGAAATATGGAGTTAATAAATAAGAAACGTTACGATAACAATAAACCAAAAAAAATTATGTCTTAAATCTTAACGTATTTAAATTTAAACGCTTTAACACTATATGTTCTATAAACTAGATTGGCAAAGTCAGAAAATTGTACAAATTACTGGATACCCAAATATTAGGATCGTTTACCCAAAACTTTCAAATCCTTTTAACATGTTTAAAAAATTTTTAATATGTTGGTATCGCAGACTTTCTTGTCTGTCAATGAATTTTGCGGATTCGATTTTTAAACTTTAACATTTTGAATAAATACAAATTTTTATGTGAACATTTTGCCTCTGTAATACTCAAAAGCTTGTGATTTACTACAATAAATTAAATTCTATTAAAATCACATTATTTTAATTTTTAAAATCTTGAAAAACACGCATATTGAAGGTAGAAATCCAAATTAAAAAAAAAAAATCTCGGGCTATTGAGAAAATCAAATAACGTTTTTTGGTTTTTCGAAACTAGCAAAAATTATGTTAACTTAAAAACGTCTACTGATGATTCTTATCATGTAAATGCAGACCGACTGTTATATATAAAATATTGAAATGTGTTCAAATTGAAGGGAAAAATTCGTATTTTATAAAAATCTCAGTTTCTCGGAAAATCAAATAATAATGTTTTTTTCGCTTTTTGCTAAAATCTTTAAAAATTTTGTGAACATCGAAACGATTGCACCGGTGTTACCCCCCCTCCCCGGTTTTTAGAAGTTAATAAAATGAATTTGGTTTCTGTAAATAAATCAGAAACGGGCGATATGAAAATTTTGAAGAGTGTTGATTGTATTCTCCTAATTTTTCTCGATAATAATGACATACAATCTACACCTTATCGGCATAGGTTAAAATTCTATATTCTACTTGAAACAGTTGTTAAATCGTTGAATTTGGATAAAAGTCCAGAAGAGTTGCCCGATTTTATATGGAACAGTGGACATCGGAGAAAAGAAAACGTCCTTCGAACCATGTCAAAAAAAAATGCCTTTTATTTTATTGCGATGGAAATCCGTATTTGTGGACTTTAAAAGGCACATAAAAAAATGGAAAATTATTTTTTACATCTAATTTGCTTAATGCGTCTTTTTGGTTTGGGGCAACTTTTTAAACGTGCCATTTCATTATTCATCGACTGTTATATAAAATCATTGAAACGTGTACAAATTGAAGGGAGAAATTCATATTTAAAAAAAAAATCTCGTTTTCTCAGAAAATCAAATTATGTTTTTTCGCTTTTTTCGCTAAAATCTCAAAAAATTGTGTTCACTTCGAAACGGCTCCACCGATCTACCGTATGCTTAACTATGGTTTAGAACTAGAGATAAAAATACACGAAATAAAATAAGTTTTTGTATCACTAAATAAATCAAAAAGGATGATAATAAATAAAACGTTTAAGGAGTGTTTGTTGATGTCGTCCTTATTTTTCTAACTAATGATGACATAAAATCTAAACCTTGTTGTCATAGACTGAAAGAGAAAAAAATTTTCATACGGTTGAATTTGGATAAAATCGAGAGGAATTTTTTGTAATGGAAATGCGGACAAATAAGTAAATATAATTAATCCAATCAAATCCAACAAAAAAAATTACTATTATTTCATTCCTATGAAAATTCATATTTGAGGTCTTTAAATAGAACTTAAAACAAATACTAACTGTTTTTTTTTTCTTTCAAAAACAATTGTATAACTATTTTGTTTGTGACATCTTTTGGGTTTTTGTAACATTTTATAAATATTATCTCATTTAATACGAATAATTTCATTATCCTTGGTTAAAAAACGATTTGATAGAAATATAATAATTTTGAAACACAGGCACAACAAAGGGAGAAACTTATTTTAAAACAATTCTTGACTTCTAGGGCCACGTGTCTACTTTTCCACTTAGGATCACCGAAAAAAGTTTGTTTAAAATCCGTAATATCATGTCAGAGGTTTGTGTGAAAATTCTATAAAAATAATTGTTTCCTTAAATTTTTTTAAGCAGCAAAGATGCAAAGTTTAAAATTAGGCGCTTTGTTATTTTACATGCTAAGTCAATTTTTAGGGGTTAAATTACGTCTGATTTTCAAACCGTGTTTCCTTTATCATTATTTGGTATGAACTGGATATTTTATATATTTTATTGGGTCAGAAATATTCCTTTATTGCTGTAGAAGGAAACATGCAGATTTTTAGAAAATAAGAATAAATTGAGGGCGGTTTTTCTGATTTTCGTTTCCGAGCAAGTTTTTAACTGGTATGGAAACAAATATTGAGTTAAAAAATGTTGACTCATATTTAATGTATTTCTGTTGAAAAAAGAAGCGATGATTTTTTTAATAAGGGAAAGATTGGACCCAACTTTTTGAACCGTTCATATTGGTGAAAAAGAAGGATTATAAAAACTTCATCTCGCTGAAAAATTGGGGCATTTTCAGTGTGCCTTTCTGGATTTTACTGCTTCTGAAAAATAAATATTTATGGCGGCCAGTAGGGATTATTTACTATTAAATCGGATGGCCGACGGGAAGCTAGAAATTCTTTAAAAAAATTACCATTAAATAAGAAATATTTCAATTCCTGCTGGTAATTCCAAGAGAAATCCGTAAGTCCCGTACAAAAAACGTTCGTTCCTATCAAAGAAGTGATTGCGGGATTGGAAATCAGTTGTCAAAAAATTGGCCACGTTGTCTGAAAAGACGTAAAATTTTGTGGAGGGTACTCACGTGGGGGTTGGTGCGTGGAAGGGTGCCCAGCATCAACTGCCGTCTGTTCCGCGGGCGGCTAACCCCCGCCACCCCCCGGCGGCCGATCCGCTACCTGTTGGCTACGACAATTAGGCAACCCCCTCCCCCGCCCCTTGCCCAATCAACTTCTTTACTCCGGCTCCACCCCCTCTAGAATCCTCTTCAACTCATCCTATTTACACTGGGACAATATGCTGACAATTTTTCAGAAGGGTATCGAGTAAGTCTGGTAATTGCTTTTTGACGCCACAGGACGTATTGGACGTTTCCGACAAACCACCAGGCCCGATCAGCGAGCATTTACTGGAATGCATTCTTTCTAACGTTCCAGCATTTTGATTTTTTTTAAGTTGTACCATTTTTAAGATTCAAATTTGTTTGAGTAATGGTTTTAAGTGATAGGATTCGACTAGAATCACAGCATTGTTGGACGAGGGAATAAATCAAACGAATGAGGTAGGGTGCTTAACATACCCAGAACAACTATCCGAAGGTACTTTATTAACATTGACCAACCACTTCAGTTTTATGTATTGACGTACTGTGAAGCGAAGACTTTCAGAAGGCGGATTACATGCGCGAAGGCCTCCCATTGGTCCAGAACGTCTGACAAATCAAGAAAAGCTCGGTTAACTAAGAAATCTGGACTGGTCTGAGCAAGATTGAACTAAAATCTTGTTTTCAAATAAGTCAAAGTTTTAATTGAGGTCTTCTGCCGTCCATAGAGGGACCGATGTATATACCCGATCGTATACACTCCGGAGAAACTATGAAGGCGTTTGGCTTGAGAAGGCATTTCTATGGAACGCCACCCATCTGCGCGATACATTGAAGATATGTTATCAGAAAATGTTACCTCCTTGCATGCCACTAATTGGCGGTGTTATTTTTAAGCATGGCAATGCAAGGCCCAACTCAGCTAGGATCGTTGCAACTTGCTGCAGGTAACTGCTTCAATTCAACGTTTAGGGTGACCAGCATGTAGTCCCGACTTAAAATTTATCGATCACCCTTGAGACGAGTTGCCAAAGGAGCTAAAAAAAATCGCCCGGTAGTAGTACCAGAGAATTTGCAAGAATTAAGACTAGTGCTGTTGGAGGAGAAGGAAAACATACCACAGTACTACGTACTAAACCTAATCAAATCGTTGCATCGTCCAATGAAAGCAGTGATCTACTCAAGAGAACGAAATACTTGGAAATTGAAAAGATGGGGTTGTGGTGGGAAGTTAGTGTCCGAGTGGATCGAGGTCACGATAGCTCATGTAGTAGAGTAGCGGCGTATCCAGCCGAAGATCGTGGGTTCGAATCCCGCTCCTGACGTTGACTATTTTCTCAACTAAAACCTTGACATTAATTGAAGAAAAAAATTCTTTAAAACTGCAGAAATCCGGTACAAAGTCCAAATATTATGAAGGTAGCGCCAGCAAAACCACTTAACTACCGCTTATAAATAAAATAAAAACAAAACAGCAAATGCAATTTCCTCGAAACAAATAAGAGGAAGCAAGGACCCGGGATCATCGATATCAAAGAAACTTTTCTACGCCTTCCCCCAGTCCTAAAGGCTACAATTTTTTTATTTACGCCAAGGGTCACAACACTGTTCTAGAGAAGTTTTTTGTAGGGTAGTTTTTTCTGTTACCAGCAGTTCAAGAAGTAGATCTTAATCCTACTAACTACTCCATTAATTTCAGTACTTAATCCCACAAGGCCTTTCCTTCAAAGCTCAAACCCAGTCATAGTATATCTACCCTAACGATGCCTAGATTCTTCGCAAATAAGTAACTACAAACTAACATTTTTTAACTTCAAACCGTTTTTAATTTCAAATTAACCGTTTCACAATAAACTAAAATTTCTGTATGTTATGACTAGCTATTAGTTTCGAAGAAGGGTAAATTTGGAATTTTAAAAGGTTAATTAGAAGTTAAAAAAAAGGTTAATTTGACGTGAAAGCTTACATGACGCTCCCGAGTACTCATCCTCAAGACAAGAGGATCTTTAATGCCCGTTCCTAGCCTGTTCGGCCTTATCGGACTAAGCATAAGGCGGAGTAGTGTTACCGCCGCAGCATTGGTGTGGAGGCGCCCCAGCCCCCTAAGGGTCGAGGACAACCTCTCTCTCCGCTTGTTCACTCCAAATGGTCGGGCCCACATTAAGCATCGAGTCATATGACGCTCGCAAAGGGCTAACAGGCCGAAATACATCAGGCTGCTCTTCCGCGTCCCTAGATAGAGGAGGCGACTCCCTGAGTGTAGGGGCTTCCCAGCGTAGAAACTACCGGATCCGCACCGGTCGCGATTATTTTAAGTGGAATTGCTAACCACCTCCTAGAGGAGCACTGCCAACGGTCAAAGGTCTCTTATCGAGCTCAGCCTACACCTGCCATGCTCATTCGAGGAACGCCATACGCCTAGCCAAGGCGGTCCGATCCTTCCCTTCCTCTAGGGTACCACACCGGTCATACGCACAACAATGCAAAGCATGCTAGGAGTCAGAGAGGCCGATTCACTACCCTCTCCCATTCGCTTACTCACTCATTCAGCGTAATCATCGCGTCCTCAACGCCTACCTTGACGTTTTCCCTTCTTCATTCACGCCAGTAAGTACATTCAATCAGAGAAAAAATCACGCCATCACTAAGCTTACTGGTTCGACATTTCTGTAAGTACACGACATTTAACACGGACCTTTTTCGTACATTTTATCACTCACGCAAATAAATTTACACAATCTCATAGTCAACAGGGTTTTTGATATTACTCCAATCACAGCCTGCCTGTCACACTACAAATGTAGAAAACTAGCCAAGACTACTTTGTTGTGTCTGCAAATATTCGATATTCCATCACAAACACACTCAACGTTCACGCTAATAAATGCATTTGCGAATCGTTTGTGAAAGTAAAGGCTTTCATTGAAACGAATGGATGAAAGGGCTCTCTAAATTCCACAATATACGTTTAACTACTTTAGATATTGAATCAACTCTTTATTAGGTAGGCCTAAGGAAAAGCCAATTAAAAAGATTTTGCGGTGATTCTAGGTGCAAAAATATGTTCGAGCGTTCTTGTTTATGCCAAAAGTCGAGAAATATTTCAAAGTAATTTTTTGTATGTAAAATATGCATTTCTGTCTGTTGTGAATGTACATATGTATAATCTAATTTTGTTTTTAACCTAGGAGAAGAAACTCCTCCCGACTGTCTCTTACCTCTACTCTTTTATTTTTTTTTACTGTAGGCCTAATCTGAAGTCTAAATCATGACATTGTCACTTGAAAATCAATTGAAATGTGACAATTATATTCAAATTCAACGTTATTACAACTCTTTCAATTAACTGAGGTTTTTAGATGAGATAAAAAAAAGTCAGTGTCACGATCGGGATTCGAACTCACAACCCTAGGCTACTGTACCACTTGAGCTTTCGTTGCTTCTATCCAATCGGACACTAATTTCCCGTTTCAACCCCACCTTTTGAATTTTCGCTCGTGGCACAGACTGTTTTATCTCAACTAAAAGCCTTAGTTAATTGAAAGAGATTGATTGGTGAACCAAATCACGAAAACTAGTGAAGTTATTACGACTTTCCGAAACCATCCTGGCCTGACAATTAAAATACCAGACGTTGATAAAAGTGATAAAGAATGCGGCATAGCTGCTTATACAGATGGTTGTAAAATAAATGGTAGAGTAGGATGTGCGGTGGTTATACTAAAACGTATCATACAGAAAATCTATACAGTCCATATCCGTTTGGCAGAATGGTGCTAAAATAATCAAGATGAGCTTTATGCAGTAAAAACAGCGTTAGAACGGATGGAGTCAAGAGCAAATGATAAAAAAAGACTAGACCGCTACGAACATAGCTGTTAGGATAGTCAGGTAACCATTACGAAAATAAAAGATCACAAAAATCGCGAAGATTTAGTAGAAAAATAAGGAAATCGCTTAGGTTCCTGAACGATAGAGGATGGAAAGTATATCTGAAGTCGATCAAGGCGCAAGTGGGAGACAAAAAAATGAATAAGTCGAAAAACTAGGAAAGGAATCAGCGCAGAGTGCCGTGTAGTTATGCCTTCAACTTAAGCAAGATCACCATCGAAGAAAAATGGCAGGTAGAATGGAAGAATGCGCAGAAGTGAAGACAAACTAAACTCTTTTTGCCAACGATTAACAGCAAGTTGCAACTATCTTTTGCGAATAATTTTAAAATGGCCTAGGTCATGGTCGTCTTTCAGTTAATTACGGTTTTTAGTTGAGATTAAAAAGTCAGTGTCACGAGCGGGATTCGAACCCACGACCTTCGGCTAGTTACGCCGCTGCTCTACCACTTCGATCCACTCGGACTCTAACTTCCCATCTCAACCCCACCTTTCGAATTTTCCCTACTTTTTGCGATTTTTCAAATGCCGTGTAATATATTTGATTCTCGGCGACAAAAGAAATAGCCACAGAGAGCTTTAGTAAAGTGTACTTCATTTCAACTTATTACAATAAATTCACTAGTTTTCGTGGTCCACTTGATCAATTCGATTAATTAAGGTTTTTAGTTGAGATTTTTCTTTTAAACTTTTAAATGACTTTTTCTGATAATTCACAAACAGCGTAGTTATTCGAGAATGACATCTCCAGGATGGCTGAGTTGTACGATGGACGCTTCTCTGCATTGACTTAGTCCCAGCGAGACAAGCCAACTGAGGAACTGCTGGCAGAGCGAATAGGTAATTTTTATGTATTGAATGCGCAGTGTCGTGAGTCGTGTCGGCGTAATATCGTGTAGTCCTTGTACATTCTTAAATAATAAAACGTCTTTTTTGTGTTGTGTTTTCAAATACTCTATACTCCTCCCTCGTCCTTCATATATTGTGTTTTTTACAGTGTCTCGTCTAATTTTTGAAATAATTTAGATTAAAAAAAATGGCAAAGTTAATTGTTCCAGCAGTCGACTGTCTAGGCGATTGCTGTATGAAGATGAATCACAATGAAACGTTTATTCATGCTGATTATGTCTGTGTTACATTAATAAAGACGTCGATATCATAGCCAACCAGCTATCAAAGCACTGAACCCAAACATTAATTAATGCGCTAAATAAGACTAGCGATCTCCCTCTGTTCTCAAACGAGCCAGAAATTCGCTTCAAAATCAAAAGAAAAATCCAAAAGGCGATCTCAATAATATCAAAATCACGAAAGCAGACTAGAAATCAATTATGCTGACAGAAGATCGGGGGGGGGGGGTAAACGGTACATTCACATTCTACAAACGGGAAAAGGAAAACCCGATACACTTGCAAACAAACTGCGGAGTGGCGAAAAGTTTCGGGTTTTCTATAACGGGAACCGTGGAGGAGAATAATGCCCCTGGAGCCGGGAAAAGTAATGAAATTCATGGAAAAGTTAGGACTCGACGGTGTTCTTTAAGCAGAAAAAGAAATCAACAATAGCTCTTAAAAGTCGTGGTATAAACAAACCCCGACGACTAAAATCTATAAGTATCCGTCAATCGTCCGGTTTTTTTCGAGAATACGATCTCAAGTAGCAATTCAATAAACGTTCGTCTTTACTACTGCTCTCCGGCTTGCGGTCGACGAAACTTGAACGCGATGCGACTAAACCAGTGTACTCATACACGAATCGAGTTTTGTTCAGACTACTTGTCCCCCCCCCCCTCCTCGGAAGGGTTCTCATCTAACAAACGGTGTATCAACGGGGATATAATGGATAGCTCAGGTGATGAGGAGAACATTATCGTATTCTACTGGTACGGTCAAATGAAAAGGAATCGAAGGGAAGAATGGGTACATCTGTAAAATCAATTGTTGATTAAGCCGTGGAAGAAAAACAATTGAATGCACTTTATCTTTCTTTACTTTATAGTTTATACAGGTCCTAATATTTATTATATGTATGTACATTAAACGTACAGAGGGTTGTAATAATTTGTAAAATTTATAAAAACGACATCCCACTCCTTCGCAGGTGTGTCCTTTTTGGAATAAGTAGGGAGGGAGTAAATGTACAATGCTTTTCCTTTTCGTGTACAAATTTTACCTTCGTAGCCCCCATAGGGTTCTAACTCGAACTAGCTCGATTTTGCAGTGTACCGCAGGCTGTTCGAGTCGAATCCAAGTTGCGTTGCAACCGAGTCGAGAACGGATTGAAATGGTGTCGATCCGTGAGTGGTTGGCTACCTATTTGCACAAGAGTTGTTGCACAAAGTTCCGTCGCAGTTGCATCGACCGCGAGTCGAACCGGATATGGGGGGAAAGAACATAAAAAAGCTGTCAAGTTGGAACTGAGCAATAATAACACTGTTCCCCCAATATTCTAAAAGTCGGAACATTTCGACAAAATATTGAACACAAAAGGCCCAATGATAATAATTAATGATTGGTAAAGTGGCCCCGGAGAATCTAAACCGCAGAAAGATGATTCAGAACTGGCCCTACACGATTTACTTTTAGGGCAAAGCCTGCGTACGAGCCCGGCATGAAGAAATTGTTTACTTTATATGTCCCATATAATTGAAAGGTGTCACTCCTTGGCTCTATATGGGAAGCGAGTACGAAAGCCTCCCCATATAAGAATCGTACTCGGCCACAACAGCAACAGGAGGATTGAGTTAGTAGCTTGGGTTTTTTGGGAACCTCTAGCTTGGGTTGCCTCTCTGGCGACCGAGCTGTCACCTGAACGTAGCCTCCTGCGGAGCCTTGGCTTTGCCCATGCTTCTCGGAAGATTGTATTTAGAGAACATCAAGTCGATGAAAATCTACCTACCTTCGCTTCCTGAGAGCGTACTAGGGTGTCAATTGTGAGGGCAGACTTGCCGATGGGACCCTCTCTATCTCAAGGATGGTCTCCAGGCCAACCTTGATATCATTACTTCTGTTCACAAGGTCGCGACGGCTCACCAGCCACCTGAAGGTATTCAAATTCTGATGAGGAACAACATCGATATCATGGCTAGCAATCACTTTTAGGCTCGTTACTCTTAACTCTTTTGCTGCGTGGTTGATACCCACGCCCAGTTTGAGTTTTCTTGATGCACTTTTGGTTTTGCCAACGCTTTCGTTAATTCGACCTGTACAGAAAGAATGCGATCGTTTTGAAAGCCTCCTTCTTCCTAGAAATGACCTAGCACCATGGTGTAGGTTTTCGTCAGCGGGGCAAGACCCTGAACCAGCAATGTCACTGACGTACCTGTAGGCTTTCGCTTTTTATTAGTATATTTTTCTTGACATATTTTCCTTCTTCCTCTTTCATTTTCTTTGCTACTGATGACTCTGGCGATGGTGGACCTTACGGTTCCAGCGTCTTGGCAGTATCGTTCTTGGGGTGAGGGGGGGAGAATTTCGGCTTTCTTTCTCTTCTTATCATTCTCCACAGTCGTATTATCTGATTCCTATCCAGTGTTACCCACCGTTTGCACCGCCGTAAGGGTCCTTGATTCACGGATCTCCTGGCAATCTCCGCCAAAAACTCGGTTGGCATTTGTTCTTTGCATCTTTCTGAATCGTTGTAGCCTTGTGTGTCACGAGGACCGAGTGATTCCTCGCGCCATAGTGGATTGATATCGACGACCCGAGGCCTACTCACTCATCCCTGTCGGCCGCTGGGGACCCTTAAAGTTAATTTCCCATCTCCTATGATCCGTAATTACTTTTATCAGAAAGCCTTCCGTTATCCGTTTAGATCTATGAGAAAGTTGGAATAGGGAAGAAGAAAAAAAAAGAAAAGGAGAGATGAGAATGTATAAAAAACGAAATGAGAAAAAGGGAAGATGGTGTCATTCTCCCTCACAGGCACAAAATGATGCAATTCAAACAAATAATCCAAAAACTTCCTGGCAAGATTCGGAAATAATGGAACTATAGACTTCAACAAAGGAAGCAGGAAGAAACTTCGAATCCTAAATAGACTGCCCATCAAAAGTGTTGAACAGGATGGCTTTTTAAATGTTTTCTTACCTTCAGCCATTCATCAATAAATTCAAAAGTCCAGGAAATCGCCTTTTGAACGGCGCCCTATCCGATAGAAAATTTTAATAAACCTTCAATTGGTCCACTTCCAATTTTCTCAATGTCTTAACGTTTTCGAGTAATTCACGATTTTCGGGAAAAAAAACTTGATTTTTTACATCTCCATGGGGAAAAACTAATCATCTCTCTCCCGATTTTAGAGAATGCATAAATTTTGAACTGTCATATTTTTCGCAGATTTTACGCTCTACAATTTTTATTCAGAAGCCTTTTTCAAAAATTTGAACAAGGGAGAGAATTTTTTTAAATTTTTCTTACATTGCCCTTTTCGTGTGCAGAATACTTCTGCTGCCAATAAACGCTTGCTTATCTCATCACGGAAATTCAACGTTTCCGTCCCATTTCGTAGGTGGTGTAGCGGTTTGCCTTAAAATTTCGGTTTTTGTCCAAAAATATCGAATATATACAAGGCACGGCTAAGAAGCCTTGATCAATTTGAACTGTTCGTAAAAAGTGCAAAAAATAACATGCTCTTGAATTTTTGAATTTACTGACATATGACTGAAGATAAGAAAACATTTAAAAAGCCATCTTGATCAGCGTCGATTTTTGTAAAAAAGAGACTTAGCGCAGGTGTATGACTTTAAACGCTGGGAAAAAATGGATTTCCAAATTTGGCCGTATGTCGAGGAACCTAGCAGCAATGTCTCTATACACATACATATATTATGTATTTAATATATTACGGAAAAATTGAAATATTTGTACTATTTGACAAATAATAACCAAAAATCGCACGAAAATTTTTAATGTGAACTAAAGCCAACGGAATTAAGAAAAACAATTACATTATTCTTTGTTTCGGGGAAAAAATCATTTCGTCGATCGAATATTCTAGTTTTACGAATAATCCAAGCGATAACACGATTTCTTGGAAGATTAAGTTCTTTGGCATGACGTCATATTTTGTTCTTTTTCCTTCTATTTTGTGAGAGGGGCGGCTCAACGGTGTATTGTTTAATCAGTCAGTACTTAACCGTCAACGATGACCAACTCGTCGAAGTTGAGAAAGACGTGCGCCGTCGACTTATGCCCCAACAAAGGAGCGACGGTCTGCCCGAAGACAGGGAAAAAGATCGTCTATCACCAATTCCCAGCTGATCCGATTCTTAGAAAATTATGGATCCAAGTAGGTGGCATACATACAACACACACACACACACACACACACACACACAGAGAGAAAAAAATTGCTAATTATAATCCTAATCTTTCAGTCCTGTACTGTCCCAAACCCAATAGACGAAAATGACCTGAGTCAATTGGCCATCTGTTCTGCACATTTCAAATCAAGCGACTATAAGCGGTCTTTCTTTAAATTTAAAGAGAGCCGGTTGAAAGAGACAGCATATCCGACGGTCGGGCTTAATGAAGGAAGCGCCGTTCATCAGGAGTTCTATCTTCGAAAGGTGATACATTTTAACGAACTTGAATTACAATTAATTTTACTTTAAAATCTAAATTTCGGTGTACATATTTTATATTTTATTGAGTCATACTTAAATCTCAACGGGAAAAGTACAGAATAAAGTACATAATTAGCCATGTTAATAAGACATTTCACAAATATACAACCACCAACTAACTTTCCAAAGAGAAAATACAAAAAAAAAAAAATTAATACATTAAGATAGTACTTATATATTAATCATTTATATTTTTAGTGATCAATTGGCCAAGTTACTTCTTTCAATTATTCTTTCTATGTTAGGTTTGGGTTGAGATAAAAAAGTCAATGTCACGAGCGGGATTCGAACCCACGATCTTCGGCTAGTTACGCCGCTGCTCTACCACTTGAGCTATCGTGACTTCGATCCACTCGGACTTCCCATCTCAACCCCACCTTTCGAAGTTTCCCTCTTTTTTTGCCGTTTTTCAAATGTCGTGTATTCTTGAGATGGGGAGTTGATGACCGAGTCGATCGAGGTCACGATAGTTCAGGTGGTTAGAGCAGCGGCGTATCAAGCCGAAGGTCGTGGGTTCGAATCCCTCTCGTGCCATTGACTTTTTTTTTCATCTCAACTAAAAACCGTAATTAATTGTCGTGTAATCTATTCGATTCTCGGCGCCAAATGGCCACGGAGAGCTTTCGTGAAGGTATAGTTCATTTTACTTATTAAATATTAGTCAATTTATGTTTTAGCGGTCAATTGATCAAGTTAATTCTTTGAATTAATTATTCTTTTTATGTAAAGATAGCTCACGTGGTTGAGCCGAAGATCGTGGGTTCGAATCCCGTTCGTGACATTGACTTTTTTTATCTCAACCAAAACCTTACATAAAAAGAAAAATTGTAATTACAATTCAATTTGTATAGTTTATTTGGTTAAAAATTTAACTCGTACTACATGTTTTGATCTATCTTGTTCGAAAGACCTATGTGTACTAGCAACTGGGGACTTGGTTTATATCCATCTGGTACCGCCGTCTTCATTGTAGGGTAAAAGTCCTCTTCACCAATAAAACAAAATAAAAGAATAACCGGTTTTAATCTTTTGAGGTAAAATTTAAATCGAATAAGCTCCAAAACTGCAGATGGCGAAATGTCGAAATACTTTTGATAGACCAAAATGGTCAAAAGCGGCCAAATTTCTCTCTAACACCCCGAACAACTCAAGAAAAAAATCTCTCAATAATAAAGTTGAATTTCAACTTTTTAAAATGTTAAATGGCTTGATTTCTCGTTGAGGTTGGTAGATGATGAACTTGTAGTTGGTTTCTTGTCTGCCCGTTCTCTAGTTGCTTAGGTCTCTCTGGTCCCGCCTTCTTCATTTTTGGGTAAGGGCCAATTTCAACAATAACACAAAATGAAAGAAACGCAGGTGTATAATCTTTTGAAGGAAAATTATTATCGAATAAGCTCCAAACTGTAGATGGCGAAATGTCGAAACTCTTCCAGCAGATTAAATTGGTCAAAAACGGCCAAAAAATTTTACTATAATAATTGGGTGTAATAAAATTGAATTTCAATTCTTTAAAATGTTAAATGGCTTTGTTGAAGTTTGCTTGGGGATGAACTTATAATTGGTTCCTGGTCCGCCATCCTGTCAAAATTAAATACATGTCGGTTTTTAATCTCTTAAGATAAAATTAAAATCAAATAAGCTCCTGTAATGAAATGTTGAAATTTTTCTGACCAAAATGTTTGTAAATGCCTTTCATATCACAAAAAAAAAACTCCAATATTAATTGGGTGGAATAAAATTGAATTTCAACGCTTTAAAATGTTATACGGGTTATCTTCTTGTTGAGGTTTGCTTGGCGATGAACTTGTATTTGGTTCCTGGTCTGCCTGTTCTCACTTTTCATTAAACTGTTGTTAAAAACTAATGCTCCTAGTAAATTGCTTTTATTCTGACAAATAATGTTGCCATAATCGAAAAAAAAAAAAAAAAAAAGATCGTCCAGTTTGAAAATGAATTAAACAAAGATCGTTGAAACCAAATATCACTTAATTATGCACATTTAAGTAATTGATGATTACGCGAGACAAAATTGTTTACTGTGCTCTTCTTGATGACGGCAAGTTTTATTTGCAAGAGATTAAAAAAAAAAAAATGAATAAAAATGGTCAATTTCAACCATCTTCCAAATGATGTAGTCTTTTCATGTTGTCCTGATACATTACAGCATTATTTCATATTTAACTTTAACTTTAAGCTCTGCTGTATCCCTTATTCCGTATTTTACACCGGACCCTCTGTGTCAAGGAATTTGATTACTCGTTCCGTTGGAAATATTAGATAAATATGTATAAATACAAATAATATTAAGACAGTCAATTTCTTGAAAAAGGATCCGCTGGAAAGTATAATAATAAAATTAAACTACCCAAAAAGGAAAGCTCTGAAAACGGAAACTTTCTTATCTTGATTATTTATAAAAATTGATTTATCATTCTGAGAATAAATAATCTCATCATCAGGTTCAGAACCATTTCATAGAAATTCTATTATTAGAAAAAAAAAGCCAATTGTTAAAATGATAAAGAAGTATTGTTATTTTAACCCAATAGAAATGATAAAGAACATTTTTAGTATGAAATCTATGAGTAATGGACCGACCATTTTATTTTTCATATAATTTGTAATAATATTTGGCTCGTGACTGAGTGATTTTCAATGACTATGCACGTCCATGAAAGCATCAGGCAATGAAAACCATATGCAATACATTCACTGATTATGTAATTATAAATTTGAAGCATTTTAACACAGGCAGATCCTGTAAGATAGTAAATATTTGTTAAATTATTTAAATGAATAGGATATTATTTAAATACCTTTATTTTTTTTATCTTAACTGAAACTTATGCAAATTTGAAATATAATGGGCTGATTATTAAATTGTGAGTGACTTTGCAGAGGTCTGTGAGGTATTAGGTATATCGGATGATGAACTCTATCTTCTTGGTTATTTTATTTTTATTTATTTTTTTTTTTTTTCAATTTCTGACATTATTTTAATGGAATATATTATTTGTATCAGTTAATATAATCAATTTGGATGTACAACTAAGGATGGTTAGAGTAATTTAAAGGTAAAGGTTTCATAAGATCAGACAGCCAAGAAGCATGTAAAAAGTTTATATCATCAATAGTACGTGCAACCGAAATCTACAAAAACCTAGGGAAATATAACAATCTGACAATGTCGTGGGTGCCTCGTGTAAAGTTATTCTTTAATTAACAAACAGGCCAGAGGAAGATGGGAAAAATATATATTGACCCGGAGCCTGTATTGGGATAACTAAAATGTGAACTATAAAAGACATATCAGAATGAGTCCCAAAAAGGAAAAGAAGTGGGCAAACTTCAGATGTATCAGACGTAGTAAATGCATGATCAAAGAGCCCTCACCAAAACTGCCGCATCACTACAGCTAAATAGGATAATACTCACATTGACTCTATACCACTCACCGGCATCTGAGAAGCAATCTTCAATGATGAACCCATTTATAGGTTTTGCAGTGGAGAGGAAGACACTGCCACCCATATTTTTTTTTTTAATGTGAAAAAACTGCTCAAAATAACTTATCAAAAAGAAAAAGTCAGGCTTCTTAAGAGGATTGAGTCAATTGAACTATAAACTAAAAAACTGGGAAAAGAAACCGCAACCAGTATAGTACCAGTACCCTACTTGCTATCAATCCCTCATCATCATCATACGACAGTCATTTGTTGAAAGTTTGCTTTATACGCTGAGAAAATGTTTTGAATAAGGAGAAATGTGAATTTTTTATATTTTTGTTTTTTATTTTCTGTTTATTTATTATTATTATTTAGACCAACCAAATGCTACCACATGGTTCATTATGTTTTACCATAACTACTACCTTTTGTCATAAAGTGACCTCTGATCTGGCCCTTTTGAACAAAGTGTTTTTTTTTAGCCATGGGGGGAGTCATTGGATCAATGGGAGTGTTTGTGAGAACTTCATCAAAAGACCATCTCAAAAACTAACAGCAGAACTACTAAACCTTTGGCATGCTAGGGTTAGAATGATAGTTAGGATGCTGATTGGGTACTGGAAACTCCAGAGGCATATCGATGTGGTCTACAGCATAATTTGTCTTAATAAGGATGGTGTCATCGATACCAAAATTAAATGATATGTAAGGACAACACCACCTCGATCTTAAATAAATGAAAAATTGACCTTATTTATTCAGAACTTTGTAGGGTACGAAGGGGTTCTATGTGTCTCTAATTGCCTCTCATATTCCATGTTTCTACCTTCATGAAGGGATGGTTATGCGGATGTACCATGTAAAGAGGGAACAGAGGAACAGGAGCTGGACCAGTCACATAATTAACCCTACACACCACACCTTACCCCTCTTCATACCGCAATCTTATTTAATCTCTCAATCCAGTCCCAATTGAGTTATACAACCAGTGCAGGGTAACTTACCAATAACAGAGCCACAACATTACCAGATGACCCCCCTTGAGTAAATAACCTTACACTGGAGAGAGGGAGTAATTAACAAAATAACACCAGGGTAACCTACAAAGGAATACACCAAAAACCAACTTATGCAAATCGAAGAGGGCTCCGAACCTTAAATAAACAAAGAAGTAGAGGACAATCTCCCTGCATCCTTCTGCGGATGTGGGGGTGGTCTTCAGGAAAAAACAAACCAGAGGACGAAACGACTCCAATGGAGGAGACCGTAAAGATTGAAAATCTACACCTCAAATTCGAGAAAATCTCTGGTGCTCAGAGGTATAAAATGGCGATCAAATGAGCCAAACAAATAGGCCAATCCTAATAAGAATCAGGAAATGGAAGCACAATCCTAACATCTACTTTTAAACTCTGACAATGAGGCCGAACACTGGAAGCATTGACACCGAAATTTCAGAGCCCACACTAACCATAAGTGGTATAAGGTACAGGTCACTCAGTGTAGCACCTCATCACCAAAAAAGTAAAATTGAGGGGAGCAATATGGAACAAACATCCCCAACATAGTAGATGGGGAAGGTAATGAAACATATCAGCTAGTCCTCAAAGTGCTAAAAGTGGCCGTGGCGTTGGAAGAATACCTGGTCAAAGTTAAAAGCCACTCGGGGCAGGGTCTTCGGACCTGACGCTAGCTAGCATTGTGACGTATGGAACAGCACAAACACCAACAAAAGAGGTGATAAGCTTTTGAAATTTATAATAAAAATTTTGGTATTATTATTAAATATTCTGAAACGACAAAGCTAACAGAAGACAAACAAGGTTACTCTCTTGCTAACTGCTGTATTGCAAACTGAATAATCAAATAGGCAATATCTGGCAAAATATGAAACTTAGACCATCGGTATAATATACATGAAATCACACAAGTGGTTAAAATATTTAATGTAGGTCGAAAACCATGAAACACAAACTGGAAGAAATACCGTGAGCTACTTCAATGCCTAACGTTAAAAACACCCACAATATTGAACTAACCTCTACACAAGTGCAAGAAGCTATTATAAACTCAATCATGAAGCCTGACATACTGGTGGCACTAAGAAGAAAACTTGCAAACTTTGGAATAGAGCAAGAAAAATAAGGAATACAGTAAGACACCTAACAAAATACAAAAACCATCATCTACAAAAATACAGAAAGGCTAAACAAGAATTGTGGAGCAAATAGTGGAACTAATTTGAAAACATCACTGAAGCATGTAGACTCCACAAAATCTTTGGGCAAAGACCTTATAAACCCCATTGCAACTCTACAAACCCCAGATGGAAAAGAGACCCCAACAAGAAATGAAACATTAAAAATTCTTATAAGTACACACAATGTGAAACACCAGCACCCTGAGGGTTTATATGACCTCTGCTGTTGCAAACCCTCGTAAAAAAAAAAAAAAAGTGCACACTTTCTGGAATCAAAACTTATTACTAACCTGGATGTAAGGAACAATACTGAACCCATCAAAAGCCATAAAGCTAACAGGGAAGATTGGCGAATAAACAAAAAAGTAATCATCGATGGAAAAATTGAAATCAGTTGACAACTTCAGCACATTCAAAAAACTGATGGGATATACCAGTACTTCAACAAAAGGGAAAATAACACTAATCCCTCTACTTGTAAGAAAATATACAGAAGGCTACATTCCAAGCATTTGCTTTTATTTCAAAGGCCGGACAGAAAAACTACACAGATGCAAAATCAGACAGACCGATTAGTCTAATATCCTTTGTACTAAAAATACTCAAAAGGCTAATTAAAAAACATGTGAGTCGCAGCTTTCTAAAAGAAAAATCCCTGTTCACATCAACATGCCTACCAGAAAGGAGAGAACAGCCAAGAAATTGGGAACCTTCTTGGGCATTGAAGAAGCATTGATAACACTCCTTTTGAAGCTAAGTTACATCACTGAAACATGAGGAATTAATAAAACCTGCTGCAGGTGGATAGAATCAATGCTCTAAATCAGAAAATTACAGCTCTCCATGTTTCATGAAAAGGTAGAAGCAATGGAGATGAGAGGTTATCAAAAGGGAGGAACACTCTCGCCTGTTTTGCGGAATGTGATAGCGGACGACCTCATACGGAAACTAAATGAAATCGGAACTTTTACCCAAGGCTCTGCAGATGATATTGCCAGTTAGGGGAAAATCCAACTCAACATTAAAAGAGCGCACCTAAAAAACACTAATCATTGTGAAACAATGGTGTTCACAACTGGGAGATAAACCAAACCCCTCAGAAATTATTCTATATAATTGCTTTCACCAAGGAAAGAAACAATAGAATATATTCATTGATGGTCCCATTTGTAGATTATGTAATGAGGAGGGAAACAGCCACCCACATAACCTTCGAATGTGAAGCAATAGCTCAATGGAGATATAACCTAGAATACACAAAAAATGAGGGAATGCAATTGCATCAACAACAGTTCTGAGAAGGACTGAGTCAATTGCACTGAACTAAAGAACTAGAAAGGTAAAATAAGCTAGAGGGCTGCAGAACCTGGGTAACACAGATCCCTCTTCCTAATATCCATCATCATCAACAGAACCTCTTGACCAAATTTAATGATATAGTTGATAATATGGGTTTAAGTTTGAAAATATTTACTTAAATGAAAGTTTTCGTATTTTATTTCATTTTGATGTATTAAGTATTCTATTAAAAATTAAATAAATAAAAACATTAAAAGTGGAGAAAGGGATACCGGACACCTATTGGACCATTTTGTGGCATACCAAACTGCCAGAAATCTCTGTGTTCTGCAAAGGCCTTTGATGAACTTTATTGCAAGCCTTTGCTTTGCATTGGACCTTGGGACTTAAGTAATTAATGGAGGAACAACTAGACCTAGGACAAGTTAGGACCAGAACGATAGTACTCTCATTCCAGTTACTGAAGACATGTAAACTTGGATCCTATACAGATATTGCCTATTCTTACTCTAAGGAGAAGAAACATTGAAATATGAAGGATGCGGGAATCTTTAACCAAGCTTTAGAATCGGATAATTGTCTTAAGCTTAATGAAAAATTCCATATAATGAAATTTGCACAAAAGAACAATATTGGTTGTAGAGAGGCTCCCTTTAGCTGTCTTAAGGTCTGCAATCCCCGATTAGCTTTGTCTCCCTATATTCATTTGTTTCATCTGTTTATTAATTCATAATGGAAAATTTCCAAAATATTATGACAAGGCCATTGAGAATTGGCAGACCCCTGTTTGCAGAATGTCATGCCTTGTAGATCTCCTCGCAATTTAATGATAGCTGCATTCTTTAATTATGATTTGTTTTACGTTATTTGATTTACTTGTATATGATTTACGATTAATCCCCTCAGAAGTTAGCAAATAAGAGATGTATTCGTTTTAATTTTTTTTTTTTTTTTTTTTTTTATACAACTGGTGATTTTTATTTTCCACAGAGGCATTATTTATACACGAACCATCTCTCTTTCAACGTGAGGCACAGGCAAAAGCAAAGAATCCATCAGCAACAAACTACTCCACATAAACCAACAAAAATTATGTGAGTAAAATTATTTAATGGAAATATATCATAAAGAAATGCCAAAAAGGTTAATTTTAATGTAACTTTTTTTTTTCAATGATATTAATGTATATTTTATTTCCTCAAGGTGGAATGAAGAAGTAACAGTGGTTGTAATGGATGGTGACCAAACGTTTTTCCTCAAGAAAAAACTGTCCGATAGGCCAAAAGAATGCTTGAAAAAATTGAAATCAGGATATCAAGGTAAAAGGGAAACACAAATCATTGTTTGGATCCCTCATGGGGATTCATATTAATTGTAAATTTGTTGTAATTTTTATGTTATTACATGTTGTAAATAGACTTGTAAACTTGCAGTATTTTATTATAATAAATATAAATACATAAGTAAAATGTAGTCTTTTGGCCAGTGTTGAATGCCACATCGCTCCCTCTATGGATTGTTGAATCAAAAGAAGAAAGTACATTCATATCAACATATTCCCTTTGAGAAAGAATCTTTCATAGATCTAGCAATCAGAAAAATATATGAATAACTGAGATTACAGAATGAGCAAAACAAATTGATAAATTCTAGAAGGAGAAAATTTCAGCTTTGAGATTACTGGACTTGAAAACAATTAAAATTAGAAATTTATTCGGGACCTTTTCAAGTCTAAGGTGCAGCACTGACTGGACTGATGCGATAGTGATGCAAAATGCCTGGTATGATTTTTATCGGCGTAACACTATCGTGCTCACTGGAGCAAAGTGACACGCAATACGGTACATGCCATAGTACCTTTTTTCATTGAACTGTTATTATCCTGATGATGTGGTATCATCTAGTTTATTTCTTTTCAAGTTTAAATTACACTCGATCTTTATCGCTAAAGGATTCGATGATCATAATAAGCTAGTTAATTTGATTACACATGAAATTGAGGTTAAAGACTGGGCGATTTGTCTGATTGGGAAGAGCACCGAGACAAGAAATCCCCATGGATCTAAATAGATTCAGTGTTGGATAAATTAGTCGACTGACTGTAACATTTTTGGAAAATCTCAGGTTGAAGGAAACAAGCAGATTATTGGCCAATGCAACCACAGCATGATCCCACTGTTACGTCATGATCTAGATTAAATTAACCATTTCAGTGTGAATAAGGCTAGCTAACTTTCTAAATTAATACCAGAAAGGATACACTTCAATTATCCACCCTGGAAACAAAATTAAAATTACCTTTGTTCACTATGCAACTACAATGTCAATGAAACTGCATTTTTTCCTGTCCTGGCACAATTTCGTTTAATTTATTACAACCTAAGACCTTTGTCACATGGTCAGTGTGTAGCCATTTTAAATGGAGACAATTGGGGTGATTTTTATTCATATACTACTACTGCTTTAAAATACAGACAGTTTTTGGTCGATTAATTTAATTTTCATTTTATTAAAAAATATTTTTCTTAATTTTAATATGTTCACTTCTTTATTGATTATTTATTTGTGTATGTAAACTTGACAGAGGGAGTCTAGTTGTGTTGTTATGTTGATCTTTATTTTTAATGGTAATGAGTTTTTACGCAGCTGTAATCATGAACTCTTCAGGGGGGGGGGGCGCGGTAGCCGAGTGGTTAAGGCGTCAGACTCTC